>CM053622.1:377015513-377056015 GCA_028646595.1 Phalanger gymnotis
GTGACAGAAGCAACAGCAGCTTCGGGAGATCCAAAGTCAGAGGTAAGGGGACCTGGCAACTGGTCAGAAAGAGACTACAGAGGACCACTAGGCTAGCATTGGACACAGGACCAGATGCTGTTTGACAACTCCATTGCCTATATCCACTTCATAGTTCAAGGGCAGGGAGGAGCATTTTTGGTCAAGGGGAAGTGAAAGTCCTGAGGGGCAACTGCTTAGCAAATCCATTGTCTGTACTTCTGGGTCATAGTTCAAGGGCAGGGGGGAGTGCTTTTGGTTAAGAGGGAGTGGAAGCCCTGAGGGACAACTGTTTAGCAACTCCATTGCCTGTATCCACTTCTGGGTCATAGTTCAAGGGTAACCCTCAGGGCACTATCACTTCTGGTCAGGTATCATCAGGGGCACTACTAATTGCAATGCCAATGGCCTGGGTCTTGTCCTGGATAAGGATCAGAATATAGAACAGGAGAGAAGTGATCACAACTCTCCACAGATTGCACCACCTTGGAAGCCCCTAAAACTTTCAAACCCCCAGGACTAGCTCTGAAAAGAGCAGTATGAAAAAGCCTGAAGCTTGAGACAGTACTCCTCTCCTTCCTCCCCCATGCCACAGAGCCCAAATTCGATATAAAATTCCAAATCAAGAAATAGGGTGGAAAATGAGCAAACAATAAGAACAAAATCATCTGACCATAAAAATCTACTATGGTGACAGAGAAGATCAAGACACAAACTCAGAAGACAATAAAGTCAAAACAGCTATAAGCAAAGCTTCAAAGAAAAAAAAATGTGAACTGGACACAAGCCCAACAAGAATTCATGGGAGAGCTAAAAAGAATTCTTAAAATCAAATAAGAGTGGTAGGGGAAAAATTAAGCAAAGACATGGAAGCAAAGGAAGAAAATTATGACAAGACAGTTAACAACTTGGTAAAAGAGGTACAAAAATACTGAAGAGAATAATATATTAAAAAACACAATGGGCCAAATGGAAAAAGAAGTACAAAAGTTCACTAAAGAAAATAATTCCTTAAAAATTAGAATTAGGCAACTGGAAACTAAGGACTACATGAGACATCAAGAAACAATAAAACAAAGTCAAAAGCATGAAAAAAAGAGAAGAAAATCTGAAACATAGAATAATAACTGACCTGGAAAATAGACTGAGGAGAATTAATCAAAGAATTATTGCATTACCTGAAAACCAAGATTAAAGAAAGGGGCTAGACACCATATTTCAAGAAATTTGTCGAAAAAAATGGCCCAGATATCCTTGAATCAGAGAGTAAAATAGAAATTCAAGGACTGCTCTGATCACCACCTGAAAGAGATCCCAAAATGAAAACTCCCAGTAATATTATAGAGAAATTCCAAAGTTCCCAAATCAAAGAGAAAATACTTCAAGCAGTCAGAAAGAAACAACTGTGGAGCCATAGGATCACACAAGATTTAGCAGCTACCATATTAAAGGCGCAGACAGCTTGGAATATGATCTCCTGGAAGGCAAAAGAACTAGCATTACAACCAAGAATAATCTGCCTAGCAGAACTGAGTATACTCCTTCAAGAGAAAAAGCAGATATTTAATGAAATAGAACTTCACCATTATTAGGGCAGTGAGAAGGATTCTTATATAGAAAGAAGGTGCAGGAGTGAGTTGATTATGTTGGGATGATGTAAAAAAAATGGATAGGTGAGAAAGAGGGATCCCCTAGGAGAATGATGAAGGGGAAAGAAAAATGGGGAAAATGATCTCACATAAAAGAAATGCACAAGGAAGCACTATTATAGTGGAGGCAAAAATGGTGGTGGTGGAGGCAGGCAATGCTTAAACATCACTCACATCTAAATTGGTTCAAAGAGGGACAATATATACATAGTCAGTTGATAATAAAAATTTATCCTATCCAACAGTGATGTAGGAGAACAGGATAAGAGAAAGAGAGGGTGATAAAAGGGAGGGCAGATAAAAGAAGGCAATGGTCAGAAGTGAAACAGACATTAGAAGAGGTACAGGATAAAAGAGAGAAAGATAAAAAGAAGAAGATAGAATGGAAGGAAATACACAGTTAGCAATCATAATTGTGAATGTGAATGGAATGAACTTGCCCATAAAACAGAAACAGATAGCAGAATGGATTAGAAACCAGAATCTAACCACATGTTGTTTACAAGAAATACAAGAAACAAACACGCACACAGAATTAAAGGGGCTGGAGCACAACCTATTATGCAGAGAAACTATAGCTTGCTAAAAGAAATCATAGACCATAAATCATAGAAACCAAGTAATATCAGTACCAAAGGTATACACATCCAAATTCTTAAAGGTAAAGTTAAATGAGTTACAGGAAAAAATAGACAGGAGAAATAGAAGAATAGACTAGTTGGAGACATCAAATTTCCCCTTTCAAAACTAGATAAATCTAACTACAACATAAATAAGAAAAGAGTTAAGGAGATGAATAAAAGCTTAGAAACATTAGATATGATAGATCTCTGGAAAAAAATGGAATGAGAATATAAAAGAGGACACTTGTTTCTCAGCTGTACATGGCACCTTCACAAAAACTGACCTTATCTTAGGGCATAAACATCTCACAACCAAAAGTAGAAAAGCAGAAAGGTTAAATGCATCTTTTTTAGACTAAAATGCAATAAAAATTACATTTAATAAATGGTAATATGAGCATAGATTAAAAATTGATTGGAAACTGAATGAGTAGGTCAAAGAACAAATCATAGAAAGTCGATTATTTTGTTAAAGAGAATGACAACAATGACACAACATTCCAATATCTGTGGGATGCAGTCAAAGCTGTACTTTGAAAAAAAAAAACACGTATCTCTTAATGCATACATCAGTAAAAGAAAGAAAGAACAAATCAATGGATTGGGTGGGTAATTAAAAAAAACTAGAAAAAGAAAACAAAATTTAAATCTCCAATTAAACACCAAATCAAAATCCTGAAAATGAAAGGAGAGATGAATAATACTGAAAGAAAACTACTAAAGTAATAAATAAAACTAGGAACTGGTTTTATGGGGAAAAACCCCTAAAATAGCTAAACCATTGGTCAATTTGGCTAAAAAAGAAAGAAGAAAACTGAATTACTTGTATCAAAAATGAAAAGGGTGAATATACCATCAATCAAAATCAAATTAAAGCAATTATTAGGAATTATTTTACCCAGCTATATGCTGGTAAAACTGACCATCTAAGTGAAATGGATGAATATTTACACAAAATATAAATTTCCTAGATTAAAAGAAGAGGAACTAGCATACTTAAATAACCCTATCTTGGAAAAAGAAATTGAACAAACCATCAATGAGCCCCCTAAGGAAAAAAAAACACAGAACCAGATGGATTTATAAGTGAATTTTATCAAACATTTAAGGAATAATTAATATCAATACTATATATACTATTTTAAAAAATAGGTAAAGAAAGGGTGCTACCAAATTCCTTTTATAACACAAAAATGATTTTGATATCTAAAACAGGGAGAGCAAAAACAGAGAAAGAAAACTATAAACCAATTTCCTTAATGAATATTGATGCAAAAGTTTTAAATAAAACACTAGAAAGGAGATTACAGCAATTATAGCAATACACCACAAAGTTCATACACTATGGTGGGATTTATATCAGGAATGCAGGGTTAGATATCAGGAAACTAGCTGCATAATTGACTATACTAATAACAAAAATAATATAATTATCTTAATAGATGCAGAAAAAGCCTTCGACAAAATACAGCACCAATTCCTATTAAAAACACTAGAAAGCATAGGAATCAATGGAACCTTTCTTTTGTTGTCGTTTTTTCATTTTAATATTTTATTTTTTCCTCAATTACATGTAAAAACAATTTTTAACTTTCGTTGTTTCTTACTTTTTTTTTTGAGTTTCAAATTCTATTCCTCTCTCCTTTTCCTTTCACATCCCTGAGATGGTAAGCAATCTGATACAGGTTTTACATGTGCAGTCATGTAAAATATTTCCATATTGGTCATTTTGTGGAAGAAAAGTTGAACAAAATTAAAAAAAGAAAGTGAAAAATCATTTACTTTGTTCTGTGTTCAGATGGCATCAGTTCTTTCTCTGGAGATGGATAGCATTTTTCATTATGAGTCCTTTGGGATTGTCTTGCATCATTGTATTCCTCAGAATAGCTAAGTCATCCACAGTTGTTTATCATACAATATTGCTGTTACTTTGTACAATGTTCTGGTTCTACTTACTTCACTCTGTATCAGTTCACATAAGTCTTTCCAGGTTTTCCTGAAATCATTCTGCTTATCATTTCTTATAGCACAATAATACTCCATTACAATCATATACCACAAATTGTTCAGAGATTCCCCAATGGATGGGCATCCCTTCAATTTTCAATTCTTAACTCACATTAAAAAAGGTGTTATAAATGTTTTTGTGCAAATAGGTTCTTTCCCTTTTTAAAAAATTTCTCTTTGTGATAGAGACTTAGTAGTGGTACTGCTGGACCAAAGTGTATGTACTGCCCTATAAAGCCCTTCGGGCATAGTTAATGGAACCTTTTTTTTTAAAAAAAAATAATTAGTATCTATCTAGAACCAAGAGCAAGCATGATCTGTAATGGGGAAAAACTTGAAGCATTCCAAATAAGATCAGAGATGAAAGAAGGATGCCCATTATCACCATTATTATTCACCATTGTAGTAAAATTGCTAGCTGTAGCAAAAGCAAGAAAAAGGAATTGAAGGAATAAAAATAAATAATGAGGAAATAAAGCTATCACCTTTTGCAGATGATATGATAATGTACTTAGAAAACACTAGAGAATTAACTAAAAAAATAGTTGCAATGATTAACTTCAGCAAAGTTGCAGGATATAAAATAAATCCACATAAATCATCAACATTTTTATATACTACCAAGAAAGTCCAGCAGCAAGAGATAAAAAAAGATATTCCATTTAAATAACTGCAGACAATACAAAATACTTGAAAGTCTACCTGCTAAGACAAACCAAGGGATTATATGAACATAATTACAAAACACTTCGCACAAATAAAGACGGATCTAAATGATTGGAGAAATATTAATTGCTTATGGGTAGGATGAGCCAATATAATAAAAATGATAATTCTACCAAGTTACTTTACTTATTCAGTGCTTACCATTCAAACTACCAAAGAATTATTTTATAGAGCTAGAGAAAATAGAAACAAAATTCATCTGGAAGAACAAAAGGTCAAGAATATCAAGGGAGTCAATCAAAAAAATGTAAAGTAAGGTGGTGTACAAATTCCAGATTTTGAACTATATTACAAAGTGGTAATTATTGAAACAATCTGGGACTGGCTAAGAAATAAAGTGGTGAGTACACATTAGTAAATGACCATAACAATCTAGCATTTGATAAACCCAAAGATCCAAGCTTTTGGGGTAAGAACTCACCATTTGACAAAAATTGCTGGGAAAACTGGAAAGCAATTTGGCAGAAATAAGTCACAGTCCAACATCTCATACCATATATCAAGATGTCAAAATGGATAAATGATTCAGACATATAGGGCATTATCATAAGTAAATTAAGGGACTATGGAAAAATGTACCTGTCAGATCTATAGATAAAGGAAGAGTTTATGACCAAACAAGAGATAGAAAGGATTATAAGAAGTAAAATAGATAATTTTGATGACATGAAATTAAAAAGCTTTTTCACAAACAAAACAAATGCAGCCAAATTAAAAGGAAAACAGGAAACTAGGAAACAATTTACAGCAAATTTCTCTGATAAAGGCTTCGTTTCTCAAATATATAAGGAGCAGAGCCAAATTTGCAAAAAGTATAGGCATTCCCCAATTGGTATGTGGTCAAAGGATAAGAACCAACAGTTTTCAGAAGGAGAAATCAAAGTTATCAATAATCACTTGAAAAAATGCCCTGAATCACTACTAATTAGAGAAATGCTAATTGAAACACCTTTCACCTATCAGATTGGCTAACATGACAGAAAAGCAAAATGACAAGAGTTCAAATGCTGAGACACCAATGGATTATTAGTAGAGTTGTGAACTACTCCAACTATACTAAGGAAAAATTTGGAACAATTTGGAACTATGCCCAAAGGACTCTAAAACTTTTTCCTATCAACACAATTACTAGGTTGTAACCCAAAGAGATCAAAGAAAAGGAAAAAGGAACTATACGTACAAATATATTTACTGAAGTCCTTTTTGTGATAGCAAAGAATTGGAAATCAAGGGGGGTGCCCATCAATTTTGGAATGGTTGAACAAGTTGTGGTATATGATTGTGATAGAATACTATTGTGCTATAATAGAAATGATGAGCAGGGTGGTTTCAGAAAAAAACATGGGAAAACTTATATGAACTGATACGAGTGAAGTGAGCAGAACAAGGAGAACATTGTACACAGTAACAGCAATTGATGATCAACAGTGAAAGACTTAGCTACTCTGATCAAGACAATGATCCAATTCCAAAGGCCCCATGATGAAAAATGCTATCCACCTCCAGAGAGAAAACCGATGAACTGTGAATGCAGATTGAAGCACACTTAAAAAAAAACCAAACAACTTTATTTTTATTGTTTTATTTTGTTTGTGTTTTCTTTTACAACATGGCTAATATGGAAATATAGTTGTATGACTTCACAAGGCTAGTCAATATCAAATTGCATGTCTTCTCAGAGATGGGAAGGAGGAAGGGGCTTAGGAACTCAAAATTTTAAAAAATGAATGTTAAAAATGTTTTTATATATAATTGTGGAAATATTTGATGAAATAAATAAAAATAATCAAAATAAAATGCAAGGTAATATTAAGAATTCACGTTGCTTCTCCTCTGTGACCATCTTTGTTCAGAAGTGTCTGCAGCTTCCCTTTTCAGCTCTAACTGGGCCTCTTAGAGTACTCCCTCAACCTTTCGATTCTACCTGCCGTTTTAAAAAAAAAAATCGACCTAGAATTTCATTGGTACTGGAAACTCCTAATGAGGACACTCTTCCTACTAATGCAGGTTTGCACTTGTTCTGCAACATAGTCTTAGAGAGTTGCCTGGGGCACTGAAAGTTGAGTCAGACAACTGGTACCAGTTCCTGGCAGGATGTGAACCCAAGTCTTCCTGATTCCAAGCTTAGTCCTTGAAGTACTCTGCCAAGGGTGACTTTTTGTTTCCTGTTACATCACCAAATTTAATTCCAATACCATTGTATTACTGGCTTTAGCTCTTAAAATATATTATATTTCACCAAAATCCTATTCACATGTTTTATTCTTGTTTGAAAGAATCCCTGGTTTGTTTTTTTTTTTAAATAAGATATGCCAATGGAAGTCAAGCTATGGTAAATAATAATAATGCAATTATTTATATGGTGCTTTAAGGTTTGCAAATGACTTTACAAATATCTCATTTGATCTGTACAACAACTCTGGGAGGTAAGTGCTATTAATATCCCTATCTTACAGATGAGGAAATTGAGGCAAACTGATGCTTAGTGACTTAACTAGGGTCACACAGTAAGTGAGGCGAGATTTGAATTCAAGTTTCCCAACTGTACGCCCAGTGGGTACTTAGCTTCTTGTAGGCCCTACTAAGGTGAAATTTTCAAGTATGGGTCTGGTAGTTTGGTTGTTAGCTGTTCAATTAAATTAATTTACTAATTATCTATTCATCCATCTACTTTACGCATTTACTTATTCATTTATTGTCACTAGATGCTAAATTTTTATTTATTTGTTTATTGGCTACTGCAGCTCATGCAGACTCTCTGAGAAGGGACTAGGGGTAGAAAACTTGTCACTTGCATTAACTGAGGATGTACCTACAGGGATATAATAGATTCCTCTATACCAGGATTGAGGATTCTGAGTTGGGCAGGGCTACTTTGGGATCAGGCAATTTCATCTCTTCATTTTATAGATGAGGAAACTGAGACCTCTCTAAAGCGACTTGCCCAAGGTCGCAGAGGTAGTGGGTGACAATGTTGGCACTGAAACCCCATGTCTTCCGGCTCCAGATTCTGACTTTTCTGGGCTGATTCTGGGCTAGAAATGTTTTCTGAGTGCCTATAACAAAGGTTTTCTACTCTAGTATGTCATTTTCTTCTTTGCAAGATTGTCGGTGGACAAAAGACCCTTAGAACTTGGCCTAGACTTCCTAGTATAGCCCAGAGAGACCTTCTAAATTCAGTCTACCTGTGAATCTTAATCCCCTATGCGCTCATTACTCATCAACATCTAACTTCAGGGATTTAGTGATCATTCTGGGGCTCTTGGGGAAGGCAGTCATTACTTCTTCCTTATTTTAGGCTGTGAATATATGTATGTATGTATATATACACACATATATGTATACATACATATATATACACATACATGTGTACACATACATATATATCCATATGTATATATATCCATATATTTTACATATAAGATAGATATATTTATATTTACAGATAGTTTCCTACATGTCTGAATTAAGAGCCTAGATTTCAGGACTGGTCATCTTGATTTTAGTAGGATATAGTAAATTGTCTGACCAACCAACCAAAATATCTAAAACATTAGGGCCAATGCCTCAAACTGACTGGTGTCAAGTCTCAGAGATGGAATAATCACTGGGCATTTTTCAATCCTGAAGCTGTTCCCCACTGAGAATACTCAATATAAAGGCTTAAACCACAGCACTGCCTAAGTATTGCTTTATTCTAAACAAAACAAGGTTTGATGAAGGCTGATATTGAAATGTGTGAAGGAAATACTAGTACTGCACTGTCTCTAACCCAGTCCTAGTTTCATATTATTCCTTTTTGCCCCTGAACCCCAAACAAAATGGGGGCCAGACTTCCCTACTGACTGAAGGGGACAGTCATGACCACATCTTGCTTTTGCTCATCCTAGGACAGGAAAGAATATGAGGAAGGAGCAGGTGGGGAGGTGATAATTGGCTTCCACTGCACTCCCCACAGGACAGTAAAGATTTGTCAACAAAAGGGAGGGCTGAGGTGGGGAAAGCATGAAGCTGAGCTAACAGCCCCTACCACACAGCTGTTCCCAGCTTGGGGCTTTGGTAGCTCAGGTGGCTATGACTTCCTTGGAGACCCTCCTGGAACTTCTTTGACCCCACTTAAAGGAACATTGAACTAAGTGGATACTTTCCCTTTGAAGAGCAAAAAAAGTTTACAGAGCCCTGGGTGGAGTTGTTTCACAGCAGTCTCTGTCTAGAAGCATTTGATCCATGATTAAGTACTTCCACCACCCCCCCCCGACCCCCCAACCCCTGAAAGCAACCAGGTGTCCTATTTATTGGATGTGTGAATACCTTTGTTACAAAAACCCCACCCCTTTAGGACCACTGAGACTTAATTAAAATACAGAAAGTGTAAAAAGTTTAACTGGGGAGAGGATACTGAGAGATGAATCAATCCAAATACCTGAAGGCTTTTTGTAGTATTAGGGAGCACTTCCCTGCTACTCCGTGACTAAGCTGAGTTCTTGAAAACATTAATATCGAAAGATGATTTCTTAGAAGATAGTGTCAGTATTTACTGTATGTCTCAGACCCTGCCTAGTACACCACAGTTGCCTCAAATAGATTATATTCAACTTTTTGTGTAAACATCCAACTCAAACCATAACAAGGCAACTTCTTGGCTGGTTTTATGTTGATAGGCACTTTGCTGGGTCAGTTTGCCCAGGCTCCCTTTAGGACTTGGGGAAAAAAACAGCTCTAGTATCAGCCACTGGCTTTATTCACTTAGCACTGTATAATTTCCTGCCTGACATTTGTCTTGAATTGCTTCACATATGTAAATGGTATCGCTGCACTAATAAAACTATAAGCTCTTTGAAGGGAAGAAGCAAGCCTTATGACCTGGAATCTAGACTGACTGTCTGTCCCCGTCCTTCCCAAGTAGTAGTGTGATCTAGAACAAGATCCTTCATGAGTTGGATTAGAAAAGAGGGATTCTTAACTGTAGGTAGACTTCAGAGGGTGCACAAACTTGGAACTTTTGATGTTTTGATAACTATATTTCAATATAATTGGTTTCCTTTGTAATCTAATGTATTTCACTTTATGCATTTAAAACCACTGTTATGAGACAGCATCCACAGACTTCACCAGACTGCCAAAGGGGTCCATAACACAAAAAAGATTAGGAATTCCTGGATTAGACGAACTCCAAGATCTTCAGCTATAACAGTCTATATTAATGGTATGTTTCCTTTGTATCTCTTCCACAGTGTCAACCATCTTGCTAGATGCCAAACACTTGTTGAATTCAATTAAAATAAATTAATCTGTCAGCTGGTGTTCCTTTAACAAATCTGCTTCACTACTTTATTTTTCATGTTACTGAGGTTCATTGCTAGATTAATCCATGGTATGATCTTGATCAGTAGGGGAACAACTATTTAAAAATTATTCAAGATAGCTAACATTTTGAACTGGATTTTGGAACCTATTTGCCAGTTGTGTTAAATGACTGGAGAAGAGACACTTAAATCCCTGCACACATGAGGATATGGCTTCAGGGCTAGAGAAGAGCAGGCTTAAAGGCTGCTAGCTAACTAAGACAGAGTTCTAAGAAGCTTCAAGTCCACCAACTTGACAGAGGTTCTGTAGAACTAATCCAAAACTCATGACATTGAGGACAGAACAGGAAGAATATGGAGACTTTGCATCATGCAATAATCCAGATTCTTCCTTAGGAATCCATTTACAGAAACTTCGGCATGTAAGTTAAAGAGTAGGAATCTCATTCGTTTATAAATATTTTTCTCATTTCTTACTTCCAGTGAGTGGCTACTTCCAAACCATCTCTTAGCACTTTGGAAGGCCTGTGATTTCACTGATGTGAGAACTCCTTCTATTTACGGAGGGCACAATATCCCCATCCCTGGGTCTTTTGACTTTGTGCAGTTCTTCTCCCTGGTAGTCCATAAACCCTCCATCTAATGCACTAAGAGGCCTTACCCCAATTCCTTTCACATCTCAGGGATACTGGTACTTTTGTTGTCTCCGATTCAGCAGTCCAACTCAATAAGCATTCATTACGGATCTATTGCTAGGTGGTATAGCAGATAGAGAGTAGTGGACTTGGAGTCAGGAAGACCACATTACCTACGGCCTTAGTCACTTACTAGCTGTGAGACTTCAGGAGAGTTACTTAACCTCTCTCTGCCTCAGTTTCTTCATCTGTAAAATGGGGATAATACTAGCATCTCTAGGAAGGGCAGAAGGTTAGAGTCAGAAAGAATTTCAAGAGTCATGGATTGCTGAGATGGAATGCTTGAAAGTGACGTTTTCAAGGATATGACCTTCCCTGTGTATGGCTAAGGTGGGGAAAAGATGCAGATCATTTAGCAATATATAGCAACACTATATAAATGCTACTGTTGTGTTGTTGTTATTGCTATGCTGTGCTGCCTGCCATAGAGAAGCTGATAACCTACTGAGAGGAAGCAACATGGACACAAGTATGTAAATACAAAATATATACCACATGAATACAAGACAATTTTTCAGGGAATTGGGGAAATAGTATCATTTGGGAGAATAAGTAAAAGGCTTCTTGAAGTAGGTGTCATTCACTTGATCTGAGAAGGGTGCTAGGGGTTCTAAGAGGTAGAGGTGAGAAGGGAGAATGGTCTCTGAAAAAACACAGTCACGGGAGATGAGGTATAGTTGTCCAGGAGCAGAAAGCAGGCCAATTTGCCTGGGATATAGAGTATATTGGGGAGAATAGTGTACAATTAATCTGGATAGACTGACTAGGGTGAAATTCCAAACAGAGGAGTTTGTATTTTGTTCTAGAGGAAAAGAGGAAGCCACTGAAGCTTTAGGAGCATAGTCAGACTTGTACTTTAGAAATACAAATATGGTAGCTATGTGAAGGCTGGGTTAGACAGCTAGACACTGGAGGTGGAGAAATACATTAGGAGAGTAATACATTAATACTAATACATTAGGAGAGCAAAAGCAAGAGGGGATCAGGGCCTAAGAAAAGGAGATAGATAAAATATATTAAAATTTTTCAGTGGGCCCCAGCATCATAGTTTTATGACTTCCTACCGCAGGAGATTTATCAGTATTCAGAAGAGCTTGGAGAAGGCAGATGGTTAGAATAATCTAAGATTGGGATTTGGAAAGAGATCACTGGGGCCAGGACTAGGGAAACAGAAATTCAATGGTAGGTGACAGATAGTATTTAAAGTTGAATTAGTTAACTATGGGGTAGGGATTTATAAGAAGAAAGTAAGGCTAGAATGGGGTGATGGCCTGGGAAAGCTGGGACGGGGTGGAGCGATTGGAGATTGAAGGGAAAATAGGGAATGTGTTTAGGAGAAATGGAGTCAGGGGTATGCTGGTCAAAAGGAGAAATGGAAGTCAGGGGTATGCTGGTAAATGTTTAACAACTACCTCTCGGGGAAAAAAAAAATCACCCTGACACACTTCAGATTAAGCTGTATTATCATTTTCACAATCACTTTCTTGTCTAATCGAAACAATAAATCAAGCTCTAATTTGTAGAGTTCATTGACTTCTGGAGGTAAATTCTCTAAAATTTTAAAAATCGGCTTGAGTTGGTAAGGACTGATTCCAGCATACCAATGAAGGAAGGGCGGAAGGTTATGATCAGAAAGAAGAATTTCAGAGTTATGGATTGCTGAGGTGGAATGCTTGAAAGTGATGCTATCAAGGATATGACCTTCCTTGTGTACGGCTAAGGTGGAGAGAAGGTGAAGATCGTGAAAGCTAAGGAAGTTGATGAACTGGGAAGCCAGGGTCTTTTGAGGGGGAATCAACAGGAAGCTGAAGTCCCCCAGTAGAAGGGCAGGGCAGGGGGTTGTAGAGAGAGAGAGACTGTGAGCTTGGTACTGTTGTTGTTTGTCTTTCCTTCTCGAAGAGAATCATGACATCAGGGAGGTGATGCCATGACACGCAAGTGAATTGGATTTAAGTGAAGGAGGGCTGTGCAAAGTCACCAGTCTCATTTTCTCCTCTGGAGCCATCTGGGTCCAACGGCCAGATATAGATCAAGACAGCTGGAGATGGCCCAGGATGCAGTGGGGAACCACGGCCTTATCAAGCTAGTCTTCAACAGGTTTGATTGAGGCATCGCCCATTCGGTGACTAGGGCTTAATAAGAATTGAGGCAGAGAATGGCCTCTCCTAGTACTGAGCTCTTTCGGCAAGAAAGAATTTTCACTGTATGATTAACTTATTTCCTTTTCTAAATCATACACAATTTTCACAAATGCCAATCACTGTACTATGTTTCAGCCTACTTAGGTTTGGCATCATTTTGTTACTACTTTCAATTTGCAACATTAATACTTCTGAAATCATGGCATTCTATTATTTATAGCCACACAACATCACTAGCAGAATCACAGCGTTTCACAGCCACCCGTTAAATTCTTAGGTGTTTTTCATATTAGCTCAATTTTCTGTTCAAAATTTTCCATGGATCTCCTTTCCAGGGCTAACCTTTCTACGAGTTAGATGTCCAATGCCTCATACTTATACTTAGGGACGTCTTCAAAACGTAGAGGCAAATAGACTTCCAGAATTATCTACCACCATGCTTCTATATAAACCCCAAACTAACCACACTGGTCTAACTACTTTTCCTTGAAATAATAACCTGTGCTTTTTTCTCCTCCCCTCTGCAAAATGCTCTTTCTCTTCCCTAATCAAAGCCTATCCTTGAAGGCACAGATCCAACCCTACATCCTCTTGGAAGTCTTCCCAAGGAGCCTCCCTCCTCTGATACTTATCCTACTCATTGATCTTTATTTACTGTCCTGTATTTTTAGTTACATCTTTATGTGCATTCTTATCTCCTCAATTAGACTGCAAGATCTTTTAATGTGGGGCCTGTTTTGTACATAGTACCTTGTGCCTATTAATAAGCATTTATTCACTGCTTTAGAAGTATTGAGGAGCAGAAACCTGTTCTGGTAGGCATTGGGAGGCTAAACCAGTGTCAATAAAAAGGACATGCAATTAGAAGTTGGGGTACCACAATGATGTTGTTCAGCCATGTCTAATTCTTTGTGACCCCATCTGGGGTTTTCTTGGCAAAGTGGTTTGCCATTTCCTTCTTCAGTTCATTTCACAGATGAGGAAACTGAGGCAAATAGGGTTAAGCGACTTGCCTAGGGTCACACAGCTAGGAAGTATCTGAGACCAAATTTGAACTCACAAAGAGGAGTCTTCCTGACCTGAGGCCCAGCCCTCTATAATATTGAAATTCAACAAATTCTGACAGAACTCAGGAAGAGCAGAAAAATGGACATTTTATTGAGAATACCCCAAATAAACTTGAATGTTATGGATAACTAAATCAATTTTCTTTAGAAAAAGTGTCTTTTATTAAGGGCTTTTCATGTGCAAGGAATTATACTAGATCCTGAAGATATTGAAAGATTTAAAAAATGACAGTGCTCATTCTCATGGAGTGTGTGTGCTACAAACAGCAATGGTTCTCAAAGTGTGGTATAGGGACCTCTGAGGATCCCCAATGCCTTTTTAGGGGATCTGTGAGGCCAAAACAATTTTCATAATAATACTAAGATGTTTTCATTTCTAATATGGTAAACAGCAATACATATAACCCATGTAAATCAAAGCTCTTTCGGGGTCCTCAATAATTTTGAAGAGTGTAATGGAGTAGTGGGACCAAAAAGTTTGAGAAGTGATACGTATGCTACACTGATAAATATAATGAATGAAAAAGCATTGGTTAAGCTCTTACTGTGTGCAAAGCACTATAAACTAAGTACTAGGGATACAAAGAGAAAAGTAACATTGTCCTTGTTCTTAGGGAGATCACATTCTGAGACGGGGAGAAAGCACAAAGAGGACGTTTCAGCCACAAGTCAGATGGAAAGGGCCCATGGTGCCTCTGGTGCAGAGACAAAGTAGAAGGTAATGCATCTTTAATGTAATTTCCATCCATAAAACCACTGACAATGCAAGAGAGTGAGATGCCAAGGAAAGCTTCTACCTACATCAAAATTCCAGGTCTCAGAACATGTAAAGAGAGGGAATGTGTTTTTAGCAAGGGTGTTTCTTCGACATAACAGGTATGGGATCATTGCTTGCCTACTGAATAGGTGGGGGACAAGCTAGAGGAAGTGAGAATGAATGTAACAAATAAATAGTAAATTTAAAAATAGGCATAGGATCAATGAACAAGTGTTTATTAAGCACACACTATGTGCCAAGTTCTGTACTAGGTGCTAGGGAAACAAGTACAAGGAATGAAATAACCCTTGGTTTTTATGAGGCTAAATCTGAGAGGTACTTTGGTGTCCTAAGACTGCAAAACCCCATTAAATAGTTGCTGCTACTTTGCATACTGAATATGCTACTTATTTTTAGTCATGTGAATTTTTACCTAAGAGTCGGGTCTATATACTTCATCCAAGAGTTTTCCAGGTTTGTCTGTAGAATTCACAGCATCTCTTAGGGTTCTGCATTATTTTCTCAGTCAAGAACGTGAAGAACCAGGTTTTGTAGGCTAAAGGGCTTGCTAACTTTTTGGTTTCCTATTGACATAGAACAAAATGAAGGAACCTAAGTCCTAGGTCCTGCTAGCATAATCAAATAAAGAAATCTTTCCTACATTTCAGAGACCAATATATATAGCTCATTGTCTTTCCACAAATGGTTACATTGTACCAAAGATTCAACTATAGCAAATACACAAGGCATGGCAGCCCAGCTGAATCATCTAGGCAAGAAATGCAAATAGCTCACGTTCATGGTCTCAGTCCTCGCTCCCCATTCATTAAATCATGTACGACAGAAGTTTTTGACCCCAACCATACATTTAGCAATAACCCTGTCAGGGCTACTGACTACCATTGCTTCCCTCCCTACTTTCCTGGTTAGCTTAAACCTGTAGGACAGGTTAAATATAGGCCCCAACCTTTAATAAAACAAACCCCCAAACGCTCCACCCCAAAACATCAAGCCTCTCTCCACCTTTG
The DNA here is from genome assembly GCA_028646595.1 of Phalanger gymnotis. Taxonomy (NCBI): domain Eukaryota; kingdom Metazoa; phylum Chordata; class Mammalia; order Diprotodontia; family Phalangeridae; genus Phalanger; species Phalanger gymnotis. The sequence continues at coordinate 377,031,531 of CM053622.1, forward strand.
TCTCCTCTGTATTTCATTTCAAACTGATTCATCACAGGATTCCTCACTTTGAAACCAATGGCCCAATAGATCTTTAAGGCTCTATCTTCTACACTCTATGCATATGGTTTGTACTTAAAATACCTTCCATCAAATGAACTGCATGTGCTTTTCAAACAATAATTAATCTTTCCAATTGTCTAGTGAGGTAGGCATTATTTTTATTTTTAGAAGAGGGATAAGTTAAAGAGACTGGTCAGAGTTATAAAGCATTCCGCGGATGAAGCCCCAATCCACAGCTTCCTCCTCCCAGAAGATTGCTTCGTCAGATGTACACACTTGATTTATAGTTCTACGGTTGGAAGTGAAATTCTACATGGCCAGACTCATGCCACACCTGAAAAGACTACAGAAATACAATACAGAAATACTTTACCAATTCAGTTTACTTGTTTAACTAGTCTTCTTCCCAACGACCATGCTGACTAGGCACACTGTAAATTCATGCTATCTAGCTTCAACTGGGCACTCGCTGCAAAAAGTCAATATCCTTGTCTAATGGGCTCCTTACCTTACTCTCCACAGAAGCCAGCCATTCTAAATTTCTTCTCTTCTCATGTTTCCCATCCCTCTCTCCCCCGCCAATAGATGACCTTCCTTCTTACTTTACTGGGAAATTGAGATTATTCAATGTGAGCACCCTCTTCTCAAAACTCCTGGACATTATCCGCCCCTCCCCCTCCTACTTCCAGTCTCTTTTTAATGAAGTGGCCTTTCTCTCTGCCAAGGCCAACCCCTCTACATTTGCCCTGGATTACATCTTGTGATGTGACTAGATTTTTATCCTTCAATCACACCCTGGCTAATCTTCAACTTTTCCTTATCTACTTGTGCCTTCCCTGCCAGCAAACACATATAGATCTCTTCCATCATTAAATGACCTTCACTAGGCCCTACTAATCCTTTAAACTATGACTCTCTTCTCCTCAGCCAAACTCCTAGAAAATGGTCCCCTAGATGGCCCGTGTCCTCTCTTCTCATATTTATTTCTTAACTTTCTGCGGTCTGGCCTCTAACCTGATTAGGTTAACTGATTAGTTAATTGAAAGTGCTCTCTCCAAAGTTACCAGTAATTTTTGGGGGGAATGGGGGTGGTAATTGGTGTTAAGTGGCTTGCCCAGGGTCACACAGCTATTAAGGGTCAGAGGCTGGATTTGGACTCGGGTCCTCCTAGTCCCAGGGCCATTGCTCTATCCACTGAGCCACCCAGCTGTCTCAATGACCTAATTATCAAATCTGATGATCTTAGTCCTTTATCCTCAACCATAGTACATAACAGATACTTAATATATCATGTGGATCATCTCCTGGATGTCACCTCTCATTCTGGATACTCTCTCTCCTTAAAGCCTTTGTCACACTACCCACTCTCTCCAGGTCTTCTTTCTCCTTGTCTAACTTCCTCTTCTACACCTCCTTTGCTGGCTCATCATCCTGATCATACTCCCTAAATGTGATTCTTCTCCAGGACCCTGTCCTGGCTCTTCTTCTACTTTCTTAGGGTCCTCATCAGTTCCCATGGAGAGGGAAGAAAAAGCATCTATCAAAGTGCATAAAGCATTGTGATCTTCACAATGGCCCTCAGAGGTAGGTGCTACTGTTATCCTCATTTTACAGTTAAGGAAACTGAGGCAGAGAAGTAAAATATCTTACCCGGGCTCACAAAGCTGGTGTCTGAGGCTGGATTTGAACTTAGGTCTTCCTGACTCCAGGCTCAAAACTCAATCCACTGTACACCTAGAGTTGCCATGGGTTTAATTGTCATCTCAATGCAGATTTATGTGCTTCAGTCCCACATCATTCACTGCCTACTGGCCATTTCAAACTCAACATACTCAAAACAGAATTCATTTTTCTCCCAAATTTTATTTCTGCCAAAGGCATCAGCACTTTTTCAGTTTCCTAGGTTAAATCACCTCGACGTTAGTCTCAACTCTTCACTCTTTCAATCCCATGTATCCAATCAGAAATGTCCTAGGCAACTTAGGATCATGGAATCAGAGAGTCAGATCTGGAAGACCCCTTGGGAGTCCAAATCTCCCTTATTTGACAGCTGAGGAAATCGTGCCCAGGATTTTGCCGATAGTGCAGGCATGGGGAACCTGTGGCCTTGAAGCCACATGTGGCCCCCTCGGTCCTTACATGGCTTCGAGGCCACAGGTTCCCCATCCCTGGGCTGGTGAATGTCTAAGGCAGGATTTTGAACTCATACGTTCTTGACTCCAAGTCCACCATCCTACGCGCCCTGTCACCTTTATCTCCTCGGAACTGAGACTGCTATTTTCTGAACCTAATTTTGCATGCTCAACAATTCACAAATTTGCCTTAGCTGGGGGAATATCCCTTCCTCAATGAATGTCACACTTGTATGGATGAAACAGGGGTTTAGAGTAAATAATTCTAGTTTACATTACCCAAATATCTTACCAATAATATTTTTGTGTGTCTTTTATGCAAAGTTTTTTTTTAAAAAGTTAAATATTTTGAAATGAGACAAGAAAAACAACAGGATTGCAAAGTTAACATTTCTTTTATTGAACTAAAATTGGTGTAGAACAGTGGGGGCGACAATGGCTCAAGTGTTCATTAGCTTAACAAAATGCCCCTGTGGCATTTTACCTTTGAGAGTCCTAACATGGGTTGTGTGGAACTGAGAAATAATGTGGGTATGTACTTTTTAAAAACACTTCAAAAAATTCAAAAAGGAGCCTCACAGCCTTGTTTATTTAGTCTTCATGTTACAAAACGCTTTGCAAACATCCCCTGTTGTTTTTCTTTAGTAGTGTCAGTTTCATATTCTTCTCCAAAAATGTTCCTTTCACAGTGCTGGCTATATTAACTCTTTCCCACTAGGTATGTGGAAGGAAAGGATTTAGTAACACTTAGGCAGACAGCTAGCTGTTACAATTTCAAAAGTAGCGAATGCATATGCCAAACATATGTGGTGAATTAACACTGCCAGAAAGGCAATGAACTGGCTAAAATGTCTCAGTAAAGTTTAAAAAATAAAGATGGAATGAGTAGAACTATCAGGTTACAGTATATCTCAAATGATGGATCATTTTTGTTTAAATCTCATTTCAGAACCTTGCTTTTAACATGTGAATCTGTGTTTGCTTTACATAATACAGTTAAATACTTCAGGGAAAAGGAAATTCTTGTGAAGATTATAAGATGATTTGGAGATACATAAAAATTAACACTGAATTTTTTAAAAATAAAAGTAGCCAGCAATGATCTAAACTTGCTTCAACCAGCTACTTTGCAAGAATCAGGATTGACTGTCTACTCAGAAGGTTGATCTCTCTTCCTAATTTATCACTTGAGAAACAGAAAACCAACAAAATGAGGAAAAAAAATCTGTGGTTTATTTTTGCTTTTATAAAACTATTTAGTATCATTTGGTTTGATTTAAATCAACTGTTCATTCCATTTCATAAGAGTCAAAGAAGAAAAGAGGAAAAACTCTTAATGAGTGCTTCCGACTGATTTAGACTAACTGCTGTGAAAGACGTATGACAACCTTGACTGATGCTAGTTTACTATTATTGTTTCTCTCAAATGAATCAAACTGTATACAGAGAGTAGTGTAACTGAACCTGCACCATCACCATCACCTGAAAAGTTTCATTTGGCTTTCAGTCGAGAGAATCTATAAATCTTGCAGTGAGAGATTAATATTATTAAAAAATATCACTTTGATAAGTTCATACACTTATTCAACAGAGAAGTAGACTAGAGTAAGAGCAGATATGTAGATTTAAAGAACTACATTTTGCAACCAATAGATGGACACACATTTTGCAAGGATATGACCAATGCAAAGGATGCCATCTACATTAAGGCTTTTACAGTAGGTGGTGAAGCCTAAGGATGTGCAATGCTGGACTATACATGTGATCTCCAGCTTAAGTTATTACCCAACCTGTAAACCAGAAGATGTGCTCACATGTTTGTGGTAGTAGTTTTAAGCAGGATAAAATTTTGGCTACAGGGAGAGTCTTATTTGTAAACATAATATTTAAATAGGAATTGGCATAGAAACAATTATAGATGGACTCTTAGATCACAACTAGAGAAGAAGTGACTTGTATATGATGATGGGCCGACACATATCGGTAGTGTTTTCTCTCTCTTTTTCTGTTATTTAAACTTACATTTTAACTGAAAGATGATCTCTAGGGTTTCTTCCGGCTCTAAAATACTATGACTTGCAGATTTGGAGTTGTACCCGAGCCTTTAGAAGCAGATATTTCTTGTCCTAAAGCCAATTATTTTTTTGTTAACCTACCAATTCATCATCATCCAAGTAGTTATACCAATGAATCCCTTCTGGGATGAACTGCATTATTTATAGATAAAATACTTCAGATATATTGATAAAATCATAATGTGTATAAAGACCAAATTCTACCTAATCCCTGAATAAATTCCCCTTGGTTTGTATATATATTTTTTAAATTTGGAATCCTATTAACATCTAATAGTGATTGTATCAATTATGAGGTAAGAGAAAGAGCACCAAGAGTCTCAATGATGAGTAATAAAATACCGTGAATTCTGCTCTCCTTAGCAATAGGACTGCTGTTTATAGTAATGTGAAAAAGAGCTGGAGTCAAAGGCAGACTTGTGGAGCCTTTGCAAGTTTCTCTCGCACGAGCTAATCTTTTTGGTAAATGTCCTGGAAGGACATTGGAGGGAAGATTCCTCCTCCCGCCCTGACTACCGGATGATGACATGGTACCTCAAGTAGCCTAGACACCGAACATATTCTGGTTTACAGTGATACACAACAAAGTTGGTTAGGGTTTTTTGGATGCTGGAGACATTTATTAAAGACACTACCAAAATTTTGGCAAACATTCCAAAAATCAGATTTGTAAACATAATGCTTCCCTTTTCAATTGGCAGCACTTTGAAAAGACAATACGGTAAGACGACACAATTTAAGCCAACATTAGTTCAAAATCCTTACGTGCTTGACCAAATAACTTATGTTCCCACATGATAAAATAAGCGATAGTTTAAATCAAAGTAAACAGATAAACTGCATGAAATGAAAGTTTGTGCTGTTTGATGAATCACAGTATTTTATAGTTAAATATATCTGTTCTTTGTTATATTCCTGTCACCCAGGAGAAAAAAAAAATCTTTAAATATACATTTCATGTAGGCAATAGCTTCTTTGCATATCTCTCTTCAAAAAAATACTTTGTAGCAGTATATAAATAGGTCACCTACATGTTTAATTTTATAATTTTGCCCCAAAACTATAGATCAGTTCCATTTTCATAACATCGATTTTCCCCAACATTAATAAAGCTGACAAACTGTTGAAATGGAAATGCTTTTGTCTTCCACAATAGAAGTAGCAATTTTATAGGAAAAAACCTACAGTTAACACTCGTCAGTTGTTTGAACCTGAGCGTTTTGGCCTACTAAGAGTAGCAGCTTTTTTCTTCATGCATGCTCACATCCACACAACCTCCGCACACATACAGTAAGCACAAGCACACTCTTACAGACGCTGGTAGGCCACAATGTGCTTCTCCATTGCTTTAATAAAATGGGAAGCTGTGTAGCTAATGATTAACTACACTATGTATATAACAAGCAAACACCTTAAGGCAACCATTGCAATGGGGGGGAAGGGTTTAACTTGTAGAGATAAATTACTGTTTGAGATCAAGTCAGGCTGTATATAATTTATACATATGTATACACACACCTTTCTATTTCTTAACCCTCCAAAACAATGTTTTAACTTTTTTTTGTATTTTGTGCAAATTTCTAAACCTTCTACCAATTAAGGCAAAGAGTTCTCATTAATAAAGGTCAAAAAACAGGCCTATATTTATCCAAAAGCATCTCAACTTGCTACATTGTTATTTCTTTGAAAATGTGCACAACCTTTAGGTATAGACACTGGACCCCCAATATCTAAAAGTGATCTCCATGGACAAACTAAAGTCTTGAGGGGGAAAAAGGGACCAGAAAAAGCAGCTTCAAATATGCAGGGAAGCAAAATAAAATAAAAAATAATAAAAAAAGTAACTCAAAGTTTGCTAATACTGAAACTTTCAAATGACAAAGTTTCAACTTTTTAGAATCTTAGAGCAACTCATTTGGAATTTTAAATAAATAAGCTTAAGTTTATTCACATCTTCTGGTCTAAGCAGAGGTCTAGTGCCAGGACCCTGCTTGCTGTTGGTCGAATTCACCTATTAGTCTTTTGATGTGAGCCAACTTGTTATGAAGATATTCACATCTGTATTTTTCTTCATGGTAATTAGGACTAGACTGTGGAAGGGAAAAAAAGCTGGTTTTAGAAACATATAGTATACTTTCTTACTACAGAACAGAAAACAAAATACTGACTGCTCCTACCTGATTGATCTTCTTATATTCTTCTAAGACTTCTTCATGAATAGTCTAAAAAACGAAATGTTTGAAATGAGAACAGAAGGCAGCTTTCTTTAGGAAGAATGATCTCATTGGTAGGAGCTGAATTTCATTATGAAGTTTGTTATTAACTAATAATGCAGAAGGAAGTAAAAATTAAATCCATCTCCACTGCTTATTCCCTAACTCGCTAAGTAATCCTGTAAAAACGGTACAGTTCCATAAAATGCATATAAAAAGATTAAACCCTGTCAAATCTGTCATGTAATGAATGAAACGCATGAGCCTTCAGGTTGTTTTTCCATGGGGAGAAAGGAGAGGATAGATTTATACTGACCCCTACCTACTGTCATCTATTCCATTTTGTCAGGATTTTATATGCATTTTATGACCACACAACAGAGCAAATGCTATCTATTTGCCTTACTTAGGGAGGGAGGGGTAAGCTAGTCTGATCCTTCTTTTATGAATTAGGAACAATTCCCTTAGCCAAAGGGTTGGGAAACACTCCCAAGTATTTATGTCCTAGGTTTCCTAAGTGTGACACAGTAACAGTTATCACTTGAAATGGAAGTTAGAGCTCAATGACTTAAGCAGCTTGAACAAGGGCTTAAATGGTTAAATCTGAAGTTGGGGTGACAAATTCATCCCATTTGTTTACATATTATCAAAATTTATATTATATATTATTATGAGTATTTACTAAATTTTTATTTCAAGAGGTTAAAATGAAGGTAAAGTGATCTCATTATATTTAAGGATATAATAAGGATTATATAAGGGTATAATACATAGATTAAGTGCTAACATACATGAGTCTCAGTAGTTAGTAAACAAATGCTTATTAAATGCCTACAGTGTGCAAGCTAATATACCAGCTGTTGAGGATGCAAAGGCGCAGTACCGCCAACAAGGAGCTTACCCTGGGGAGGAGGATGAGACATGCAAAATACAATAAAAGGAAGACCTGAGTAAGTGCAAAGGAAGAGATCCAAACAGTGTGCTATGAGAAATCTAGGAATTTCTGTTGTGGGGAGAGCAGGAAAGGCTTAATAATTGATGACTGACTTGGATTAGGAAGTAAGGGAATTATTTCAAAAACGGCAAAATGGGAATGGTAGACACAATTCAAATATGAGGTGATGGCACACACAAAGGCAAGAGGACAAGAGAGACCAGGATGAAAATGAGGCAGTCCCACTTGGCTACAACACTGAGAAAGTGAAATGGAATAATATGAGATAAAAGGTAAGAAAGGTAGATTAGTAACAGATTGTGGAGGACCTTGAATGCCAATTAAGGACATTTATACTGCAATTGTTAGTCACATTTGTTTTTTAAGTACACTAATGACATTGTCTGATCAGTGCATTAAGATTCATGTAAAGGACAGAGGAGAGACTTGAGTTAAGAAGGCCTATCAGAAAGCCATTTCCCACTTTACTAGAACTGGCTGGTAAGAAAAGCGAGAAAATGAGGAGGAACATTTAACAGAATTATGTAATAAGCTCATATCTGAAAAAACACTAGTTATCGAGGAAAAGAAGCAAAAGTAATCATAAGTGTGTCATCAACACCAATTTGACAGGTACACCTTCACCACATGAGCAAATTTCCAATACAGCACTACTCAGATATTTCCCTCAGTGGACAGTAGGAGAGGAAGTTAAGAATTAAAGCCCAAATGAATATTTGAGCAATTAAATTAAAATGTGGGAAAGGTTAAATCAGACATAGTGGCAAAGTTTTAATATTGTTATGTGTTCATAAGTGCTTTGACGATTTAAAAACTTGTTTTGGGTGACAAATGCAAAAAAGGGAATTTCTAATAGGTAATGCTTTCTTCAAACACCACAGGTTATGGGCACAGAACATACATGTTATGCATGCTCTAAGGCAGGGCTGTCCAAAATGCAGCCCGCAGTGCAATTTTATGCGGCCCACCCACAAGCATAGGAATTTACACAAATGCTTCAGTAAATGAAGCTGAGCTATCGCAGAGCTCTCACTAAAATGGCAAATCAGAATATGCTGTCTATTGTTTCAATAAAAACCTAAGGTTGGACAGCCCTGCTCTAAGGGATAAGTTCTCATTTTTATTCATGTCAAGGTGGTACTTGTCTCATGGCCCTAAACATCATGGGTTCAAAGAGTTAATATACCTCCAAAAAGGACACATTCCTTCTACTTATGGGATGAAACTGCACACTTCTAACAGAAATAATTTTTCCATTAAAGAGCTCTTTGAATTATGGATTGCCTCTCTAACTTTATATTAGGTCAAATATCACATAGCTGTGCTTGGAAACAGAATGATTGGCCACTCTGAGCACTGCAAAAGGGCTAAGGTTTTCTAAAAGTGCCCTTGTACTCTTTGGTTCGAAATGGAAGAAGGGGACAGAAAAGTTCAGTCATGATCATGAGGTCTAGTCCACCCATTTATTACCTGATACTCCTTGGAGCCTGGAGAAAGGCGCTTACGTTGTGCATCGAGTTTAATAAACCTTCTAGCTACAGTCTCCATCCTGGCATGCAAAGTTCTGTACTCATCATACTCTGCATTGAAGTCATCTTTATAATTCTGGCGTTGCTCGTGGGAGACAATAGCAATGTATTTTCTAATAAAAAAAATTTGAGAGTTAATATTATAAGGCAGAACACCTAAAAATATAAGCATCATCATTCTGACTGAGGATTTTATTTAAATATTTGAAAAAACATCTTTGATAACTTCCATTTTCATGCTACTATTACCAATTGCAAGAAAAAACTACAAATATTCTCTTTTCTGAGCTATCATAAACAAGTTATCAAAAGCTTAAGGGCTTAAATGAAATCTGAGAAAATGTAAAACAACATTGATAACAACAACTTGGTGACGGAATGAATTAAAATGTCTTCAGGCAAAAAAAAAAAAAGAATAATTTATGGAAGATTTATTCTCTTAAAACTACTTCTTTCCAAAAGCAGGCTCCCAGTACACTAATCACAGATAAGTATTTGACACATTGAGACATAAAGAATCAAAAGAATTGCAAAGTATTCATAACTACAGGAAAGAATGCTCCAAATCACTAATAAGAGAAATGCAAATCAAAACAACCCTAAGGTTTTACCTCACACCCTGACCAAAAAAGGAAACAGTTAATGATAGAGGGGCCATGGAATTTCGGGCACACTAACTCCTAGTAGGTGGAGCTTTGAAATGGTACAACCATTTTGGAAAGCAATTTGGAATTATCAAGTGACTTAAAATTTCCATACTCTTTGAACCAGAGACTATTACTGGGCTTATGTCTCCATGAAGCCATCAATAAGAAGAAAGTCCCCCAAAACACCAAGATATTTATAGCAGCACCTTTTGTGATAGCTAAGAATTAGAAACAAAGCAGATGCCCATTGACTGGAGAATGGCTAAACAAATTGTGGTACACGAATGTAATAGGATATTACTGTGCTGTAAGAAATGGTATAGGTGACGAATACAGAGAAGCATGGAAAGATCTAAATGAACTGATTCAGAGCAAAGTAAGCAGAGCCAAGAAAACTATACACCATAACTACAACAATGTAAACAGAAAAAACGGTACATCAAAAATCAAAAGTAAATCTAACAAAATTATAAAGATCAAGCATAACTTGATTGAAGAGATATGAGAAGACACTCTCACCCTTTGTGGGTCCCCAGCTATTACAAATTGTATATATTTTTGAACCTTTTCAAGGTACTGATCAGTTGTGTTGATTTTTTTCCCTGTCAAAAATATACTATACAATATATGGGATGCTTTTCTGAGAGGGGAAGGAGAAGGATACTTGGGACAACTATGGTGATGTAATAACAGAAGATATTAATAAAAACATATTTAAAAAATAAGTCATGAGGAATTTGAATCCTAGCATAACCAGAAGAATATTATTATACCTTATAATAGAGCAGGGGCTTTTAACTTGATTAAAAATTGTTATCTGCAGTTCAGTGTAATTGGTTGTCTTTTTAATCCTGTACATTTTCTATGCATTTAAAAACATTATTCTGAGAAGGGGGTCCACAGGCTTCACTAGAATGCCAAAGACACAAAAAAGGTTAAGGAGTCTCTCCTTGATAATTTCTTGAAAGATGATATCTAGGCTCTTTTTTTGATCATGGCTTTCAGGTAGTCCAATAATTTTTAAATTATCTCTTTTCAATCTATTCTCCAGGCCATTCTTCAGTAGTCTTTTGGACCTCCTTTTCCATTTGGGTAATTCTGCCTTTCAGGGCATTCTTTTCCTCACTGGCTTTTTGGAGCTCTTTTGCCACTTGAGTTAGTCTAGTTTTTAAGGTGTTATTTTCTTCAGTATTTTTTTGGGTCCCCTTTAGCAAGTCATTGACTTGTTTTTCATGGTTTTCTTCCATCATTCTCATTTCTCTTCCCAATTTTTCTTCTACTTCTCTAACTTGCTTTTCCAAATCTTTTTTGAGCTCTTCCATGGCCTGAGACCAGTTCATGTTTATCTTGGAGGGTTTTGATGTAGGCTCTTTGACTTTGTTGACTTCTTCTGGCTCTATGTTTTGGTCTTCTTTGCCATCAAAGAAAGACTCCAAAGTCTGAGTCTGAATCTGAGAGTGTTTTTGCTGCCTGGCCATGTTCCCAGCCAACTATTCCCCTTGAGTTTTTCGTTGGGGTATGACTGCTTGTAGAGTAGCAGAGTACTTTGTCCCAAGCTTGAGAGGCTGTGCTGTTGTTTTCAGAGCTATTTCTACACAGCCAGCTCTGCCACACCAGTGCTACTCCTCCCCCAAGAACTGCCTATCCAGACTGTGACTCAGATCTAAGCAGACTCTGCACTCCTGCTCTGATCTGCCACTTAATTCCTCCTACCAGGTAGGCCTGGGGCTGGAAGCAACTGCAGCTGTAGTTCTGTCCTCAGAGCTGCACCACCTCCTCCGCCCCTGCGGTGGTAGCTGAACTGGGAACTCTTTTCACTCTGTCCCTGCAGCTTTTCCCACTAACCTTCTCTGTTGTCTTGGGTGTTTGTGGGTTGAGAAGTCTGGTAACTGCCACAGCTCACTGATTCAAGGCGCTAGGGCCTGTTCCACCCAGCTCCTGGTCTGGTTGGTCCAGGCGCGGCTCATGCTGGGCTCTGTTCCACTCTGCTCCCAGCTCTGTGCACAATAGACCTTACCCAGCAACCATCCAGGCTGTCCCGGGCTGGAGCCCTGCTTCCCTCTACTATTTTGTGGGTTCTTCAGTTCTAGAATTTGTTCAGAGCCATTTTTATAGGTGTTTGGAGGGTCCTGGGGGAAAGCTTTAGGCAAGTCCCTGCTTTCCAGCTGCCATCTTGGCTCTGCCCCACAAAGTTAAGGATTCTCACAAAAGAATCTGGCACTAAGAGTATTTCATAAGGTGCAACTATGCATCTTAATTATATCATATCCACAGGACACATCCATAGGATATAAAACGTGTTATTCATAGTTCATTTAACAATCACAGCAATAAAACAGAACAAAATCTATTCTCCTAGGCAGAGAGGTAGAAGGGATTATAATCATGCCTGATATAGATTCAGAGATAATGAAGCTGAGGGATTAGAATGAGGTTTTATTGATTATTGAATTTAGTTTTTTGAAAACACTCATATGTCACTGTATGGACGACACCTGGAAGACAGTAGTATATATTTTAAGATGAGATTATTACACTACCGATTACTTCTAAGTTGCTTTCCTAGGAAAATGTCTTGATTTACATTCAACTGCATTTATTACATGATCCTATTGATTTCCTAGTAATGGATATACTACAGATGCTACAGGAAACAGTGATTTAATGCTCCACTTAGTATATTTATTCATGCTGAGTTGGTATGCAAGTTTAATTTCAGTGTAACTGAGATAGCAAGGCAATGCCAATTTCAAGTCATTCTGCTGCCCAGAACTGCCAAGGAGGGGCAAAATTAGTCTTCATTCCAAGTGGATTGCCTTGACTGCACACCAGAGGGAGCCCAGGAAAAATAGAAAAGAGAATTTACTGGGAATATCAAGAATAGGCAAAATGGCTACACAGAACACCAAGTTCAGTTTTATTTTATCACTTAAAATATTTATCCCTTTCCAGATTCATGCTTTCCAGCTAAAGTTAGTTATTTTATTTAGTAGTCCTAAACCATTAGGAATACGTTTGGTTATGTAGTTTAGGGTCTTGTCAGTATTTTATAACTTCTATTTAAACATTTGAAAAATTTTCCTTAAAATTAAAAAAAAAAGGCTCACTTTTTTGTCAAAGAATGATGTTTAAAGTGGTACTAGAGCAGATAATAAATAGCAACGAGACACAAAAAGTAAATTATGCTTCTTGTGGCCAACTCCCAGTTTTTAAAGGGATAGTTAACCAAGTTGGGGATAATTGTCCTTTGCTTTTATTTTGCCTTCTTTTCTTTGACAAATAAGTCTCTGAGATACTTTGCTGTCCTTAAGTTAGTGGGGGATCGGGGATAGTAGAAAAGAAAGGCAAATTAACTCACATCCACTTTGCTAATTGTTAAGCATCGTTATAAAAGTGTCTAGCTGGACTGAAACTTCTAGTTAAGATGAAGTTTAGAATCACGGGGGAATTATTTGTCCACTAACTTTGTCCACGGAAACTAGACATAAGAAAAACTGACACTGACACAGCTGACCACCACATCCTTATGAACAATACTTTTTCCTCATGACAGTCGTCTGTGTTGGTAGATCCTCCTGAGATTCCTCTGCAGGGATGATTATCTCTCAGTTCCATTCCCACTGTATCAGTTTACCTGAAAGCCTCTGTCCTGAGCCTCACTACATTCTCAGTGATTTCATCAGCTCCCATGGAGTCAATCTTCTCTAGGCTGACAACTCTCAAATGCCCATATCCACCTCCCATCTTTCTCCTGAGCTCTAGTCAGGCATCTCCAACTATCTGGGTGTCCCACAGGCACCTGACACTCACTATTTCTTAAACAGAACTCATTATCCCTTTCTTTATGCCTATTCCTCCTAATGAGCTTATCTGGATCTCTTTAGGGTGCCACTACTTTTCTAGGCAAACAACTCTTCACTCTCACTTATCCCCCTTCCCCCATATCCAAGGTATTACTGTCAGGTATTACTGATTCTGTTTCTTGAATATTTCTCACGTCCAATGCCTTCTCTCTCATATCACAGCTATGATAACTTAGGTCCTTATCACCTCTCATTTGGACAAATTGGCTTTCTGGTTTCCATCCTTCACAAAGCTGTTACGTTGATATTCCTAAAACACAGGATGGACAATGACACTACCCTGCTCAAGGTGTGCTAATGGCTCCCTGTCCCACTATGATAAAATACCTCTTCTACTTGTTATTAAAGTTTTTCCTAACCTGGCTCCAGTCTATCTTTCCAGGATGATTGATTACAGGTTTGACTGATTACCCTCCCTTACTTACTCTATACTCTAGCCAAGCTGGCTGCCTTTCCCGTTCTCTTTATATGACATTTACATGGTTCTCACTCCTGTACCTATGAATAGCCTCCCCCGCACTGTCCCCATGTCTTGAATACTCTCCCTTTCTCATCTGCCAGATCTAGGCTGATTATCCTATGGCTTCCAGCTCCCTTCAAGACTTTGCTCAAGGGCATCTCCTTCAAGAAGCCTTTTTTGATTCTCTCTTTGTAGTGTCCCCTAACCCCATGTATCACTTGGTGTCTATGTTGTAAATATCTTTCATTAGCTTGTCTGTGAACACACTGTATTCCCTCTTCCTCTCTCCCCACTCCCTCCCCCAGCCCCCCACTGTAAGCTCCCTGAGGGCAGGGACTACCTCACTTTGGGATTTTTATTCTCAGTGCCCAGCACAATGCTTGGGACATAGTATAAGTATTTCATTAATGCCTACTGATTCATACTGTGAAAATGCTGGTTGATCGACTAGGGTGTCAAACTTCTTAAAAGTACATAAACCGAAAGGACATGAACAAAATTTCTCATTTACCCCTCACGCTCATTTTTGTACGTATATATAAAAAGTTACCAGCACAAGTTTGTTAATCATAAATATCAACACAAACATGTATAAGGGACTATAAAAGAGCCATTTAAATTGTGATTTCTTTTGGAAAAAAAAAGTAGTTACAAATGAATCTAAATTTCCATTAGATACTGAAGATGAAAAAAATAGTATCTTTTTACATTCCTTTACAATGAATCTGTCATCATTAGTTATGTGGACAGGGGGAGGAGGGATTGGTTCCACACACCAATGGCAAATGTTGACAAAGTACATTTTACCATTCCATCATGGTGAATCCAACATCTACAAGAAAAGAATTTAGGATACGACACTGTCCTGTCACTTATCATATGAGAGTGTTATAGAGAACAGCGAAATTTCTGTAGTTACAAAAAAGCATCCTCTGTAGCCACGGAGGAGGTGCTGTCTCACCAGAGAGCATTGCTGACAGTCAAAGGCAGTGGAGTGCCAGCTCAGCAGACACTGGGAAGTAGCTGATTTGGTCCTGGCTGCTATTGGGTGTGTTTTTTTTAGGCTTCTCTACAGAGCTCTAAAATCATATACTAATTCAAATGAAAGGGATTGTTTAGCACTACTTCTTGCATGCCTTTTGAGCTATGCAAGTAATAATTAGCATAGAAAGCTGGATCTGGAGTCAAAGGAACTAGGTTCAAATCCCAGCTTGCTACTTACTAGTTATCTTACTTTCTTCAGTTTCTTTATCTATAAAATAAGGGCATTGGATTGGATCAGGACATCAAACTCAAATAGAAAACGGGACCATTAAACTGTACATGAGGATCCCTGTGGGAAATTGACTTAGAAAACCACATAACATTGTTTGTTTTATTGTATTTTTATTTATTGCTTAAATATTTCTAAATTGCATTTTACTCTGATCCTGGCTACATTCAGGAGCACTGTGGGCCATGAGTTTGATACCTCTGGAGATGACCTATGGGGTCCCTTTCAGCTCTAAATTTATTATCCTGTGTTTTAGGGAATTATCATTCATAATTAAATTTGTTTTTCAAAATAATGCAATCACTTCATTAATAGGAACTTTAGGATATATTATATTTCAGAAAGAGTGTTTTTGGAAAATCTAGATAGCATAAAAGTCTGACCTAATCTAACATAAGATTCTGACAGTGGCAAAGGTCCTTCCAAACACTAGCCTAAATTCTATTTAGCTTTTTATGTTTCATAAATGATATGTATTTGTTCATAATGCATTTGGAATAGGGTTTGCCTGACTCAACTTCTCCATCCTCCTGCTGCTTAATTATTTTCTACTCCAATAGAACTTATGATTAGAAAGCAGGAGGTATCCAAATCATAATTTCTGCTTATAATAACATTCCCAACTCAGCATTTTAACACATGAGTGGTATCATAAATATATTACACACACACACAAGTACATACCCACGCACAGAGAGAATTAGGACCATATAGGCATTGTTCAAATTTCAATATTTTCTCCATCTTAAAGGGAGAACAGACCTTTAAGTGTTTCTTTTGGTATTTGAAAAAAACAATGTATTGCTGTCCTTTACCTAATTAAATAGCATGCTGTAAATCCCAGTGATTCCACATTTACTAATAACTAAGCCTCCCTTTGGGAGGCTAGAAAATGACTGGCCCCCTGACTAAGTCAGGCTTGTCAGCTTTGAAGTATTGGAGAGCTGAATTCTTCCATATTCAAATGCTTCCTCTACCCATGGGAACAAAGAGCAGGATTCTTGTACACTTAAAGGCCATTGAACACAAGAACAGCCCAGAAGAAGGATGGGGCGGTACTACATGCCTAACCAGGAAAGCCAGTGGGCAGGACTAATTTGAGAAATATCAGCTTTTTAGGGGTAGTCTTTTGAGGGGAAAAAAATTGTCCAAGTACTTTATTTTTTAAACCTTCTTACATTTTCTGATTTGGAAGTCATGCAGAGAGAATTTTCAGACTTTTAAGCCCCACACTATCATTCTCTGGTGACAGACATTTCAACTTACATCAAGTAATCCGGGAGTTCAATAGTAGATGAAGGATCTGTGGAGGCAGGGCAAACCTCTTTAACTCCTAGGAAGAAACAGAATTTTAACATGTTCATCACCTAACACAGTTATAATAAACCTCAAATTCTAATCGCAATCAGAAGCACCCAGAACACTCTTCCTAGAAATTCTATTCTGCCACCTCAATAAGCAACAGTGAGCAAGGAATACAATTGAACATGAACAATAGAGGCCATATGACCAGCTCTACCATGGCCAATACCAGGAGTTGAAAGTGCATTGGCTACTGCAGCGTCTGCACAATAAAGGAATCCAATCTTAACCCAAGGTCAGTCTTCTATTATTTCAAGAAAAGTTGTGGCATCTGCACAGCATTCAGTGACTGTGGTGGCAGATGCAGTCAAACAATCAGAGATACAAGTTTTACATCAACATCGAATTTTCATGGGATTTGAACAAGACAGACAAGACAATAATGGGAGGTAGCAGACTGCTTTAGTCACTGTATTTTTACTGCCATCCTTTTTGGGAGGAGATGGGGAGGAGGAGTATGAAGTCTGCTGAATTGTGTCAGAAGCTTTCCCATCAGTTTTAAGACACTTAAAATAAGGCAGTGCTATGCCCTATTGCATACTGAACTAACCTGCTAATGCTAAACACAGCTTTAAAAAAAAAAGAAAAGAAAAAAATAATGTTTAAGTCCCTGAGGACTGTTATGAAAGTGCGTAAAATCCCCACAGTATTCCATCTGAGTAAACTATCTTCAGAGAGCATGTTTAGTGGTTCTTTTAATTAGAGTAAATTTGTGCCATCCAAAGTAAAGTGAGGCTAATAAACTAATACTCTACCACTTGCTTGCTGGAAAAACTTAAATCTTCTTTGCATAATAAAAGTGAACACTTTGTAATTTCATATACATTTTTTTCTCTCCGCCCCCCTCCCCCTCCGCCGCCCTTGCCTCCTACAATGCAGAACTCTCCTTCCAGAGCATGCAGACTTTGTAAGTTTGTGGTTCTTAAGGATATCTGAGGAAGGTTTCGATAATACCCCCACCAAAAAAACCCAACAAACAACCTGTGACTAGTATCCCTTGCATCTCTGTATGAGCCAAAGGAGAACACATCCTTGTGGATACCTGAGTACATGTCATCTGGTCCCTCTCCTTGGTCATTAAAAGGAGATTGATCTCAAACCAGATTCAGGGAATATGGCTCTCTAGATGTTCTTGTTTTTTTCCAACCAGATTAGCTCTGGGAGGCTCCAAACTCTGACTGAAAAACTCCAAGAAGCCTGAGATAGAATCTGTCAAGGGAAAGGAGTCTGACTCCTACCAAATTTCTGAGGAAACACTAAGCCTGGTGAAGAGTTGACTTGACCATCTCAGAAGTTGAAAATGTGTGTCCCTAAGTATTAAATTGCTCTGGACCCCAACACAAGATTAAGCCAGAAAAAGAATTCTATCTTGCAGGCAAGGGGAGAGGTTAGGAGACAGCATATATTTAGAGATTTTGACCTATGAATTCCGAATCCTGCACTTCTGAGGTTACTGAATTATGCCTCCTTTTTATCTGCCTAAATTAAATATTGTGGGTTTGGAAGAGATAGCCCCTGCTTCAGACTCACCATGCTACGAGTCTATATAAGTACTTTAAAGGGCATACATTGACATGCTATTGTACGCAAGTTCACATTAATGATAAATTTTACTATGAACATTCTACTGTACCACTTCTGCAGACTTTTCACTGCTAAGAACACCATATGGCAAAAAGAAAAGAAAGTTAGATTAGAGAACTGTACCATTTCAATTCTATACACAAAAATAGAAAGTAAAACATGACACTCCTTAAAACCTTATTCATACACTTGACAAAAGTAGTAATTTTTCTGGGAAATTTTTCCTTAGTCATCTCCTGCATTTATAATTAGCTGCAAGATTGAAAGATGGGCTTGGATTCTTCAATTTTTTGGTGAGCCTGACCTCAACTCTTAGAGAAGTAACTCCAGAAGGCTAGTATTTCTTTCTGAAAAGCAAAAAACGGAATTGTACTATGATCAGATTTTAAGTTCAATGCAGTGACTTCAAGAAAGCACCCTAGGAAAGCTCTATTGTGGGAATTACAGTACTTTAAGCTAAGTGTTTTCTTTAAATGGGGGTTCTTAGTCTATCTACTTGTTCTTTTTTTTTTTCTTCTTATGATGTTAAGCTTCTGCCAGAGCACGTAGACTCTCTATGTTTATGGTTCTTGGGAAAAGAGGACACTTGATCTAGGTTTGGATAAAAGAAACCTATGCACATCATCCCTTGCAATTCTTTTACCCCTGAATAATTGGGTTAATAGAAATTCAGAATTTTCTTAACTATATTACCTTACTGATATACAAGACTATTGTTACAAAACATCTGCACAAGACTTATCAAACTATTAAAATAGCAGCTTATGGAAAATTGGTGAGTCTGAATGAAGGTGACATTCTGCATCTTCAAATTTAATTTTATTTGTAAGTTCCAAAGGTTTTTAAAAAATATTTTCTCCCCTCTAATGCTAATCATAATAGCTATATTTTTTTCCTGGGGGAGGAGTAATTAATAAATATTCCTCATTGTTAAGTTTAAAAATGACATTTATAGCTGTTAAAATATCCTGTAAGACTTCAATGAGACCTACTTTCTACAAGAGGCCTAAAGGACATTCCTGGGAGGGAGGACTGACAATCAACCCTACTACCCTACTGTATTGTTACCAAATACTACACATATAAAATCATATTTAAAGATCTTTTTAAAAAGTATTTTCAAAAGAAACCGTAGAAAAGACAATGCAAAAAAAGGTTATAATTTGCCATAAAGAAAACAGCAATCTTTCTAGACATTTCAAATACCTTCATTTGAATCCGGACTGGAGTTATTTAGCTTGGCAATTTCATCTCTTGTCTTAAGATCTTTCTCCTTTTCTTCAACGTCCTGTTTTTTAATTTGGTCCTTTTCCTTATGTTTTTTAGATTTTTTTTTAGATTTTTTATGTGACATTGAATGTTTCTCTTCCATGGGCTTTGGACACTTCAACAGGATTGAATCAGGTGGTGGAATTTCCAAAGAAGTCCTAGAGGTATATTTGTCCTGCTGGTCCTCAAAGATACTACCATTTTGACTAAAACTGTCAATAGGTAGGTCTTGAGTCCCCCGGCCTTCTGGAGTGCTAGGGGAATTGGAGTTAGAATTTACAGTCTGAGGAGGATTTGAAACCGGAAGGTGGGTTGAAGGAAGAAGTGGTGGAGTTGGGGTGGCGGCAGCTGCAGGAGGAGGTGGTGGCGGAGGAGGAGGAGGAGGTGGTGGTGGTGGTGGAGCCACAGCAATTTTTTCATGGGTGGAATTCAAATGACCGTTTAATGTTGGGTGAACTCTATTTGTTAGGTGCGATATCCGAGTTTTTTTATTCATTAAAGGATCTATGAAATCTGAATCCAAGAGGCGTTTCTGAAAAACAATAATAGGAAGGAAAACAAAACAGGCTAATTGGCACAAAAATGGAACACAAAATTTAAATGCTAGGTTAATGCATGTCCAGTAGAATAGCCTTGCTCACACCTTAATGCTAAGGGTGCAACTTTTACTTTTTTTTAAGTGTTAGCAACAATAAAAAATAAATGTTAATGTCACTTAGCAGTCTGGCTTATGGATATTTTTCTTAAGAGATGGTATTCGCATCCATCTGATCAGATCACCCCCTCTCTATAAACACCTCTGTCACAGAGATCTTAGGACATAGTAATAGCACTAAATAAAGCAAGTAGTCAAGCGCTGCTGGCCACAGCTGACCTAGTTTCTGACAGTGTGAGGATGAAGCAATTTGTACCATTTCATCCTGTGAGAACTAACAAGACCTGGCAAAAGGCAATAGACCGACACTTATTTAGTCTCTCCTAATATGTGAAAATGTTCCAGCTTTAAAATGAATATTACAGCTTATATTTATTATTTCATCTACCTTGGAATAGGAAGTGATTGTACTAGTAATTTCTTAAGTACCTATTTTTACTGAAATATTACTGCATTTTTACTCAAATATTGTCACCAAATTATAATAATAATGATAGCTAGCATTTATATAGTGCTTCAAGGTTTACAAAGTGCTTTACAACTATTAGATCTCATTTTATTCTCACAACTACCCAGGGAAATAAGCACTATCATTATCCTCATTTTAGAGATGAGATGTGCCCACATATCTAGCACATATCTAAGGACATATTTGAACTCGGGTGTTTGTAATTCTTAAGTGTAGTGCTCTATCCATAGCACCACAAAGCTGCTTTTAGGTTATAGAAGACAGCTAAGTGACCTCAGAAGAATGATAGGGAAAGACTTTGACCTCAACCAGGAGAATATCTACTGTCACAAAGCTGTAGATGGATCCATCTATACCAGGGGTTCTTAACCTGGAGTCCATGGATCTCAAAGGGGTTCATGGGTAGATTTCAGAGGGTTGGTCAATCTGGATGGGGTAAAAATTACATCGCTATTTTCATTAAACTCTAAGAGGAATTTAGCATTTCCTTCAGGTACTTAAAAACATCTTTTTGAGAGGGGATCTGTACGATCTAACAGGTTGCCAAAGGGGCTTACAACACAAAAAAGATTAAGAATCTCCTTTACTATATATAGAAAAGACAGGATTTAAATAAAAAGTGAAGCAAGGCAGTTCAAAGTACAAATTACAGGTTTAAAATTAAATGTAATATAATACTGCAGGCTTCATGTGTGATACAAACAACATAAGGAATAACCAATACATTTATCTACTCTCTCATATTATTTAACACCATTTATCCGCCACCATGAAGTATCAAGTCATTCTCAGTATATAATTAGATCAGAGTATAAGTAGTGTCATAACAGGTATTTGCTATGTGGGTAAAGCTCTGACAAAGTCAGAGCAAAGCCACAAATCAAAAGTTTTTCTTTTCTCCTATGCTCCTCACAATACATCTCCAACATTTCCTAATAGCCTAAGGTAAATGGAGAAGTTATGCACCAGGGATAATGATGAATTAACAGCTGCTAGGAAACCCAAGGCATGCTTCATTACTCTTTACCACAGGTCACTTCTATTCCCAGTCCCAGGCATATGTGCCCAGAGTGGGAGGTCTATTCTGGTCATCAGTACCATCAGGGATCTGGGTCAACTGCCAAGAATAAACGATCAAATTTGTTCGAGACTGCTTCACAAGTCTTGGGCAGAAACAGATTATGTTCAACCTCAGGCAGACTGGTTCTGATTTAACCCAGAATTGCTCTGATCTCCCTTTGGATTAGGCCTAATCCACTGGGGTATAATTCCAAGCCAGAGGGGATCCTCTGGGACACCCTAGTTCAGTGAGGTTACAACCTGACTGGAAAGGCATGGCAAATGTTTGTTTGCTTCCTTCCATTCAGTGAAAGACTTCTAACAACAGTGATCCTCTTACTTAATGCTTTAAAACAAAAACAAAAAAAATGAAAACAGCACATCAAATTTTTTTTTTATTGTCTTGTAATTCAAGTTCAACATTTTTCCCCACCCCTGGAACATATGGGAAAATGTTTTCTTTGAACCTACAAGCATATTAAAAACAAACTTACTTGATATTTTCTTTCCTGAAAAAGGATGTGAAAATAAAACTCTTAAATAAGTAAATTAAGCTTTAAATGTATTAAAGAAGGCCTCCAGCAGTTTAAGTGGCTTATCTAAGGAGTATTTATTGGAAAGAAATGGCTAAGAATCCAATTAGGCTGAGGTGTTGAAGGGTTGCAATATGTACCAGTAAGTCAGCCCACACCCAAGGAGAGTATAGCTTCATTTACATATTCAAGTCAAGGGAAGTTCAATTTTAAAGAGAAATTTCAATGAATGCTTTCACAAAACAAATAATTGTTCTGTAATATGGATAGCCACCTTCTAGATTTATATCATTTAGTTTTCTTTAAGTAGTGGTACATAATCCTTTTTTTCTAAACCATTTTTTCTTTATGACCCTTCGTTTAGGGCTTTTAAGAAAATCACTAAAAACGTTCCAAAAAATTAAAATTATACACATTTCTAGTTAAGATTAGATTTCCTGAATTTCCTACAGTAAATCACAGAATCATAGGGCTGGAAGGGACTTGAGGGTCATCTAGTCAGTTATCAAATGGAATAGAAGAAAATCTTGTTATGATAGTTCAGCTATAGAACCACCACCACAGAAATCTGTTTTGTCTGTTGCACCAGAGGGTCAAAGTGAAGCATTCCTGTTAAGACACCACTACAGGGGGAAGGGCACTGGACTGGGAGCCAGAGGACCTGGGTTCTTGTCCTAGCTCTGGCCCCTCTCCCAGCTGTGTGGCCTTCGGCAATCACTTCCCCTTTGGGCACCTCAGTGCCTTCATTTTCTATAAATTAAGGTCAGACTCGATGATCTCCAAGGTCCTTTTCAGCTCTAACATTCTACGATTTTATGAAATACCTGAGAAGGAGAAGATGCAGCATCTTTATTGGAACATATAGGAGACTCTGAACCACTGGTGCTGGTAGCATTCTGAGGAGATGGATTTAATTTTCTGTAAAGAACACACACGTTCCAGGTTATACTAAAGATTTAATCAAGACTTTAAAGACAAAGTTAACCCCTGTTTCTCCTCCCCACTCTCCAAATCAAAACAACATTAATTGGCAATGTTTATCGTCAAAATTTTATTCTTCCCCTTTAAAAGCAACAAAACAACTTACCTAGAGAGCACTAACTCCAGGGACTGTCTGTCTATCTCATTGTATCCAGGCCAATCTCTTTGGAGCTCTTTAAATACATAATCCTTTAAGGTATAAGAGAGGTCCTTAGGATTCAGGTTGGCTACCTATATCATAGGACATAAGAATATAACATCAGACCAATTTGTAAAAGAAACTGCACTGGCTCCTTATCATCTCCAAAATCAATAGTCCTCTATTTGGCATTCAAAGCCCGATGTTTATCCTATACATATATCATATTTGACCTAGTTGTCTTTGGGGGCAGCTAGATGGTGCAGTGAGTGCCAACTCTGGAGTCAAGAGGACCTGAGTTCAAATTTGGTTTCAGACACTTAGTAACTGTGTGATCTTGGGCAAGTCACTTCACCCTGTTTGCCTCAGTTTCCCCATCTGTAGAATGAGCTAGAGAAGGAAATGGCAAACCACTCCAGTATTTTTGTCACGAAAACCCCAAATGGGGTCATGAAGAGTCAACTGAACAGCAAAGTATAGAACCAGTGGCAACTTTTAAGATTTACACTTAAAGGGGGTGGAGTCAAGATGGCAGCTGGAAAGCAGGGACTGGTGTGAGCTCCCCGCCAATTCCCTCCAAAAACCTATAAAAAAAATGGCTCTGAACCAATTCTAGAGCTGCAGGACACACAAAATAGCTGAGGGAAGCAGGTCTCCAGCCCAGGACAGCCTGGATGGTCTCTGGGTAAGGTCTTTCGCGCACGGAGCTGGGAGCGGAGTGCAGCAGAGCCCAGCATGGGTGGCGTGGACCAACCAGACCAGGAGCCAGGAGGAACGTGCCCTAGCACGCTGAATCAGTGAGCTGTGGCAGTTACCAGACTTCTCAACCCACAGACACCAAAGACAACAGAGAAGAACTGCAGAGCCCACAAAGTGGTGGAGGGAAGCAGGGCTCTAGCCCAGGACAGCCTGGATGGTCTCTGGGTAAGGTCTATCTCGCATGGAGCTGGGAGCGGAGGGGAGCAGAGCCGAGTGGAGGGGAGCCCAACGTGGGAGGTGCGGACCAGCCAGACGGGGAGCTGGGCGGAGCGTGCCCTAGCACTCTGAATCAGTGAGCTGCAGCAGTTACCAGACTTCTCAACCCACAAACACCAAAGACAACAGAGAAAGTTAGTGGGAAAAGCTGCTGGGGACAGAGAGTTTGCGGTTCAGCCACCGCCCTGGGGGCAGCAGAGGTGGGGCAGCTACAGAACTACAGCTGCAGTTGCTTCCAGCCCCAGGCCCACCTGGTGGGAGGAATTAAGT
>CM053622.1:377056515-377073432 GCA_028646595.1 Phalanger gymnotis
GGGGATAGGAGGGGAATGGGGGGACGGAGGGGAGGGCAGACTGGGGAACAGGGCAACCAGAGTGCACGCCATCTTGGAGTGGGGGGGGTGGAAATGGGGAGAAAATCTGTAATTCAAACTCTTGTGAAAAATGAATACTCTCCTTTCTCTCCTCTGACACCACTATCACTCTAGTAAAGGCCCTCATCACCTAAATTATTGTAATAGCCTGCTGATGGGTCCACCTGCGTCAAGTCTCCTCCCACTCCATTTTCCATTCAGCCACCAAAGAGATTTTCCTAAAGCACAGGTCCAACCACATCTCTACCCTACTCAGTAAACTCTAATGGCTCCCAGTCACCTCCAGGATCAAGTATAAAATGCTGTGCTTGCTACTCAAAGCCCTTCATAACCTAGCCCCCTCCTACCTTTCCAGTCTTCATAATTACACCTTACTCCCTGCCGTGTACTCTTCATTTCAGTGACACAGGCCTTCTGGCTTTTCCACAAACAAGACATTCTGTCTCTCAGCTCTAGGCATTCTCTCTGGCTGACTCCCATGCCTGGAATGTTTTCCCTCCCCCATTCCAACTACTGAACTTCCTGGCTTCCTTCTAAGTCCCAAACAAAATCCCATCTCCTGTTGGAAGCCTTCCCCAACCATTCTTAATTCCAGTGCCTTCCCCCTATTAATTATTTCCAATTTATCCTTCTTTTGCCTTGATTTGTATATATTTGTTTGCATGTTATCTCTTCCATTAAATTGTAAACTTCTTGAGGGACAAGACTGGTTTTTGCTTCTTTTTGTATTCCAATGTTCTGCACAGTACCAGGCACATAGTAGATGCTTAATAAATGTTTACTGATTGATTGGATCATAGTTAGTAAAATAGAAGAAAGTTCAAAAGGGAACCCAGCTCTTAATGTAAGAGATTTTGGAGGGAGGTGAGAGTAGAAGTTAAAAAAAAAACAAAATTTAATGCTTAACACAGTGTCTGGCATATAGTAGGTCCTTAATTAAATGCTCATTGACTTATATAAAACATTGTTATAATTGATAGAGATAGTAATAATGGCTTGTACTTGTGGGAATAGATTTATCTTCACCACAAGCTAGAAGATAGGTACTATTATCTTCATTTTAAAGTTAAGGAAACTGAGGCAGAGAGTTTAAATGATTTGCCAGGTGTGACTTAAATAATGTCTCAGGGTCAAATTTGAACTCAGGTCTTCTTGACTTGGACTCTTGGTGCTTTATCTACAATACTACCTAACTGCCTGATAAACTCTAGCCCGTAGTGGGCTATCATCACTATCATCTAAATCAGTCCTAATCCATGCCCTGAAGGAATTTACTGTTGGTAGGAGAGAATAGATGTAACACATAAATATGATGTCAATCAGTTTATTAACATATAAAAGGGTACTAGAGTTATCAAAAATGTTGAATCACATGAGGAATAAATTACTTCAAGGTGGGAGATAAAGGCCTATGGTATGGAGGAAATATCCTTTGAGCTGAGTCTTAATAGGTAAAACTGAAGTAGGCTGAGGTGGGGAAGTATTATGTGCATATTGAACCATGAGAGATGAGGTACTGAGACTGGAAGCATGGGATATATTCAGGGAATGTCAAGTAAGCTACTTTTGCTAGAGGGTAGAGGAGTAATTCTCAAACTTTTTTTTTTTTTTTTTGCTTACAGCACAGAATCCTTTGTTGTGAGAAATTATAGCACACTGAACATTTATGTTGGCAACACTACAGTAAAGTCAGGAAACTCAAGCATGCACAGTTTGTCTTCAATAATAGTAGCCATTTTTGTTGAACTTTTTCCAAGTTGAGATGATTGGGTGTGTGTAATAGGCAAGGTTTGTTTATTTTTCAAATGCTGTACTTATATTACATTCACTGGAAAAGTAAAAGGTCTATTAAACAAAATTATAATTTTTTTTTTTGTAATAACAAAAGATTTCATGGCAAATCACTTTGAGAATGACTGGTATAGAATCCATGAGAGTTGATGTGAGATAAAACTGGAAAGTCTTATTAGGGATTGGGGCGAGGTTAAGGACAGCCTTGCAGCCAAGTTAAGGGGGGAGGTGTGTTTTATTTACTGAGGAGCTGTTGAAAGTGTTTTGACAGTCATAACCTATGTGTTGAGAGAACCAGCCTCCAGACATGTGTAGTAAGGATGCCATCTTTAAGTCATAAGTTTTCCATTGAAATTATCATCATCATTATAACAACTTGTATGTAACACTAAACGTAAATTTGCACAGTGCTTTACATTCAGTACCTCATTTATGCTTTACGATAACCCTGATTAAGTAGATTTGTGTGGTGTCATTAATCCAATTTTTTCAGATGAGTGAGGTAAGTCTCATAGGTTAAGTGACTTGCCCAGGGCCACATAACTAGAGTTAGAGACAGCTGGGTGGTGCAGTGTATAGAGCACCTATGGATAGAGTGGAAATGTGGTACACCTGGAATCAAGCAGTGTGGAGTTCAAATCCTGCCTCAGACACTTAGTAATACTTGTGACCCTGGGCAAGTCATCTAACCACTGTTTGCCACAGTTTCTTTTTCTGTGAAATGGGGATAATAGCATCTACTTCCTAGTATCATTAAGATTAAATGAGATATCTATAAAGTGTTTTCTAAACCTGAAAGTGCTATGTAAATGCTACCACCACCACCACCACCTATGACTACTACCCCCTGATCTAGTCCTCAGTCCATTAAGCCGTGCTCCCTTATCCAAACTTGGACTTTAGGAATCCTGTTCCACCATCTTGTCCTAACCCTGAGGTCTATAAGAATATAAATTTCTGGTGCTGTTTTCTAGAGGAGAGGAGATGGGAGGATAAGCATAGGAAATTTCTCTCCTTAGGAGTAAAGGAGACTGAAGGATAATAACTCCTAACAAATTAATATTACTCACAGAAAAAAACTAAAGCAAAGAGAAATTATTACACCAGTACACAGGAATAGGTTTGGTTGTTTTTTTTTTTCTTCAGTCTCACTTTGACATTCTCTCTGCCCATTCTCCTTCCTGTGCTTATAAAATCATGAAGGAGACAGATAAGTTAATGGTTGTTCACAAGATAAGTTAATGGTTGTTCACAAAGTCTCAGAATCCTAGAACTAGGTGACATCCTGGAAACTTGAAAAGAGTAAATTTAGAAGAAATGTTTTAAAGTGCTGGTTTATACTGGTAGCAATAAAGTTTTAGAACTTGTTATCCCAAGAGGTAGCACTCACTGTGTATGTAACTTTGGATGAATCATTTCACCTTTCAAACCTCGGTTTCCTCATCTATAAAGGGCTAGACTAGACTACCCTGTTACTCTGTTACTCAAAAACATGAGGTTGAGTTTAAATAAATTTGTAGTTGATGGTTTCATAATAAATTATCTAAATCTTAGCAACTCTGGCTAAATTGTGAAGCAGCTGTAGATACAAAGCCGTTGTCTGAACTGTTACCTTCGTTACAAAATTTTATTCGTTTAACATCCATTTTTCCTTGTCTTCCGTTTTTATTTGCCCACATCCATTTTGTTTTCGGTTGGTCTGAAAGAGACCTGGAGGTTTTATTGGACTTCAAATTAAATATGAGTCAACAACATAATATGTCAGCCAAAACCACTAATATAAATTTAGACTATATTGAGAGAGGCTTAGTGTACAAGACAAGAGAAGATGATAATCCCACCATGTTGTACTCTAGTCAGACCACAGCTGGGCACTGTGTTTTAGGAAGGAGATGGATATGTTGGAGAGCATCTAAAGTGTGGAAACTAGAATGGTGAAGGGCCTCAAATTAGTGACATAAGGATCAGTTGAACAAAATGGGCATGTTTAACCTAGGCAAGAAGATTTGGGCAGTGTTTCATTCCTCAGAGAGTCAGTTTCCTTTTGTGTAAAGTGGAGCCTTTACATAGTTGTTGCAAGGAAAGCATTTTGTATACCTTGATTATTGACGTATACCTTATTATTAATAAGTGCTATTGTTAATAGTAACAAACCTTAGAAAACTGCCTCCCGGCAAAGAAAAGACTTAGAGGGAATGTGATAGCAATCTGCAAGTATCTGCAGGACTATCATGTGAAAAAGGGATTCAACTCATTCTGCCTGGCCCCAGAGGTCATAACTGAGAAGAATAAATAGAAATTACAGAGAGGCGAACAGATTTAACGCAAGAAAAAAGCTTCCTAAGATTGAGAACTGTCCAAAAACAAAATGTGCTATCTCAGGGGGTAAGGGGTCCCCCTCACCAGAGGTCTTAAGCCAAAGTTAAATGACCACTCATTGGGTATAGGATGGTTTTGAGGCGATTTTTGTTCAAAGTAGGTTAGACACTATGGCCCCTGAGATCCCTTCCAGTGCTGAGATCCTGTAATTCTGTACATGCCTCATATATCCCAGGCACTGTGCTAAGCATTAGCTTGAGGTGGAAAGATAACACACTTCCCTCAAGGAACTGAGATGCTGCTGGGATACAATGTGCGTCAAGAAACAACTGTGTCATGTCACAAAAAGAATTCTGTGTTTAGGGTTAAAGAACATTAGGTCAAATCTTAGCTGTGACTCTTAGTACCTGTGAGACCTTTGGCACATTGCTTAACCTTCTTGGGCTTCAGTTTCTTCATTTGTAAAATGAGACGACTGGATAAATGACCTCTGGGGTCCCTTTCAGCTCGAAATCTGGGAGCATATAATTCTGTGATCCTGAGTAAATACAAGATAATTTGATTAGTTAGAAAGCACTAGCATAGGGTGGGGATAGAATTGATTAAGACTCAGCAACTGACTGGATGTGGAATGTAAGGAACATGGAAGAATCAAGGTTGGGATTAGGAAAACCTGCATAACTGGAAGGATAATGGGGCCCCCAGTAGATATAGGAAAGTTTGGAGAGGGGATGATTTGTCAGGGGGTGGAAGTAGATAACAGATAATAATTGAGTTTGTGAGGTTGAGGACCATTCAGGTGGAGATGTTTAGAAGGCAATTGGTGATGCAGGATAGGATTTGAGAAGAGATTATGGCTGGAAATATGAATAGGAATAATTGAATGGTGACCTGTTACCTCTTTGTTATATAAAGCCTTGCAGAAAATGGCTCCAACCTACCTTTCTTGGCTTATTAAATCCTACTCTCCACAGTCTGTGATCTAAACTGGCCTGCCCTTTCTTGTACACAGCATCCCATCTCCCATCTCCAGGTGGTGATTGCACTGGCTGTTCCTTATGCCTGGAATACATTCTCCCGCCTCTGAGAATTCCTAGCTTTCTTCACATTTTAGCTCAGGAGTCACCTTCTCCATGAAACCTTTCCTGACCTTACCTCCCCCCCAGCTGTTAATGCCCTGCAAATTCTTTTATATTTACTTTATATTGTGTTTTGCCTTCACTTATATATGTATGTATTGTGTTCCTCCAATAGAATGTAAACTCCTAGAAGTCAAGAACTGTTTGACATTTGTTTTTGTATCCTTGTAGCCCAGCATAGTACCTGGGTGATATAGGGGTCTATGCCTGCTTCCTGATTCACTGCTTGAATAAGAATTAAATTACTTAAAAATTAAATCATTCAGTCTTTGCTGCAACACACCATCCCCTACCTCTTTGTAGAAGCGGGGGACCTTGGATGGATGTTGATCACCTCCTACCCAGGGTTATTATGAGGAATGAACTGAGTTCATTTGTATGTGTAAAGTGTTTTACAAACATTGTAGCTATATAAATGCTAGCTGCTGTTATTATGACATCAGACTTTTTTATTCTAAGATTACACTCTGGGAATGGGGAAAGGGGATTTGGGGGAAATGGAGGAAACAAATAGTTATCTGTAAAAATGCATTTTTTTAAAAATTAACATGGTTTCATTTGGAGGCAGTCATGCCAAACTAACTTGATTTCCTTTTTTGAATAATCATGTAACAAGCATTAAGCCCATATTATAAAGTTAACGCCCAGAATACAAGACAAAATGAAACAGCCTGTACCTTCAAAGAACTTAGAGGTTACTGGGGGGGAGGCAGGAGGGAAGCCACAGGTACACAGCTAAGGAATTACAAAATACATACAAAGTGATTTGGTAGAGGCACCATTGTCTTCTGGGAGGGAATCAGGGAAGTTCTAAGGAATTGGTGCTTGAGTTGAGCTTTATAAGAAGTCAGGCATTCTAAGAGGCAGAGGTAAAACATCAGTATGGAAAGCCAGTTTTGTTGGAACCTAGGATGTTTGAAGAGAAGTCATGTGAAATGAAGTCTGGAGAAATAAGTTGGAGTCAGATTGTTAAGGACTTTAAATGCCTAAGGAGAGTTTGTGTTTGATCTATAGAGAATCAATGAGGCTTCTCAAGCAGGAGAGTGATGTGATCAAACTTGTGCTTGAGGAAATAGTCATGTGGAGGATGGTTTTAGGAAAGGAGAAAGATTGGAAATAGAATAGTTAGGTCTGGGTGAGAGGTGACAGGGACCCTGAACTAGAGTGGTAGTTCTGTGAGTGGAGGGAAAAGGTTCAGCAAGAGATTTTATTTTGTAGAGGTTGAATCTCAAAAAATTTGCAAACTGATTGAATATGTGTGGTGAAAGAGACTAAAGGGGTGTGAAGTTGACTTGGAAGCTACCAACCTGTGTGACACTATGGATGATGGTGCCATTAACAGACATGGAAAGCCAGAGTGGAGAGCATATTTGAGGGGAAAGATAATGAGTTCTATGGATTTTGAGATGCCCACAAGACAACCAGCAAAACTGTTGGCAAAATGGGGTTGGTATTTAGGAAGGTATATTGGATATATAGATCTGGAGGTCATCTAAATAAGAATTGATGAGTTCACTAAGAGAGTGTATAGAAAGAGAAGAAAGGCCAGGAGGGTTCCTGAAGCATACTAAGGGCTTAATAAATGTTTGTTGATTTCTTGATTGGGACCTGTGGTTGGGACATGGTTGATGATCCAAAAGAGACTGAGAAACAGTAGACAAACCAGAGGAGAACCAGAAGAGGATTGTAAAGATAGTTACTATACCAGTTATTTCCTCCTTTTGGCTAATATGCAGTTGATCCACCAACCTTGTGAAAATAATTATACTTGCAGAAAAGGATGCAAGTAAGAATCTTTGGAGAATGCCAAAGGATTTATTTTCAAATGACAAACACCTTGAACCTTAGCAGTTTTGTGATTTAAACACAGCTTCAACTTAGTATGTTACTTAGCAAATTTTGTTATGAAGTCCTATGCTGAATTTATAATTTGAGCCATTTTTCTCCTTCTTCCTTTAGCTTGTCAAAATTCCCAAAAATGATCCTCCAAATGAAGTGCATAACTTTAACTTCTACTTGTCAAACGTTGGCAAAGATAACCCTCAGGGAAGCTTTGACTGCATCCAGCAAACTGTCTCAAGGTAAGTAAATTTTAAGTCATGATAAGAGAAAAATATTTGTATTTATGTCTGAGACTTTCGTTGAATTGTAGAATGGTGATACTTTAATGCTAAATCAGACTTTAAAAAGTTAACATTATATATATATGTGTGTGTGTGTATACATATATAATTAATATGTTGTTATATATACATATACACATGTATATGTATAGAATACCTTCTTTTAAGGCAAACAAATTGGCTACTTATTTAATATTTCTTAACATTATATTTCCAATTGACAAAGAGCCCCCTGGAGAATTTATACCTTTTCCTTATCATTAAGGTAACTTTAGTGCTTCCTAAAGCATGCTTGGCTCGGCCACTCCTCAGTATATGGCCTCTGACATTTGCCCAGCTGTCCAGTCATAGCCCTGATACTCATAAGATATTTGGTAAACATTCTGAATGTTTTACTTTTTGTGAGGAGAAAAACAGCATTAGGGATTGAAAATCAAAGTAAGGAAATAATACACATAATTGAAATTTTACTTTAAACTGTGAGAAGGAAGGAAGATAAAAAGCAGGCATTTATTAAGCACTTATACATGCTAAGGTCTAGGGATACAGATACAAGAGAAAAAGAAAGAAAACACCTGCACCCAAAGAACTTACATTCTTATAGGGGAAGATAATACACAAAATGAAGGTGGAAAAGGGAGGAAGGGATGGCGGAGATAAAGGGACCACCCAGGGCAGGGACATAGTTGTGAAGACCAGAGGAAGTAAGGAGCAGGGCCAGGAGGAGAATGAAGGCTGGCCCTTACACAAAATGAAGGTTCCAGAAGGACTCACCAGTGGGAGAAGGTGGGGGCAGGCCTTGCTGAGTGGCACTCCCCGATTAGTGGGTCATTACATCAGAACCAAAGGTACTTTTTAATAGTAATCCAAAATGATCTCCTTATTTTTTCAGATAAGGAAACCGAAACCTATAGACTTTGATTGACTTGTCCACGGTCACACAATTAAATAGTAGAAAATATCAGTGATCCAGAATCCACATTTCCTGGCTCCCAGTCCAAAATACCAGAGCCATACATTCTGTCAGTTAATTTAACTGACTTCTTTTAGAAAAGTGTTTTTGGTTTTTGGTTTTTTTTTTTAGCTTCATTAAAGGGCTTAACACCATCTTATAAATAAGTGATATTATACAATTAATTGCCCTATCAGTTTCCACTTTTGAAACCCTGGGGTGCTATATAACAGTGTTAGCTGTATCATTACCATCACTGTTGTTATTACTCTTAGTGTTCCTCACTGTAGTTAGGGCACATACTCATACTTACTAAGATGGTTAATGTGAAATTAACAGAAATTATGTCTCTGTCTTTCATCAGAACCCTATAATTTGGCCCATCTTACCTAATCAACCTAAACGTCTAACTCTGCAACATTTGTCAGTATTGTTATCTGTTCTGTGATTTACATATGATGATATACTAGGATTTTTATAATGATTTCTGATCTTTTTGTGTCTATAAAACTTACCTCATGAACAAAATTGTAAACTTGAGGGAGAGAGATTGTGCCCTATATTTACTTTGTCTCTCATAACCTGACCTCAGTCAAATACTAGTTGATTGGATTCCTTTATTAACTTCTCTGACTGGCTCTTCTTTCTTTTCAAGTTCCCTTTTATAGGGTGGTCATTCCATGGCCTTGAGCCAAAAGAAACTATTTAGAGTTTGATTTTGTGTTTAAAGCAAACACAAAGAAAAATGCCATTCTGAATTGTAATTATGTTCTTTGAAAGACCTAAAGTGATATTACCATGAAGACATTAGGGAAGTCTGTCTCTAAGCAATCAATGATTAAGAAAAAAAAATTATTATTATTTTTAGGGCAATATTTGTTTTTCATTTATTTGTTGTGATCTTTCATTTATACGAAATTTGGCTCCTATCTTTCATCCACATATGCCACCTTAACTTTCGGGTTGACATTTTCTCCCTTTGAAGCTGACATTTTATTATGTAAGTATGTGACATTATTAGGCTAATCATTAATAGAAATTGGCCAATAGGTATACTTTGGCCATTCCATATAACATATCAGTACTGGGAAAGGAACTTC
This sequence comes from Phalanger gymnotis, assembly GCA_028646595.1. Classification (NCBI taxonomy): domain Eukaryota; kingdom Metazoa; phylum Chordata; class Mammalia; order Diprotodontia; family Phalangeridae; genus Phalanger; species Phalanger gymnotis. The sequence continues at coordinate 377,066,000 of CM053622.1, forward strand.
AAGACCCTGCTATTTCTTATATTTAGAAGTGTTTTTTATCATTCTTTCACTATTTACTGAAATGTGTTAGAATAGCTATGGCTATTCTCATCTCCTTTAACTATTAAGCTCTAATATTCTTACCATTGATCCCAATAATTATGAACTATTTATTGGCTTTTGGCTTAATATATCAACTAACTAAATTGAGCAGTATGAAAAGACTAGTCACATCCTTTTACCAGAAATTCGAAGGGACTAGCTAAAGTCCTTTGTATTGAATTTTGCTTGAAATAACTAGTCTATCCACTGGGATTTATTTGTTTTGTTTATATAAGGTTTTTTTTTTTGTTTTGTTTCCCATAGTTCCGATGTCTGGAATTTTCTTCTCCTCACTTCAGCCTCTAGGCTTCTCTGGCTTTTTTTTTTCTAGACTCAGCTCAAATCCTACCTCCTCTGACTGACTTTCTCCTTCACACCTTCATTCTGAGATTACCTGCCATTTACAACATATCTGTCTTGTAGGACCCATCTTCCACATTAGAATGTGAGCTCCTTGGGGCAGCTAGGTGGTGCAGTGAGTAGAGCACCGGCCTTGGAGTCAGGAGGACCTGAGTTCAAATCCAGCCTCAGGCACTTAACACACATACTAGCTGTGTGACCTTGGGCAAGTCACTTAACCCCAATTGCCCTGCCCAGAAGAAAAAATGTAAAAAAAAAAAAAAAGCATTCGAGCTCCTTGAGGGAGTGTTTTTGCATTTTTTTTGTATTCCCAGCACTTGGCTCACTGCCTGGCTTGCAGTAAGTAGTTAATAATTGATTGGCTGAGACTGATTGTTAGTGATCAATGTTGTATAATAATAATAATAGCAAACATTTATGTAGTGATTGTATAATGCTGTTATTATCCCCATTTTATAGATGAAGAAACTGAGGCAAATAGAAGTTAAATGAAATATCAGCACCTTATTCTTTTATAAATAATATTTCATTTTTCCCCAGTCACATGTAAAAACAACTTTTAGCATTTTTTTTTAAGTCTTGAGTTCCAAATTTTTATCTCTCCCTTCCTCCCTGAGGCAGTAAGCAATCTGATGTAGGTTATATATGTGCATTCTTGTAAAACATATTTCCATGTTAGTCATTTTGTGAAAGAAAATTCAAACCAAAAAAAAAGTGAAAAATAGTATGCTTTGGTCTGTATTCAGTACTTTCTCTGCAGACCAATAACATTTTTCATCATGAGTCCTTTGTAACTGTCTTGGATCATTGTATTGTTCAGAATAGCTAAGTCATTCACAATTCTTCATCATACAGTATTGCTGTGTACAATCTTCTCCTGAGCACTATATATTCTTAAAAATCCTCTGCCCTTATTCTTATTAGAACTGCCAAGAGTCACACAGCTAGTTAGTGTCTGAGGACATATTTGAACTCAGCACTTCCTGACTCCATGCTCATCATTCTATCCACTACATGACCAAACTGTCAAAACAAAATTTGACCCATAGAAATAATGCTTTAGAGAAAAATGTTCACCTGAAATCTCTCTCTCCAATTGTCACTCCATCTTATATTAGAGATGAACACAGATTGAACTAATTAAATATATATCTCATTTGCCTTATTTCTAGCCCTGTATGTCACCTAATAAATGATACTAATGTATTTTACAAATTTTAGCACTTGAGGCAATTCTTAAAACAACTTCGAAAGTCAATTTCTAAGTCTGTAAAACATGATTTTAAAAAAAAATCAACCCATAGTTTTATTTTCGCTTGAATTTAATAAGAAAGTTTGCATCCAATGACAGCAAAAGTTTCTTAAAGAAAATTAAAGAACCTGCAGCTAAGTTTAAAATTTTTGGAATAAAGTTGCTCTTTCTTAAAAATGTTAAATTACTGCCACTTATTCATTCCCTACAAGTAAGTTTTAAATGGAAAGGCAATGTAACTTCTAATATGCTTGAGGATCCTGGGGTAATAAAGCAGGCTTTAGTGCTTGTTAGAATTTTGCTACCAATTAGAACACTATTTGCAAATTAAAATTTAAGACACATCTCACTGCCCAACTCAGTGCTAAAGATTTGTCCTGTAAAGAGAGAGTTTCTTAAAAGTCATTTTTAAACACAGACTTCATTTCAGGTCTAGTAAGAATCAGGAGTAGAAGATTCGTAAGAACATGTGGCATTCATATGTTGCCATAAACCTAGCGTAACCCTATATGGCTCTACCTATTCTATTCGGAGTACAAAAGAAGAAAATGTTGGGAATTAGAGAAAGACACAAGAAAAGAATAATTTTAAAACTCTAGCTTGCCTCTACCAGCCAAAAAATGAGTTTAAAATAGTCATCTCTTACAAAGCTACTTTGTTATTCTGCAGTTCTGGTGCCTCACAGCTCAATTGCCTGGGATTTATACAAGATAAAATTACAGTATGTGCAACAAATGACTCCTATCAAATGACAAGAGAACGAATGACCCAGGCAGAAGAGGAATCCCGTAACCGAAGTACAAAGGTTATAAAACCTGGTGGACCATTTGTAGGTGTGTATGTGCTTCCTTTTTTTTTTTTTTTTTTTTTTTTTTTTTCCCCTCATAAAGAGCAATTGAAGTAGCTTAGGTTGCCACGTATAAATTCCACTTCCATTATTAACTTATTAAATCAAAGAAGTTAGTTGTCAGGAAAAATGGGTGTGCAAATATGAAATAGTTTGTTATCTTGTGAAAATTATTATATAAGAATACCATACCATTTAAAAAATTTTTTTTACTTAATTGTTGAAAGTGATTTTTTTCTTCAGTTTATTTCCCAAACTATTCCTAATGGAGCTAGTCTTTATTGCTTTACAAAATATCTCCTGAGATCTGAGAAAATAACACAGGAGGTTGGAATTATTGTGCTATTCTTTGACACCAGAAAATATAATTTTAATAATGAAAGATGTTGGATGGTTCTTGTTTTACAGTTTGATAGTTATTTTTAAAATAAAAAGTTCCCCATTAGTGGATTTTTTTTTTTTGGTTTAATGACTCACCATTGCAGACTTTTCCTTCCATTTTCAATGGACACTTAGAAGAGAATTTTTATCTCCAAGAGGTACCCATTGCAAAGCCTCAGGGTACAAGTACTAAAGGAATGAAATTTAATTACTCTTTAGCACTTTAGGTTGTCAGCTAGTATTCTGGTGCTTTTCCCATCTGTCACATGAGAGAATGGCTAAAAATTCAGGCTTTAGGCTTTACCAGTTTAACCACCAGAACAAGGGACCATAAGAGTGACAAAAAGGTGATTTTTGGCTGTCCCTTATTTTGTCTTGACATGCAGAAAGGAGTAGATGTTTATCAGATCTAATTTGGCGTATCAATTTTTATGACTATTAATACTATCAGGAATTAGACAAACCCTTTGTCAATTTTAAATAGCACAAGCATACTTTTTTTGAAAGTGAAATATTATTAATTTTAAAACTTAAATTCTAGCAGTGACAGCCTCTCTGAGGACCAAGCCCCTTAATCTTTATCTTTCCATGGCTGAGTATAATTCTGCTTCTGTGTTTTTCCTTCTATGTGTGAGCCAGCTACAATGCAATCAGTGTTTAGAAACTACACTTCTGTCATTAATAGGCACTTTTTTGGAGCAAGGCCAATGCTCCTGGGAACTAATGCTTAGCTTAGATACACTTAGTTTGGTTTAACAACAATTCATAACTTCCCCAGGTGTCTGTACACATAGGACCAAGTTCTCTCTTCAGTAGGTAGCCACCAAAGAATATTTTTTCCTCTTCTAATGAGTGAAATAACAATCTTTTATCACCTTTTTTACTCCTTTATCCTCAAAATTGACTTAATTAAATTTATGTACCAGTTGTCTAATCTTGCTCTATTATTTTTAAGATTGACAATATAGTGTTTATTTCATTTTAAGTTATGTCTCATCCTCTTTTAATTTGATGGAGCAAGATTATCTAAAAGTATTAGAGATAGACATTGTAGTTCACTTCTTTATTCAACATGTCCTGAAAGTTTTATCGTTGAAGTTCAAGTGAAATGTATTTGAATTTTTTAGGAGATGGAAGAAGTGTTGGGTCTCTGAGACAGGAATGGGAGCAGGGAGGGAGGACAGGGAAGATAGAAGTAGAATAGAAATCAAATTAAGAATTTCTTTCTCTGGCAGAGTCAGTTGAAAATGCTTTGAAAAATGTTTTCATTTATAATAAAACAGAAATCAATTAGGACTGCAGGGGGAGGGGTGAGTGGAGAGAAACCGAAGGAATATCATTTCTCATAAGAGATGGTTTTCTGATTAAACCCTTTGACTTCACATCGAAATGGTTTGGAGGTTTTAAATAGACTTCAGCTGCTGAAGACTTCTTGTTTGTCTAACAGCGCTTTGTGGTTAGCATGCACAGGGGTTGAAACACCTAGGTTCCTACAAACCACATAGTGTAAGTTCAATACTGTGTAATGGTACTAAAAGGTAGCCAAGTTACTTCAGCCTTTAAAAAAAAAAAGAGGATATTGTAGCTTGGCATCACTGGAGCTCCATTCTTCCAAAAGATACCTAAAAGACTCACAAGATTTAAGGTTATTGAATCTCCCTGTTTCAATGAAGATGAACGAAGTGTGTCTGCTATGTACAATGTACTATTTTTAGTTACGACTGTGCCCAACCATTCCAGACATAGAGTTGTCGCCTACCTTGCTATTAAAAATTTCCCTTGGTAACATTCCCCAGGACCTCAGTTAGGTCATTCTTCTATTAGAGTTAGGAATTTGTAACATCTTCGTGACATCTTTCAGATAAGCCCCCCTTTCTCCTCTGACATTGCCACCACCCTGGTGCAGGCGCTTATCATTTCACACCAGACTATTGTGAGGCCTGCTTGTTAGTCTCCCTGCCCTAAACCTCTCCCCACTTGAGGCCATCCTCCACCCAGCTGTCATATTGATCTTCTTAAAGTTCAGGATCTGACCCTGTCACCAACCTGTTCAGTAAACACCAGTGGCTCCTTATTACTTCTAGCTAGCATGAAATATAAAAGGCCCTGTTTGGCATTCAAAGCTGGCCGTCTCCTAGCTGTCCATTTTTCTTACACCTTTCTCCTCCCCTCTCCTCCACATTCTGCAGTCAGATAACACTGGCATCCTTGCTGTTCCTCAGACGAGACACTCCATCTCTGAACTTTTTTGTGGAATTTACTCCATGCTTGAAATAATCTTCCCTCCTCTTCCAAGTCCCAGCTAAAATCTTACCTCCTTCGAGAAGTCTTTTCCTGATGCTCTTCAATGCTAGTACTTTCCCTCTATTGATCATCTTCAATTGATCCTGTCTATGTCTTGTTTATTCATAATTGTTTTCCTATTGTCTTCCCATTAGACTATGAGCTCCTTGAGAGCCACACTGTCTTTTGTCTTTCTTTGTATTCCCCAAACTTATTAGCATAGTGTGTGGTACATAAGAGGTGCTTAATAAATGCTTAGACCTGATTAACTTTTCAAGCTTTTTCCTCATCCTCATTGAACCAACTCCTTACAATCACTCATACAATATTCTTTCATGTTCTTAAATGCTGTTGTTACAGCTTTCCTCAGCTTCTCTTCTCCAAGCTAAATGATCCGAAGTCCTTTTAACCTTTCTTTGTAGGGCTTGTATGCCAACCCTCTAATCATTTTCATTGCTCTCTTCTGAATCCTCTCCAATTCTTCTCATCACTGAGTTCAAAACTGGACAGACAGCTTTAATAAAGGTCTGGTCTTTATTATAATGCTTTTTCAAGAGGTCCATATTCCTGTCTCATTTATATTCAATCCTAATGGCATCACATCTCTTCCATTCATTTCTCTCTAATTATCTTTTCTCATCTTCTCATTTCCACCAATTTGTTGAGGTTATTTCAGATTCTTTTCTCTTCTTAAATGCTAGCTAACCACCCAGATTTTGTCAACAGCAAATAGTCCTTGACACAGTTGTACAGTCTTCATAAAACAGAATGCCCCTTAACTGTTACACCATGGAAAGCGAAATTCAAAGTCGATACAATGATATCTCAAGAACCAAAGATATTCTTCACAGAAAGTCCCTCAGGAAACAAAGAGGATTAGAGAAAGTTCTGATCTCAGGTGAAAGCAACCCAGAAGTTTAGTCTCGAATAGAGCACTTTAAAAAGTGAACCAAGGCTTAGTTGCACCTGGGAGGAGGGGAAACACCTGTGCATTGTGTTCTTCTGTACTGTTGCTTAGAGGCTCATCCCCCAGAGACAAGAGTGACCTACCTAGACTGAGAAGCCTGGGAATACATAGCTTGAATGGCAGAGAAGAATGAATATTAGAAGGGAATCCCTATTCTTGTTCCTTCTATAATATTTCTACTTTTAGTAACCAAGTTTCCCACAACAAGTACGTCTTTGTTATACATATGCTCATTGTTAAGAGACTATTGGCCATAGCTCCTTTTACCAGTCATCCAAATTTCTTATTCTTTTAAGAGGAAATTAATCTGTTTTTTCCCCTGTCCATGTGATCTGATTAATGCTTAGAAGCATATATTTGTATAGTAATGTTTTCTAAGTATGCATGTTATTGATTGTTAATTTTTCTAGATAAGTAAATATGTCAGTGGTGTTTGTTTATATACTCGCATACATTTGTTTGTTTATATGTATTTGTTTCCGGGGGTAGAGCCAAGATGGCAACTGGAAAGCAGGGACTAGCATGAGCTCCCCGCCAAGTCTCTCCAAAAACCTATAAAAATTGGCTCTGAATCAATTCTAGAACCACAGAACCCACAAAATAGCATAGGAAAGCAGGGCTGTAGCCCAGGACAGCCTGGATGGCCTCTGGGTAAGGTCTATCCTGCGTGGAGCTGGGAGCCAAGGGGAGAGGAGGGGAGTGGAGCTGAGCCCAGCGTGGGCGGAGCGGGCCCTAGCGCCCTGAATCAGTGACCTATGGCAGTTACCAGACTTCTCAACCCACAAATACCAAGGACAACAGAGTAGGTTAGTGGGAGAAGCTGTTGGGGACTGGGATAGAGTTTGCCATTTGGCCACCGCCCCAGGGGCAGCGGAGGTGGGGCAGCTTTAGAACTACAGCTGCTGTTGCTTCTGGCCCCAGGCCCACCTGGTGGGAGGAATTAAGTGGAGGATCCCAGCAGGAGTGAAGAGCCTGCTGAAGATATAAGTACAATCCAGGTTGGGCGTTCTTGGGGAAGGAGAAGTGCTGGTTGTGGCAGAGCTGGCACATCCCCCCAAGCTTGGAACATAGAACTCTTTAGTCTACAAGCAGTCATACCCTGCTGAAAAACTCAAGGGTCAAGTGAGTTGGCTGGGAACATGGCCAGGCAGCGAAAACGCACCCAGATTCAGTCTCAGACTCTGGAATCTTTCTTTGGTGACAAAGAAGACCAAAGCATACAGCCAGAAGAAGTCAACAAAGTCAAACAGCCTACATCAGAA
>CM053622.1:377073932-377140678 GCA_028646595.1 Phalanger gymnotis
AGACCATCCAGGCTGTCCTGGCTGGAGCCCTGCTTCCCTCTGCTACTTTGTGGGTTCTGCAGTTCTAGAATTGGTTCAGAGCCATTTTTTAATAGGTTTTTGGAGGGACTTGGTGGGGAGCTCACGCCAGTTACTGCTTTCCAGTCCGAGAGTATTCATTTTTAATGAATCATTGATACTTTTTTTTCCCTTTTGAGTAGCACTGTCCCAATCTGTTATGTCTTGACCAACTCCCCTTGCTCCAATAAAAGCCCTCCCCTGTATAACAAGTGAATTATTTGTTGTTCAGTTGGGGTTTTTTTTGGTTGTGTCTTTCTCTGTGACTCCATTTGGGGTTTTCTTGGCAAAGACACTGGAGTGGTTTGACATTTGCTTCTCTAGCTCCTTTTACAGATGAGAAACTGAAACAAACAGGGTGAAGTGACTTGCCCAGGATCACATAGCGAGGAAGTGTCTGAAGCCAGATTTGAATTCAGGTCCTCCTGACTCCAGATTAGGCTCTATCTACTGTGCCACCCAGCACCCAACAAGTGAATATATGGTCAGGCAAAGCAAAGAGATGCATCAGCTGTGTCTGAAAATGTGTCTCATTCTGCTTTTCCAATTGATTACCTCCCTGACAGGAGACGTGAGAAGCATAACCCATTGTTCTGTAGTCTTTTGGCATCCATAATCAGTCATTTCATTGATCATAGCTCTTAAATCTTTCACAGCTATTTTCCTTTACAATGTTGTACTGATTATATACAATATTCTTCTGGTTCAGTTCCTTCATTCTGCATCAGTTCTTAGGAGTTTGTTGTTGTTCTCCATCTATATTTCATTATTTATTATTGTGCAATAGTATTTCATTATATTAATATACTGTATTTGTTCAGCCACTCCCTAAGTTTCCAGTTCTTTGCTACAATAAAAAGTATAACTATAAATATTTTTGTCTATGAGAATTCTTTCTCTCCTTATTTGATCTCCTTCAGGTATGTACCTAGTAGTAGTATCACTGGGTTAAAGAGCATGAACAGTACCGAATTTCTTTCTAGAACAGCTGGATGTCTTCATAGCTCCATTAACAGTGTATTAGTATGCCTGTCTTCCCACAGCCCCTCCAAAAATGGTCAGTTCTCCCATTTTTGACATCTTTCCAAATATGATGAATTGTAAGGTAGAAACTTAAAAGTTGTTTTAGTTTGAAGTAACAGTCATGAAGTTTGCCTGGGGCACAGAGAAATTATGTTTTGTTTTTTGTTTTTGTTTTTTTTTTGGTCTGGTGTCACAGCCAGTATTTGTGTCTTAAGTAGAACCTGAACTCATCTCCCTACTTCTCAGATTGGCTTTCTCCCCTCATCTGTTTTAGTCTTATACCCTTACTGGATGCTAAGGAATGTGAGGGCAGGGATTGAATAGTATTTAAGCTTATGAGGCCAGTCAGTACCTAATGCAGTGCTATGTGGATAGCACATGCTCAATAAATGGATGTGTTGCAAAATCTAGAAAAAACGAAACTACAATCCATTCAGCCACTATCACGTCATCTCAACCCATAGGTTTGCTTATTGAAGATAGTATTCTATGATGTGGCAACTCATACAGCATTGCTGGGAGAATACTGGTGTAAAAAATGAGTTTTTAGGGGGGAATGAAATAGGTTCAATGGTACTAAAACTATGTATAGTTCCCAAATCACAGGATCATAGAGGGTCAAAGATTTAGAGCTGGAAAGGGCCAGACTTACATAAGAGGAAATTAATATTTAGAATGGTAAAGTAATTTAATTTGCTCAAGGTCACACAGAAAGTAAGCAGCAGGTGGAATTTGAATCCACATCTTCTCACTAAATCTACTGTTAGACTGAATGAAATACTTAAAAAAACGAATACTCTTGAAGCTCTGAGAATTTCCTGGATATTTTTTCTTTCCTACCCTAAAACTGTGAACTACTCTTAAGTAACGTCTTAAAAGTCAAAGATCTGATTCTGTAATATTTTAATAAATCAAAGTTCTTTAAAAGAACACACATTAAGAACATAATCTGATTGCCCTAAATTCAAATATTGGGATTTGTACAACATATATTTTAGATGTCAGCACACATATTTGAAAACCTTAAAGGACAATCAATCATTATTACTGTTACATAGTAATAGTACATACACAATACAGTGTGTTAGAGTGGCACCTTGCTGCTTTAGTATTCTCATTCTTAAAGTCACTTAGAATGCTTTATTAGGATTTCAACAATATTTAATGTTAACATTCAATAACACTACAATGAGCAGAAAAGGATGCTGCCACAGAAAGAACTCTTTCTGGGGAGAAATGTGATGCTGGCAACTTGGAACAAAGTTCTGTTTGCCCAGGGCAATTTATGGCTCTGATCTGGGCTAAATATGGTGCTGATCCAGTTATGTCTATATTTCACCATTTATTTGCTATACCAGAGACTTCTTAGCTATAAAAAGATCAAAGTGCATTGGGGAAATTCTACTTAAAATTTTTATAAAAGCCTCAGAAACCTTATTTATACGGGTATACACATTTGTTACATCTTATTTCCATAAAACAGCAAATAGCAAAATAAATACCCAAATATTGAGCAAAAAAGGAAGTGGACATAACATAACAGTTTGACAGTTTTAAATGGTCTTTGTAATTCCTTCCCTCCCTTTCTGTATTGGGCAACTGGTGACAGTCTATTCTGGCACCCAGGCAGGATGGAAAATCAGGAAAGTAGACTGGTGCATATCCACGGCCATTAAGCATATCCTCCCAGCTTGTGGGATGCTGCCCAGTCAAACTTCCTGATAGCTTAGTTGGATCAGAGCCAATAGGGTTACAATGATGTTAAAAGTTGAAAATGATATTGGATTGGCAGGCTTTGAAATGTAGCCACTCTAAAAGAACCTACTGGATTAATAGAGCTCTCTACTCTAGATATTCATACTCCCTCTGACTATTTTGTTCTACTCTAGGAAGGGAGAGAAACATGTAAGCACTAGCTCTAATACCTATCCTCCTTCCATATATATACATATCAGAATATTCAAGAGATCTGGAAACTATTCTATCCACCTACCAAGAACTGCTCCAGATCAGTGATCTTTAGATTTCTTTCATGATTATTTTTATGTACCTCGTCAGTTAAAAAAAAGTACATGCTAATGTGTGCATTGTATACTTATTTATAAATTATATAATTATGTACATTATACAACTTACAAAAATATAAAAAGATGAGGTAAAGATGAAATAATATTTGATCTTGGAGTCAATAGGGAGTCACTGGAGTTTAGTGACTAAGGAAGTAACCTGTTTAGCTGTGTGGAGGAGGCACGAGAAGGAACAGACTTGGCTCAAAGAGACTCATTAGGAAGCTATTTCAATAGTTCAGGCAAGAGGTAGAAGAGCTAAAATAGAGAAGTGTGTGGACAGAAGGGAAGAGATGAGAGATGTTGTAGAAGTAGACAAGCCAAGAATTGACAATGGACTGGCTATGTGATTGAGGGAGAGTGAGGAGTCCAGGACGACCCAGAAGCTGCAAGTGTGAACGCCAGGAGTCTTTATTCCTTTCCAGATCATATTTCTGACTCCTCTGACTTTCTTTACCATTAACAGAGAAATCTATTTACCTTGGAAACTCACTCTACCCTGGACTTCCCACACTGGAAGTACCCTTAGCTCTGGTGGCTCCCTTCCCTCTGATTCACTGGTTCTTTCCAGATTCTGATGCTCAGGCAACCAACCATGTTTTCCTTTCCTAAGTCTTCAACTTTCTCTACCGTGCACTCCCGTCCCTCCCTCAGTGTGGGTACCTTCATCTTTCCTCTTCCCCAGCCCCTTTTCCTGCCCCTAGTAACTCTCTTCTTTATGTGCAGTCTTCTTCAATGGGATGTAAACTCCCTTGAAGGGAGGGGCTGTTTTTCCTTCTGCTTGTATTTGTATTCCCAGTACACAGAACAATACTGACACATAATAAGTGCTTAATAAATGCCTGTTGGCTGAGCATTGATAGATGCCTGCCACTTCTACAAGGTGATGTGAAGGGCAGGGTAGAGAGGGTGGGAGATTTTTCATGCTCAATAGCTGTGGGTGCCTGGGTCAGTAGGTAACTACCATGAAGAACCAGACATCAGAGGCCAATAGAAGAGGAAAGAGTGGGGAATTTTGAGTAATAATAGATGAAGGGGACTGGTATTGTGCTGGAGATAAAGTGAAGGGATTTCTGGGGAGGATGGGGAGAAACCCATCTTTTCATTTCTTAATTAACTGATCACATACCCCACTCCTTCCAGTCATTCTATGGCCCTCCTTTTACAGACCAGCGCAAGAGATTACCAGGGTCCAGAGCAAGACTTTGCTCCATTATGTCCGTAGATCCTTCCTAACCTTGGGGATCCCAGAACTAATCTTAGCTGATGGTATATCTTTTGGGGCAGAGTTGCTAACTGTTAATGCTTCATCTCAAATTACGCAGTGCTTTCAGACACGGTATTTATTATATGAAACGGGTTGTTTAGATTAGTATCATCTATTAGTCAACAATGGTAGCAGATCAATGAACAGGTTGGTCAGCAACTTGTTAGACTTGTATTTTGCTGAAGTCTGTCCTAGAAAAGAGACCTAGATTTTGTTCCTAGCCCTGACAATGATTTTATGTGGTAGTGTCAGGAAACAGTGGATTAATACCAGCAGGGTAGGAAGGCCAGAAAAACAGTTCTGAAAGCAATAAAGCATTTCTTGACTCATGAATGTTCTCCTGAGGTATGTGCCTACTATTTATATTCCCATTTTGTTTTATGCAGGGCACCCAGCACAGATGCAACAATTGGAGGTCGAGGTCACATTTGGATGACTCCCCGCTCTTATGTTGGTGTAGATGATGGCTGGGCTAGAAGTTTGCTGATGTGGGGGAAAGAGAAAGGAGGGTTCCCAGTAGTGGTAAGTTCCCTTATCACAAAGTACAGAATGATCCCTATGTAATAGTGGTTAAATAAAAGCCCATTTAACTCATAATTTAAGTGGTTTTTGAGGACTTCTTTCAGAACTCAATCACCATTTAGATTTAAAATTTATAATGCTTCAAAAGTAATAAGGAATATAACGGTAAGCAATTTTTTTATCAAGATGAATGCTATAAAAATATCCCATTCTGTTCTGGAAAAACTGGCAAAGCAAATTTTTATTTTTGTTCCAAAAATGAGAGACTGCAAATCAAAGGTTAAGGACCACAATCCACAACCCTTATCCCAAACTCCAGCCTGTCTCTGATAAAAGCTATGAATAAAAAAGTTTCAGGGAACTTTCAGACATTTATAATTAACATAAACACAGTATACCATGGTATATATATGTTGAAGCTTCTAATTATTTTCACTTTCATGCTCAGGCATGTGGCAATGGGATAGAATATATGCGAATTGTCATTTCACCAGTTTTACATCTCTCATTTCTGTAAAGTTGAAGGCAGAAGACATACCAAAGTTACTACCACAACTGTTTTAATACTGGTTTAAAGTATCACTAGTACCTCTACCGTAGGAGACTGTCAACATTTTGGTCAAAGGAATTCACTATTTTCAGCTCCATTCTGTGCTGTGGCACTTTCCTAAAATATCCAATTGTCTCTCTGTTAGTACTAATACCCAATACCATTTTTTACTCAGGTTATTGGCAAATTCTCATTATCTCACAGGTCCATATTAGTGATATAAGGCCTCATTGGGACCATCTGATCATTAGAATTTAACCATTTGGAGAGACCTTAGAAATTTTCCCATCAAACTGCTTCATTTTATCACAGAAGAAACTGAACCAGAGGCAGAAAGGTTTGAAAAGACCTCAATTAAGGGAATATATAATTAGAGAGTATAGTTGAGATCAGCACCCAGGGCCTTTTGCTCCCAAATCTAGCTACATTTCTATTATGCCATTATGTTCCTTGTTTCTACAGAGAAGGAAAATAAGACCCATGGAAATTAAGTGATTTCTCTTAGTTTTTGCATGCTGGTTAGGAACAGTTAAGAGCCCACGTTTCCTGAGTTGCCCATGCAAGTGCTTCATCCACTATGCCACACTGCCCATTAACATATATAAGACATGCTTTATCTTTATACTCTACTGCAATGGGTGCAACAGATTTACTGTTTTTGGAAGCTTAAGACTCTTTGCAAGATTTAATGCAATGTCTCTATGAAAGCAATGCACTGAGTGAATGATGATATAGATGACCTCTCAAGTCCCCTCTGACTCCATGATTCTATGATTTACTATAAAGAAGTTTAAAAATTTAATTCTTCTAGGAAGATGTATTTCCTTAGACTGGCTGGGCTTAGAGGCAGAACCAGGAGTTTTGGGGTGAGGCTGAGAGTTAATAACCTCAGGCAAAGTATAGATTTATGAGAAGAGAAAACAAAACAAGGTATAATATTGTAACTGATAATGAAAAAAACCAACACTAAAAAATCTGAAAACTGTTTCATGAGTCACATGGGACAACAGTAATGCTATGTCTAACAACCATGAAAGGAAGTCAGGTTAGAGCATTTATTAAATGCTTACTTACCTTCCCGGTAATAGGAAATAACCAGTGTTTCCTGGCTATTATGTGCTATGAATTGTACTAAGTGTTAAAGATAAGGAATATAAGCAAGTAAGACAATCCTTTCTCTCAAAGAGTTTATAATTCTAATGAGAAAGACGATATGTAAAGGTGAATTGAAAATGGTGGAGGAAAGGACTTGCCCAGTTGGTGGCATGTTGAAGAGATGGCTGGGAAACTGGTTCTGGTCAAGATCAGGCAAATGCCGACCTATCAGAGCCTAGTGTACCAGGATTGGAATCCATGTTTCTTGGGGGTAAGGAGGGGAAATGGTGAAAATGACCAGAGTACTGGTAGCATGATGAGGAGATGTCTGAGAAATGAGACCTTGGTATAAGTAATTAGCCTGTCAATTCCATTAAATCTTTCAGGAAGAAAAAAAAAAAGAATCTATATTTTCCTGGTATTCTTATTGCTTTAGGTAACATACGTATTTAAGAAAAGAAAGGTACTAGTATGAGATGCTTTCTCTCTAACTCTTCGTTCAAGTATAATCTCCATACTCTTTTTTAAAATTTCTTACAGTTTTGTTAAGAAGCAGCTCTCCACTGACAGCTTGCTTTCTATTTCGATTACTCAGTGTCTTATTAGAGAAATCAATCAGTACTAGGAACAGTGTAACCTTTCTCAGGCATGACCACTAAAAAAAGACAACAATAATGTCAAGTTTCAAAACAATTGTAATAGAAATTATACACAAGAAATACACTCTGCAGTAATGAAGGGTAAGCCTTTCAACTTCAAATACACAGGAATGGAAAATGAAATAATTAACCTTAGATTATTTCCCCCTTTCTTATTACAGTGCTGAGAAGTGATCAAGATGGTCTTAACATGGTTGCATTTATCTTTATTGTTAAATACAATAAATCAGTTTTGTTTTCATCAAGTAAGTTAGGGTCTTCCAAAGCAGGTTTTGGTATTGTCCAACAATGGTTACTAAAACTCAAATTAAAAATTAAAAATTTTGGCACAGCTGGCCAGAAGATAAGGGTAAGGGCTGAATAGGGTCTTCTAGGATAGGGCTCTATGAACTTGCTTTTAAAAAATATTGATAATTGTATTTCAATATAACTTTCCTCTGTAATCCTACGCATCTGGTGTATCTGCAAATATTACTCTGAGAAGGGATCCATAGATTTCACTACACAGCTAAAGAGAACCAGGGCCCAAAAAAGGCAAGAATCCCTGCACTAGGAGGAAAAGAATGTGCTGGCAGTTTTTAGGTAGTGAAAGAAGAAAGTTACAGGGGGCCTGTGGCTCTTTTAATAGTAAGAGAAGGCACTGCCTGCAGAACATGAAGAGATAAGAAAGCTGCACTAAGGATGGTTTAAGACTACACCAGATACCAAAATAGTTGTTGGGGGGAAAGACGGGTGCTCTCGTGCGTGTGTGCGCATGTGTGGTGGGGAGAGGTCTCATTTTCTGAGTATTTATTATGCCAGCCCCCTTAGTGACATGTTTGGTTTTGTTTTTGTTGTATTTTTTTTTTCTGGCACCAGTTATTTTATTGGCATAGGGAACCCTCCTTGAGGAAACTCTCTCTACTAATTCAAATCTGCAAATATTCTGCAACTTACCTTTAGAGACTTGTCTGAAGCACTGAGAAGTTAACTGACTAGCATGTGACAAAGGTAAAACCTGAACCCTAGTCTTACTGACTGCTAAGGTTGCATAGGGGAACAAATCTTCATAATATAAAAGTATTCATCAAGGAACTGGCCACATATGAAATTAGTTCACACTCAAGTATCCCTTCCTGTTTAACATTAGTGTCTATTTTCACCCCAGTGAGCCTATCAGGAAGTAGTTGTTTTAGAAAATGATCTGTACATCAAAGGATTATGCAAGGATATTTTTACAACAATGATGCCTCTTAATAGGAACTTGCAGAAGGAAGTCAAGAGTGAACTGAAGGGTTTTGTTTTATACTTCTATGTAATTTTGTTAGAAAAATTATGCCAAAAAACTACCATGATTAATCCTTTGTTATTTCTAAGAATTGGCACACAGCTAAAATTTTAAACTAAATTTTGTTAAATATAAAATAATTTTCATTATTTTACTTTCATTTTTCAAGACAAATTTCTAATCAAATTTTCCCCACAAATATTTATTTTACTTTTAAGTGAATTTACTTTAAGTAATCTTTTACGGTATCAATCCTTGGATAAATGAGAATCTCTTGTAGTTTGCTTAAATTTATAGTTTGTTAAACCAGTGATGGATGATACCGATTCACTAGTTAATGATGCAATAAAGAAAAACTAAAAAGCTAAATGATGTCCAGAAGACAAACATAATAAAGTTGTATATAATTTTTTATTGACTCATTCTCTTTAAAAGCCTAAACATACCATAAAACCAGTGCTTATATAGAAACAAAATTTGGGGGTGACAGAGAAACTTGATAAAACACAAGCCAAACATATTATAAAACTGGATTCCAGGGAATTACAGGCTTTTAAGAGTTTATGAAAAATTAAGCTGATGGTCTAAGAAAAAGTGAAAAACCCAAAACAAAATAAAGAGAAGAGTATTTTATCTTATGTTTGTCTTCCAGAAATCATTTAATTTTTTAGTTAAAAAAAATCAGGATGAGAAGGAGTTTTTGACCTCTTTCTGCTGTGCTACATTTATTTCCCTAGGTTATATTACTTCCTGGGTTTGTAGGGCACAGATTTATGTTCTGCATTTTTCTTTTTAAAAAATCTCATCATCTTTCTTGAAAAGAGCTATAAGTTCTGACCTTCCAAAGTTTTGTTGAAAATATAAACCAACTTGAAGGATCATGTAAGCTTCTAAGGTGAGCCTCTCAAAGATATCTATTTCATAAAGACCTTTTAAAAGGTACACTAATTTGCACTTTAAAAAAGTAATGAGCTTAGAATGCATTTTTTTACATATGTTTTAACAGATACATGAGATGGAAGTTTTCTTCAATATTTGTTTAACGTGAAGGTCTGCTTCAGTAAAAGCTGGCAAGTGATACAGGTTTTCTATTGCTACTCTTGGCCAATTACTCCCCTAGAGTCGCCCCATTTTAGGGATGTTTTGGTATAAAATGTTTAAGAGGGCTGTTGTTTTTTTTTTTTTTTAGTTTGAGTATTTGGATTTTTTTATGGGTGGGGATGAAGAGTTAATAGAATTTATTGTATTGAAAATTTCATCTCTGGTCGGATCTCTTGTTTGTACCCCTTATGCAAAAGAAACAAAACCAATAACTTTTTTTAGGCCCTTCTTCAGTGGCTTAAAAGGTGAGCCATTAAAAGTGAGACATTTCTTCAGATGTAAAGCATCAACCTAAGTGGGGCTGTACTCTCTTAGAATTCTATTTAAGTCATCCATATACTTTTCTTAGGAGAATGGGAGGTAATGAAGTGTTTAAAGTTCTTTCCCATGGGTTGAAGACTGGTAATAAATCTCCTGTAGATAATGAAGAGTTCTCTTCCTCCCACCCCCCCAAACCAGGTTTACAGAAATTAAGCAGCTAGAAACTCCAAATCATGGATTCACGGTTAGATTTTAGTGGAGATGGACTCTTAGTAAGCAATTCAACATGTTCTTTCACAAAATTTACCAATAAATCACATCAGTATATATAATTATTCTTAAACTCAATTATGGGTAAAAGATGTGCAATAAATATTCAACCACAACACAAATACTTGTAATGATGAAAAACTATAGATGACTGCTGTTTCTCTAGGAGATTAGCAAACACTGCCTTCCCAAGTGCTCCATGGAGAAAAAAATATACAGCTTTCAGAGCCCCAGAGAGCCCCACAAACTAGTTACAGCACAACAAAGACAAGAGGAAATAAAATTAAGAGTTCTCATGGGAATGACAACATTGACACCTTAAAACATTGTCTTGGTAAATGCTGCCAATGTTTTTAGGTTGGTATTTTTTTCTTGTATTAAAAAGATAATCGGCCCTAAAAATGCAGTACTAAAAACTGGCAATAAAAAGTTGCAAACAATTTTGTATTTACTTTCATCCATGGTTCTCAAGAGGCTTTATAAATACCTATTTTCACAATACCCCTGTGACAGAGGATAAACCCATGCTAAAAAAAACAGAGCTCATGTTGTTAACAATAATTAGTTTTGTATAACCTTATATTTTCCAATTCTGCAACACAGAAGTCAGAGTCTTAGTTCTTAAAAATTTGACACATCTGTTGTGAGAATAAGCTTATAATAAAATTTCTGTTTACAACTGAATAAACTTTTTCTCTTTAATTTTTGTTTTGTAGAGGATTTTCTGATAGATTTCTAAGACCAGCTTTATTGGGCAATTGAATCAGGAGCTCTGGAGTCTAGACTGATGTCAACATATTGGCTTGCCACTTTACTGCCAATATATACCTCCTACATGCTGTAATGCCAAAGCATGACTGGTCTTGCTGCCTGGGCCCTCTCTAAACATCCACTACCCCTTTGCAGGACATGCTCATGGGATTGATTCAGTTATCCCAAAGGAGTAAAATATTTTTTTGTCTGCAGTAATAGTCAGGGAATAAAGCATGTTGCAACTGTAAAATGCTTTATAAATACAAGCTATTATATTGAAGGTGGCATGACAATCAGAAGACCGGAGTTCAGGATAAGTTCTTCCACTTATGTAATATTGGGCAAATCCTGTAATTTATCTATACCTGAATTTCCTCATTTTAAGAATGGGAATGATATTATTTATAGTAATCATTCATAGGATTAATTTGAAGATCAAATAAGATGATCAATAAGCATTTATTAAGTTCCTATTATATGTCAGACAGTGAATTGGTCTCTGCTCTCAAGGAAATTACATTCTACTGGAAGCGAATATGACATGTTCACAAATCAGCAGATACAAGATATGTAAAAAATAAATTCACAGTTATTTGTGGGGCACTAAGGGCTCTTGAAAGAAACAGTCTTTGAGAGAAAGCTTGAAGGGAGGAACCAGGAGTTCAAAGAGGTAGAAGGTGAGGAGGGAGAGTATTTCAGGAATAGGGAAGAGCTGTGCAAAGACAGATTTGAGAGGCAGGACACTGTATGGGGAAACAACAAATAGGACAGTTTGGTTGGAGCATAGAGTACAATGAGAGGGAGTAGCATATAATCAGCCTGGAAGGACAGAGTGAAATCAGATCGTAAAGGGCTCTAAGAACCAAATGGAAGTTTGAATTTTATCCTCAAAGCAATGGGAAGCCACTGAGCAAGGGAGTGATATGGTCAGGCCTATTCTTTAGGAATATCAGCTTGGCACCTCTGTGGAGCACAGATTGGAGAATGAGAGGTGGTGGATAAAATGAGAGCAAATTAGGAGGTGACTATAATAATGATGAGGGTATGAACCTAGGATGCTTGTGAGGTGAATGGAAAGAAGGGGACATTTACAGATGTAGAGGAGGTAGACTCAATAAGATTTGGCAACTGATTTTATATGGGGATGTGAGGATGACTCCCATGTTGTGAACCTGGATGACTGAAATGGTGGTGTCCTTGACAAAACAGAAAAATTAGGAAGAAAGGTGGGGCTGGGGGAGGGAAGATCATGAATTCTCTTTTGGAAATGTTGAGTTTGCGTTGCCTATAGGCTATCCAGGCAGAGAGAGACAGCAGGCTATAGGAGATTCGTGACTGAAGCTCAGAAAAGAAATAAAAGCTATGTATGTAGATTTAGGAATCACCTGCATAGAGATGTCAATTGAACTAGGTAAGTGGTCATCTACATGAGCAGTTTTAAACTCTAAAGCCCTATACAAATATGTGATATTCCAAGAATCTCCATAAGGAAAAGGGCTAGGAGACTAAAGAGGAGGTGGTAGGTGCTTGCTGTAACCAAAAGCAGTTTCTTCCCCCTGAGACTGACTCTCCATGACAAGGAGCCTCAATACCTGATGCTGGGAATGAGGGATCTTTCTCTCTTCTCTTTTTCTTTTTTTCTGTCCCTTAGGAACTCCAAATTAACGCTGTTTGGGTTATAATTTCGGTCATTTATTTTCTAAGTATTTTTTTTCTATTAATTTATCCAGGTCAACATTTCACAATGAAGTTCATGATTAATAATAAAAGAAGGAAGAAACCAAACTGTTTTTAGCACCTTTTCATCCCAAAGCATGTTCTAGGATCTGCAGGGCTGTCTTTTTTTCTTTCGGTTCTCACAAATTGTTTATCTGTCTAATCTCTGAGTCTTGCTATCTGGGACACCCTTGACTTCCGTATCATTGTACCAGGCCTTTGCACTATATAACTGCCCAGAAATATTAGTGCTGACTTGTAGAAAAGTGGCCTCTCCTCCCACATGCCTGATAACAGCCAGTAACATAGCCTGTGCTTCCCCATTCCAAACAGTGATCTGAGGGCAGGGATTGAGTTCTCCTACTCAGCCAATAGGTGACAAAGCAACATTTTAAACAGTTGGCTCATGAGAAACTTGGCTAGCTTTGGATAATTTTTCAAATCCTTCCCACTCAAATAACTTTTCCTCATAGACTCTGTTTTTCAAACTTTTAGTCATTTCTCACTGCTTTTCTTAGGACTTCCTTTAAGCTTTCTACATTTCACTTAAATTTGAGACCTCCAAGTTCATTATTGTTAGGGCCCTAACCAACACTAAAATCACAAGGAGATGACCATCTTATTACCAAGTCTATTATAACAGTTCCCTGCAAAACCTCATTTCATTACTGATTTATATTCAACCTGTGGTTCATTATTATCTTTAAAACTAATATAACACACATTACAAATGCTCAATAAATGTTACTCATTCCCCATACTAACTATATTTACCTGATTTGTTCTCTAAGCTGTAAGATCATTTTCTAGTTGTTTTTTTTTTTACAAAAGAACCTAATAAAAGGAATTTTAAACTTCCTTGAATACTACTAAAAACTTCCAGTAGTTAGAATATAATATTCTTTAGTCAACCATAAGTTTTAGCATTTAGAAAATAGCCTAGGGGCAGCTAGGTGGTGCAGAGAGTAAAGCAGCAGCCCTGGAGTCAGGGACACCTGAATTCAAATCCAGCCTCAGACACTTGACACATTTACTAGCTGTGTGACCTTGGGCAAGTCACGTAACCCCAATTGCCCTGCCCCCCAAAAACCTGAAAATAGCCTTACACTAAAATCACATTCATTTTTTTTTCTTCTCTATTAATATACATGAATTTTGATTAATATCTAGAAAACAAATCTTGGATTTGCTGGATATAATTTCCAGGGACCTGCAACATGTTCATCTTCCTCTGAAGATGAACAAGTCCTATTCCGATGCCTCATACCTTCACATAAAGATGATCCCAGGTTCTTAGTGGTTAAGGCAGAGTAGTGGAAAGCTCTTGAGAGGTCCTACCAAGCAGGAAAGGCTGCAGGTACCGGTGAGGAGGAACACTGTCACCTCAGAGCCATGCTTTGTTTAATACATCCCTCAATCGAATTTAACATTTTTGGCTGTCATATAACACTGTTGACTTGCATTGAGCTTGTAGTCTATTAAAATCTCCAGGTGTCTTCCCAAGATTCACTGCTATCTAGCTAAGTGCCATTATGAGACAGTTGATCATTAGCTGAAGACATTTTTCTGTCTTGGCTCTTGTATACTATCTACTGGGTAGGGGAAACACTATACTCATGCCAATGAAATTATAATTCTTTGAGTTATGGAAATATAAATTATTCATATTGCAAGACTCAATATGTAACAAAGTTAAAAAGTCTTGTTGATACACATAAGCAATAAAATAAGGAAAAATAAGTAGGTATTTTATGCTGCATATAGTAAAATTTGTTAAAAAGATCTTAGCTTGGGGCAGCTAGGTGGCTCAGACACATGTACTAGCTGTATGACCTTGGGCAAGTCACTTAACCCCAATGGCTCTGCCAAAAAAAAAAAAGCAAAAAAAAAAAAAAGATCTTAGCTACAGGGAATTGCAAAATTCCAGCCTGAAAGAACCAAAACATGTTCTAAAGCATGGCATCAGGTTTCAATCAAACTTTGTAACTAAGTTTAATCATTAGAACTTGTTTCTTCCTCAAAATATTTTTAAAGCGGTAGTTTCCTTACCTAGTGTACATAGTGGTAATTTTGATAACATTTATATTTAGTACTCTCGACCTGTTTCTAATTGAAATCATTGCTCAGGAATCCATTAATTCATCCCATATCTAAATAAGCACCTATCTACCAAATGAACTGAATACAATATTCCAAATACCACCTGATCAGGGCAGAGTACAGTGAGAAGACAATCTCCTTATTTTTTCTTTTACTGTGAAATTAACGACTCTCAATTGACACAAATATTTCAAAAGTACAAAAAAAGAATATGAGGCCTTCTTTTAAGAACTTCTGTTATGTACAATTTGTTTTTTAAGATATGTGTGTATAGATACATACACACACATAAAATTTAACAGGTAACAAAATTGCTCTGTGTCCTCTCCTGTACTTTTTAATTTACCTTTGTACATTTAAAACATATCTCACTGATGCTCTTCTCCCCCTACAAACTGTCTCTCTTAATACATCCCCAAATCAGACTAGCTTTTTCAGCTCAATATGTTAACTCGTACAGAGCTTGCAGTCCATTAAAATCTCCAGGTCTTCTCTATGCACCCCCCATCTACCCTTGTTCAGTCAGTTTCTCTG
This sequence comes from Phalanger gymnotis, assembly GCA_028646595.1. Taxonomy (NCBI): domain Eukaryota; kingdom Metazoa; phylum Chordata; class Mammalia; order Diprotodontia; family Phalangeridae; genus Phalanger; species Phalanger gymnotis. Next base: position 377,089,174 of record CM053622.1, read on the forward strand.
ACTGAAAAACAACAATTGATTTTTGGAACTCAAACACAATTTAGTCCAAGAAGACACCCCATCCACCCACCCAAGGTCAGCTCCACATTTATGTCTATTAAATCTCAAATTATTCACTTTGGCCCACTATTTTATTGTTCTAAAATACTTTCAAATTCTGGCTCTGTCATCCAATGTGTGAACCATCTCTTAAAACTTTGAGTCATGTGCAAATTTGATAGCCATGCCGTCAATGCCTTTGAGACAAAAAACTACAAGGTCCAAGCATGGACCCCTCAAAACTTCCTTTAAGAGATCTTCTTCCAAGTTGACACTGAGCCATTAATGACCAACTCTTTGCATCTGGTAATTCAACCAGCTTTGAATCCACCTGATTATCCAGTCTATGCCTCTGCACTAGAACGGCAGGAGGGATTTTGTCAGATGATTTGCTAAAATCTAAGTAAAATACATGCATAATATTCCCCAGATATAATAATAACTATTACTTAACACTCTAAAGTTTAAAAAGTGATTTACATACATTATTTCATTTGATCTTCAAACATCCTTGTGAAAAAAAGGTACCTCAGGTATTATTTATTCCCATTTTACAAATGAGGAAACTGAGGCTCAATGACATTAAATGATTTGTCCATATCACACAACTGTAAATATTGAAGAAGGGTTCAGAACTTGCCTAACAATTTAGTAATAGGATCACCTCTCTAGTAACCCTATAACAATGAATATAAGTGGGCATAAACTGTTTTTGATGATGCCATATTGCCTGTGTGAATATCACTGCCTTTAAAAAAAATGTTCACTCACCACCCACTATAGCATAGTGCAAACAGCTGGATTAGGAGCCAGAGGGCCTTGGTTTGAATCCTAGATCTGTTACTTAGTACCCATAGGACCCTGGGCACCCACTTCTTCATCTATGAACTAAAGGGGTTGGATGAGATGGCCCCTAAAGTTCCCTTCAGCTCAAATCCTATGATCCTTTGGCAATATGATCTGGAGAACCTAATCAGGAATCAAAGCTGGCTTATAGTTTGCAGACTCTAGTCCCATTTTGGAAAACTGGGTCAGTATCTGCCCTTCAGCAGGCCAGTTGCATCTCTACTGTTCTGAAACATTTCAAAGATCAGTAACAGTAACTCTGTAATCATAACCTCTAGTTCTTTCAGTATCCCAGTACACAGTTCATTGAAGTCTGGTGACTTGAACTAATCCAGGCAAACTAAGTGCATCTTACTGTCTGCCTACTTAACTTTGGCATCAACTTGTTAGCCACTTTGGCTTTGTACTTTCCAAATATAATTCTCTTTGGTGGAGAAAATAGAAGCAAAATAAGGACCAAGCAGCTAGCTGTCTTCCCTCTGACTAGTTAGTACCTCATCCCTGCTTTGACTCTCCTCACCTTTTTTTAAGAAAAAAAAAAAAGGAAACGTTTCTAGCTTTCTTGACCAGCTTCAATTCATTCTGAGCTTTAGTGTTCCTGACCCAGTTTTATAGAATACTGGACCATGCCTTTATATTAATCCACTGTTACCTACTCTCCCCTGTCTCTGTTACATTTTTTAAATGGATACATGTCAGTAACACAGTTGCTAAAACATTCAAGAATCCTTCAGACAAATGTATGTGTCTTTTTAAAACATCTAAGTTGGCTGACAAATTCCTGTGCATCCAGGGTCTTTTTAGTCAGACCCCAATTTTCTTCTGTATTGTAATTCTCTCTGTCTTTACAATTTCATTGAGCGCATCTCTGCTCTGGAAGACTGACTTCCTCTGCAGAATAGGAAGCAATCTTTTCTTTTACAAATTCTTTGAAATCCAATCTCCCCAAATTTAGGGTGTATGTCAGATTATGCCTAGATTTTTCTTTGATGAAATGGCAATTTCTGCCTAAGGCTCTTGTCATTTCTACCCTATTCTCCCATAATCAATTCCTCTTTGCTGGTCACTATCAGACCTAGAATTGAAGTTCCTTTCAATGGCTTCTCTACCTTTTAAAGGATGAAACGATTTCTCAGAATAAGAAATTATTAGTTGTTCTACTTTTAGCAGGGAGTTTGAGTAGTTGTATAATTAATAACTAAAGCCTCTCATCACTTTGTGTTATGTTCTCATGTCAGGCTTGTGATTTGTTTCCTAAATACATTATCTATTTTCTCTTTCTGTCCCAATGGTCTGAAGTATACTCCCTTGACTTTCTGTGTTAATATTCATACTTGGCCGCAATCTTCTCCCTCTTCCCCAACTCTGATCCTGGTTTTCCTCACTTGAGTATACATATTCTTAATATGTGATATTATTTCTTCCCATCCACATTTTCCCTTATCCTGTTTCTTTTGAATAAGGCACAGAAGCCAGAAGTTAGTCCCACCAAGAATCAGTGATAACTACTGATATCGAATTTGTCTCCTTGAATTAGGAACCCTATTGTTATATATATTTATATATTTGTGTATAGATATTTTACTGAAGGCTCCTTTTAGTTTTTATTTCCTGTAAATTTCTGCATATGGTTACAAAAAGAATGGCTCCCATATAAATTCGCCAAAGATTTCAAAAAAGGCAAATGTGGCAGCAAACTGGATTCAATACTCAAAATCAAGGCTACTTTGGCTAAAATTTAGCCTCTGGTACTCATTTACTTAAGCCTCTATGAGAGGCGGTTTTTCCTCATGGAAAACAGGAATATCCCTTGTAGTACTTACCTCTCAGAATTCTGATGAGGGTCAAATGTGATAATATATACGAAGTATTTTTCAATATTTAAACTGCTAAATAAATGTCAGTACTGGTTGTTAAAGGTAATAATAATAAGTTAATATAATTACATAACACACTGAAGTTTACAAAGTGTTTTAACACACAGATACATTTAGATACATACTTTTTTAGATAAATAAGTGCATCACACATGTAACACACATGTACAAACGAAATAAAACAAAATAGATTCTTATCCAAGCAAAATCTTCTTAAACTCACCAGATCATCTAAATTACTCTACTTTACCATTATGTTGTGGCATCAATTACTTCTCGAAATAGGCAATATTTGGTTTATACAAGATATTTGTTGCAATAATATCTGTTAAAAATGAACATGGATCTTTATTTCAATAACACTGGTGGCTCAAATTCAGGGAATGCTCTAGTAAAAAAAGCAAAGTAGTGTTTTTAGAATGTGTCAAAAAGAATAATTTTTTTAAGGTTTATCTTGCTGGTTAATGTAAATGAATTAAAGTGACACTCCACTGAGCAAGTATTTACTAAACAACTATAATATACAAGATACTGGGAATACAAAAATAAAAATGATACAAGTCCCTGTCCTCAAGGAGCTCACAATAGAAGAAAAACACTTTTTTATACTATTTGTAATTCTGGGTTCTCAAGTAGTTCCCAGAAAAATAAGGTTCCTAATAATAGGGGTAAATGCAAATGGAAAGCATATATAAGAATTTTGCAAAAGCAGCTGTTCAGAGAGATGAAAATGAACATTTCCATATTAATAGGACGGAGAACTTTTTTCATCATTGGCATAAATGTCTCTAGAACTTAAATAGAAAGAATCCTGGAGGAAAAAATGGCTTTCAATTCTTAATAGAGAATGTTGTTTCCAGATTTAATGATCTTTCTTGAAGAATTGTAAATTTAGCATTATTATTTGTAGATGATCTAAGCACTACACTGTGTTTAGGGAAAAAAAAAAAGTATCTCCTGGGAAAAGAAATTATTTTGAACCACTTAGTAATTGTATTAACCCCTTAACAGCCCCTTAGTATTCATACATAATTTTATAACACTAGGAGTATATTCCAGATAACTAAGACTTTCTCTTTATTATTCTTAAGAGATAATTACAGATTGTTGTGGGAAGAATAAGACTGCCTTGTTTTCAACTCCAGTTAGTTATTTCTTTTAGAGACTTGTTCTGTTACCATTAGACTGTCAACATTACATGATGAGCTCCTTGAAACGAGGCAGTTTTTTGCCTTTGTATCCTCAGCATTTGGCACAATGCCAGATATGTAATAGGTGTTTAATAAATATCTGTGGATTTGATTTATGCATATATTTTATAATCCCAAAGAATCTGGACTCTAAGGATGGCTACAGTTTGAATTGGAAAGCAGTAAATAAGTATGTGAAGTTATCTCTCTTCAGACCTTTTACCTATGATTACATACTCCTTTTCACTTCATAAAAGAGTTAAGTCGGGGCAGCTGGATGAGTAGAGTCCCAGCCCTGGAGTCAGGAGGACCTGAGTTCAAATTTGACCTCAGACACTTGACACACTAGCTGTGTGACCTTGGGAAAGTCACTTAACCCCCAAATGCCCTGCCTTCCTCCTTCCAAAAAGAAAACAAAAGAGTTAAGCCTACTTCTCTGAACTGGTTGGTGTTTTGCATCAGTCTGAGAAATAACAGCATACATTCTTAGTACCATCTATACCTGGTAGATTGTTGTATGAAATGATTTAATGAATGTCAAGTCAAAAAGCATTTATTTAGCACTCCACTAGGAAATGCAAAAACTCTGGCCCTCAAGAAGTTTACAACTTAAACAAGTCAATAAGCATTTATTAAATGCCTACTGTATGCTAGGCACTGTGCTAAGCACTAGAGATACAAAGAAAAGCACAGGACAGTCTTTGATCTCAAGGAGCTCCCAGTGTAAGGGAGTGAGGGAAGAAGAGATAAAATGCAAACAACTATGTACAAATGATATAGCCCAGAGAATCTGGAGATAATATTTGAGGAAAGTCAAAAGCATTAAGAGAACTAGGAAACACTTCATGTAGAATATAGACATGGTATGTGGAAGTGCTTTCTATCCACAAAGTGCTACATAAAGGTAACCTACTTATCATTATTAAGGAAGTATGATGCGGTGGAAAATACACTGGATTAGCAGTAAGAGGACCAAAATTTAAATTCTGGCTATGTTATTGATACTTGTGTAACTTTAAGCAAATCACTTATATACATACATAGATATGGACATGCACACATATAAATATAAATGTGCAGCACCTAAAAGTCATCTACTGTCAGTGCTAAATAAGTCACTAAGATAATTTATGGGTTATTCAAACCAAAGATGGAAAAAAGAAGAGGACAAAGGGATATCATCTAGGAAGGAAAGGAAGCCTTAAGGATTTATTTTTATCTCCACTGCTTGATTCAGGCCTGTAGTTAATTATGCCTTTAAAGTACATAAGGAACGAAGGAATGGCAGTAGGCAGGAAGCACTTTTAGGGTCTAAGGCATAGGTGCTGGTTTCAAGTGGGCTGAAATTGCCTGCTAATTTGGAACACTATATAATTTGTTTTTTCAAACCCCAAGACCTCTACCCATCCCCAAATAACTTGAAATGGATAATTAGCAAAGCATTTCTAAATGCTTTGCTAGAGTTCTGAAGGAAAATAAAACTTTTTTTTACACTCTTATGGATTCTCTCACTGTTGTACGAAGCACAGCTTTATTAATATCCAGAATCATCTATTTGACCTGATATCTAATCTTTGAAGATCACTGAGCTCTTTTGCAAAACATTTATTTAAAACTTGTTAGTCTGCTACATCTCTGCATATCCTTGTAATTGTACATGTCGTATTTGTTTGCTTACCTGTGTTCAACCTTCTCCTTTTAAAATGAATTTTCTTTAAAAAAAAAAAAAAAGACCAACTACCAACAATGGGGCATCGGGGGAGGGAAAGGAGAAGGTTACTGAGCTACATTAACTGCACTAAAGGTTACTGTAGCATTATGTCCCAAATTTAAACAAATTAACAATGAAATATAAGCAGGGTAACCCTATTCCCTTAAAAATATAGGGCTAATCTACTGGGACTTTAAAATGTATTTAGCATGAAAATTAAAATTGCCTCTTATAATCCTGTTATTTAGTGTAATCATTCCATCTAGGATTCAAGTCCACCCTAGGACACCACATGGCTGCATAATCAGTCATTACTTACAGATGGAGATGTGTATTTCATAATTCATCTAAAATACCAGAGTTTAAATAAATTTCTTAATATCCCTTAGGATATTTTACCAACCCACTGTTTATAATAGTATATGTATCTGTAATAGTGTAGCTCAGTGAATAACGAGATGGCCTTGGGAGTCAGAGAAGACCTGAGTTCAAGTACCAACTCTGATATATACTGGCTCTGTTGCCTTGGGTAAGTCACTCAACCTGTCAGTGCTCCAGAAAACTTGTTAAGACAAAAGTTGATTAAGCTATATTGACTTATACTCGTAGAAGGATTTTCCACATCTGAAATTCCCTGTACCAATTAAATCATAGATCTGAACAAAAATCCCCAAGGAAAGTACATCTTCAAGTCACATGTCATTGTTCGACACAAGTTCTATGTGGACAGTTTTGGATAAGTATTTCTTCAATACTTCAAGGATTCTGGAACCCTGGGTCACTTCTATGTAACTATGAAATAATGGGCTAGGGTTTTGGCAGAAAACACTCTATTATGAATTTTTTTTTTTTGCCTTTTTGAATGGATGTGTTAAAAGAGGAATGGTGGGAAGGGTGACTGCACCAAGTCCTAGGCTGATGGTGAATCATCATGGCATGCAAGTGACCCTGGCCTCTTCAAGTGTATGTCAGTGGATCATAAGCTCTGGCAGGTTCTACAATGTTGGAAAGACTTTGAGTGCAGTCCTTATAACAAAATGTGCCTATTTTCCTAAGATCTACCTTAAGGTCAGAGAGGATTATCACCTATAGGCTGACCATGTGGTGATGAATTCTTTGGCCACGGCAACTCATAAAACCAAGAGCACTACAAAATGGTCTATGTTCATGTGCAGTCATAAGGTGGCTAAAAGAGGGGGCAGAAAGGTGCTAACAATCATATAGCTTCTGGACTATCTGTAAATATAAACCTGCCTTTTGATCTCCCTGCTTTAAGTCTTTCCCCACTACTATCCATGTTCCACCCAACCATCAAAATGATCTTCCTAAAGTGCAAGTCTGACCACGTTACTTCTCTTTCATTAAACTCCAGTGGTTCCCTATCACATCTGTAATCGCTTATAAAATCTGTTTGGCATTTAAATCCTTTCATAACTTGGCCCCTTCCTACCTTTCTCATCTTCTTACACCTTACTCCCCTTCATGTATTCAGTGATACAATGACACTGACCTCTTGCTGTTCCTCCCAAATACAGCAGTCCATTTCCCAATTCTAGTCATTTTCACTGGCTATCGCCCCATGCCTGCAATGCTTTCCATCCTCATCACCACCTCCCATCTTCTCTGGCTCCCCTTAAGTCTCAGCTAAAGTCCCACCTTCTGCAAGAAGCCTTTCCCAGGCCTCCTTAATCTTCATGCTTTCCTTCTGAGAGGATTCCCAATTTATTTTGTATATGGCTTGTTTGCATGTAATACCTGTTTACATACTTTCTCTATTAGACTACAAGTTTCCTGAGAATAGGCACTATTTTATCTTTTTGCCTTTCCTTGTATCCCCAGAGCTTGGCAAAGTGCCTGGTACATAGTAGGATAATCAGGTACTTAACTAAAAGCTAACTGAGTTGACTGACTGTGACTCTAAATGCAAGATATTTATCCAATGACTCAGTGGACACACTAGAGAAAATGAATTGTATCAATACTGACATTCTTGCTATAAATGAAACTAGAAGACAGAAAGAAACTGCAGCTAAATGAAGGGATAGAGCACAGGTTCTTCTTAGAGAGGCAAATAAAGGAAGTGACAAAGGTAATTTTATTGTGCAGCCAAAGGTAACCAGTTGTAAAATTCATGGACATTTGGATATCTCTTATATAGCCTCCAGGAAAAGCATATGCAAAAAGACCACTAGGTAAGTAACTGTAGCTAATGCACTGACCTAACAAATTAAATCAAAATATACTTTGATACTTGGTGCCTCCAACACATATATAAAAAGAGGTAAGAATGGCAAAAAACACGAAAAGTAATTAGGCTAAAGACTTGTAAACTACACAGAAGCCTCCTGATAATAAGTCACGAATAACTTTTTTTGAAAAAAAAAATAAATGGAAGGAGATGGGCAGGGTGAGTACCAAATACTACTACTATTGCTACGACCAATAGCTAGCATTTTGTTATACAGCCCTATGTGCCAGGCATTGTGCTAAGCACTACACAATCATTATCCCATTTGATACTCACAACAACCCTGGGTGGTAGGTTCTGTTATCCCCATGTTACAGTAGAGGAGACTGAGGCAAACAGAGGTTAAGTCACTTGCCCAAAGTCATACAGCTAGTAAATGTCTGATTCCTCTGTACTTAATGATTATTTTTAATAAAAGGAGAAAAAAAATTTGATTCAGTAGGGCTAAGTGCCAGCTTAAAAGGTTTTCCACCGACAAGGTGTTACCCATGTAAGTAAAATAATAGCAGATTCCTTTAAGGCTAAGATGTCCAACCATTGAAATCAGGCAAGGTGTAAAAGAGAACAACATTGGCTTGTCAAAGGAGTTTGCCATGGTCACAAGAGTAAATCTTGTGCAGAGTCCAAATCCGAGATCCCCTACAGACCATGAGGTGCACCAGATATTGCTGTGGCCAGATATTATCATTCTGGTTGCTAGAACCTGGCAGTCTCCTAAATGAGATCCATAATAACTCAAAATAATTTTGGCCTAACTATTCACAAAGAAAAATACAAATAAAGGAAGAAAATCTATTGTACAAACTATTATATATTCAGTTGTATAGGACCCAGAGTTCATCCATTTATCTTGTACAAACACTAAAAAATGTATAATGGGCTGGGCCCAGAAGTGAATGGGAGCAGGGAAGTAGGTTAGATTGCCTCTGCAAGGCTCTAAAGCTCCCAAGTTCCTCTCTGAAACAAAGGTCTATATTTTTAATATCAATATTCTTCCACTGATACAGTATGACTACAGAACATGGAATACTAGCCTCTAAAAAATGAAGTTGAAGATCACTGCCCAAAGGGCATCAGAGAGGTCCATGATGGGCATGATCAAGCTGTAACATATTATAAATGCAGAATTATACAGAAAAGAGAATTGTATAAATTTTGACTCACTATATTATTATTATATAATTATATAATTGAATCTGTATAATTATGTATGGTGATATGTCACTACATTATTATTACATATTACTTACTATAAATGAAACCATAAGACAGAAATTTCAGTTAAATAAAAGAATGACACACAGGCTCTTCTAAGAGAAGCAAATAAAGGAATTGGCACAGGTAGTTTTCCTGTGTAGCCAAAGGCAACAAGACATAAAATTTCATGAGATATTTGGTTATCTGTTACAGAGCACCCAAGACAAGCCTGCACAAAAAGATAAGAAAAGTATTATAGAGAGTGTCTCCAAAGCAGCGTGTGACTCAAAAAGAAGGGCTAGTCAAATGGTGAAAAGGAGAGATAACTGACTTTGGGCCTCATCAGTATCCCTACAATGTCAAGAGAACATGAAGAAGGCCCCTAAAGCACTGGGTGGATCCTCTGCAGCAATGAATATTTGGGAGGATTTAGATAAGAACTGTTCTGTATAGAATGGCATGGATGGGCTACTATCTGCATCACTGGAGAGAATATTTGCACTAATAAGATTCCAGACTCATTGGAGTAATTAATTAGACTTCTGTTTGTAACTGTTGTGAAAAAGTTGTATCTGTAGATCCTAGTATAATACTACTTATGTTTTCTAATGTGGTAATCATTGATAGGTATAACCCACATGAAAATTATTAAGGATCTCAAAGAGCTTTTAAGATTGTAAAAGAGTCCTGAGACCAAAAAGTTTGAGAAGTACTGCTCTAGACAAACTGGCCTTCACAACTGTCATATGAAAATATTGAGTGAGACTTTAAATAGCATCTCGTTTTTGAGGAAGCATAGTGTTAAAGAACATTAACTTAGGAAAATGACCTAGGTCATAGTCAAGTCAGTCCGTTAATAAACATTTATTAAGTGTTTACTATGTGCCAGGCATGGTGCTAAGTGCTGGGGATACAAAAAGAAGCAAAGGATGGTAGATCTTTCTTTCATTCTCACTGCCATCATTCTAGTACATTATCATCCGTCTACCTGGACTATTATACTAGCCTCAGAACTGGTTTCCCCATGCCAATCTATATTTCATACCACTGCTAGATTAATTTTCATCATGTACAAATCTGGTAACGTTTTTCATTTTTCAAAAACCTTCAATGGAGACAGATGGTTAAAGACTGACATCAAGGGCCCTCCACAAACTGACACTACTCTACCACTGCACCTTTCTCTTCCATTTCTCTAGGGTATAGACTCCCTACTTACTCTTTATGGTAAATAGCCCAGTGATTCTCAAAGTGTGGTCCAAAAGTGGGTCTGTGAAGTCAAAATTATTTTTATTAATTAAGATATTTTCTAATATGGTAATCATTGATAGGTATAACAAACATAAAAATTATTAAGGACCCCAAAGAGTTTTTAAGAGTGTAAAAAAGTTAACTGCTCTAGACAAACTGGCCTTCACTATCCCTCTTCATATACACCCTTATTCTTTTCCGCTTCCATGACTTTGCTCAGGGTATTTGCCTTTCCTTTGAATACCTGCCTTCCCCTCCACCTCCCACTCTATTTCCTAAACTAAGCCTGTTAAAATTCTTCAAGACTATCAAAAGTTATTAAAAATCTTCCTTGATCTTCCTTCCAGTCAGAAATTATCTTTCCTTATTTAAACCTTGAACCTTGCATAGTAATTTGTTTATACATTTTGTATGCACAAATTATCTCTATTCTATATTATGGTGACTTAACTGTGAATCAGTTTCTAAGTTTCTGAATTGAATTTGTTGCTAACAAATGCAAGAGTAAAATTAATGCACACATGCATGAAATCTAAGAATATTATTAACTCTGGTTAACTCTTGTAAAATGATACTATGACGTTGACTATAATGAACTAAGGAGAACTTAAAAAAATTGTTAAAATGACCAAAGAAGTATAGGCATGGTCTAAACTAATGACAGGCCAACAGTTCCTCCTTCCTGGTATAGACAGATATTCATTCTATCTTCACATTCTCCACATCCTTTACTACAGAGATTACAGTATTGTTCCCCCTTTTGCCAGCCAAACTCCTTTAAAAAGTTGTCTGCATGCACTGCCTTAACTTTCCAACCTTTACTCATTCTTCAGCTCTTTGTAATCTGGCTTTTGACCTCATCACTCAAATGAAACTATTCTCTCCAAAGTTACCAATGACATTAATTTACCAATTCTCATCTTTTCTTAGTCCTATATGGTTGGTCACTCTCCTAGTTTTTCATGGCACTATTCTCTCCCATCTTATTCTCCCCACCACATCCCCAACATGTGGAAGTGAAGTGCAGACCGCTGGTTTTCTTCGCTCATTCATCATGTATATCACATTTCCTAACTGTGGGTGTTCCGCAAGGTTCTGTATTGGGTCCTCTTTTTGCCTTTCCCCCATATCTACTCTTTCAATAATTTCATTAGCTCCCATAAGTTTAGCTATCATATCTCTATGCAAATGACTCCGAGATTTATACCTAGCCCTAGCTTCCCTCTGATCTTTAGTCCCACATCACCACTTACCAATTGGATATTTCAAACTACAAGTACCAGAGACATCTTAAACTCAACATGTCCAAAATAGAATTCATGAACTTTCCCTCAAATCCCTCTCCCTCCTCCAGACTTCCTTATTTCTGCAGAAGGTACCACCCATCCTTCCAGGTTCATAACTTTGGCACTCTTTGGCATTCTCACTCTTCCTCATTCTGCATATCTAATCAAGTGTCAATTATGGCTATTTCTACCTTTACAACAGCTCTTACATTTGACCTTGACCCCATCACTCTATTCACAGAACTACAATTTAGTTCAGGCCCTATCTCCTTTTATTTAGATTACTGTAAGAGCCTCCTAACTGGTCTCCCTGCCTCAAATCTCTCCTATTTTAGTCCACCCTACAATGCTGCCAAAGTAAGTTTCCTTATGCACAGACCATATGACTTTACTACTAAAAATCAACCTAAGTGGCTTCCTATCACCTCCTTGATCAAATTAAAAACTCCTCTATATAGCTTTTAAAGTCCAATGCAACCTGGCTCCAACCTATATTTCTAGCCTTCGTGGATATTACTTCTCCTCCCATGCTCTGATCCAAACAAACAGGGCCTTCCCTTTGTTCTTCACTCAAAACATGCTATCTCTCATCTCTGTTTATGTACTGGTTGCCTCACATGTATTCTCTTCTTACCTAACCCTCATAGGTAGCTTCCCTTAAGATTCAGATTAAATATCATCTTCTGCATGAAATTGTTTCTGACTCCCTCGCAAATGCTATTGCTCCCTCTACCAAACTACTTTGCATTTTGTGTGTGCGTGTATATGCAAACATACATATGTATATCAGGGCTGTCCAACCTTAGGTTTTCATTGAAACAATAGACAATATACTTTGATTTGCCATTTTAGTGAGAGCTCTGTGGTAGCTCAGCTTCGTTTACTAAAGCATTTATGTAAATTTCTATGCACGTAGGTGGGCCACATTTTGGACAGCCCTGCTGTATGTATTTTTAGATTTGTGTTATGTAATTTTTTTTGTCTTCCTCGTTAGAATGTAAGCTCTTTGCAGGTAGGGATTGTTTCATTCCTTGCATTTGTAGTCTAGCACAATGCCTGGCATATGCTAGGCACTTAATAAATACTTATTGATGGATTGTATTAAGCCTTCTCGCTCACATCCAAAGATCAGAAAAATCAGATATTTATTATAAAAAAAACTAAACACTTCTAGAATACAAATTTCTGGAAGTGCCCATGTTACACACATTTTTGGCATCTAAAGGAATTGTGTTCTACACTTTAATAAGCTTATGAGGAAATGAACATGAAATTGAGAGGCTTAGCATACTACCAACGCAGTCCTTTGAATTAAATAATTTTAGCATGCCAATACAATAGTTCAAATAGAGTTCTAACAAAAAATAACTATCTTTATTGTCCAATAATATTTATCTATAAAAAGAAACTTAACAGTCACTGTAAAAAACTTTAGATATGAGTATTCTGAGTATGGGTTTGAGAACTTGTACAAAGATGATTTGTTTAATCAATCAGCATGTGAATACTGCATTTTTTCAAGGGGTTCATAAAAAGTTCCTGACATATATCAGTTTTAGAAAATAGAATTCCCTATTCTCATTGGAATATTTCCTGTTTTTCCTTATTGGAGCACAGGGCTTTATAAATAGGACAATCTAATTATGTGAGCTTTTTAAAAAAAGATAATGTTAAAACCTATTCACACTTTGTATACTTTAAAATCTATCTGCAGGAACTATAGTATAGAAGACTAGAGAATGAAGTTATTCAGAATTTTCACTAATTTAATTAAAACGAATTATTAGATAAACCATAATTTGCTTGACATTTCTGTTTGCACATATTGGGAAGAAAATTTAAATGTGAACATTTTTAGACACAAAAGTGAAATATACTTGAGAGCTAAACTGTAAGTTCATTTGTACAAAATGGAAAATGCTGGCCTCCTAAAGACATTACTGAAAAACAATGGCATGATAAGCAACAGGGAAAATCTGTATCAGGAAGGATTCAGCACAGGTCTCAGCAGGTAAAACTGAAGAGGTAAGCATTCAGTTTTAAGATGCCACTGAAATTTCAACAACATGTCAATTCATCTTTGAATAGGCCTATAAACTAAACAGGCATGACAATTAATGGAGATTTTAAACCAAGGCTAACACCTGAAGAATGTAACATTGTTAAATAATACTGCCGAATCCCTTCAAGGAAGAGGTATGAATATCTCAAAAATGTCTCAACCACTTTACTGAAAATTTCCTTCAGAAGGAAAACACAGGAAGGAAATATAAATTTATGGAAACCATCAAGTTTTTAAGTCTCATCTACATAGCATGGCATAGTAGATAACCTAGGTCTTTTTCACTACTTGTATGGCTATCTACTATCTACTATGCCACAGAGATATATAACAGGAACAAGAGTTAACCTAGGTCTTTTTGACTACTTGTATGGCTAACTCTTGTTCCTGTTGTATATCTCTGTGTCCCTGGACAAGTCACTTAACTTTTCAGTGGCATAGGCTGAGTCCATAAAGAATAAATTGTAATTCTTCATTACTGGAGAATATTTTCGAACTGGGAATTTTCTATACTGATGAAATGAGGGGTAAGTACCCCTCTTCCATCATCAAACATGAAAACTTCATAAGCAGATATTCCTTCAGGAAGGTTTATACTAGTTTATTACCAGAGTGTCTATGATAAAAATAAAATGCAAGAGACTCACATTTATTGTTTCACAAATTTGCTGCGGGTTTTGCTAACCAAAGCTATCCTCCCAGCAATGAATCTATTTTTACTGAGCCCCAAGTAGTACGGAGAGCTCTGCAAAAGGGAGGAAGAGGTGGGTGGGTACATGTTACTAAACAATTCTGAATTCACATTGTTACCAGTTGAACTAGTTAAAGTGTGTGGAGGGGTGGGGAGTAAAAGGGGAAAGGTGTGTGCTCCGAATGAGTTAAGATGGAAATTCAGATCCACCTGTTTGTGGATCTTTCTAATCCTTAACTCTCCAATCCTCACAACCAAGGAGAAAAGTTCTGAAAGGGAACTGGAATGACTCCAAAGATAAACTCTGTAATTCTGCCCAGCGCCTGAAGGTAGCCAGTGTTTCACAGAGAGTCAACCTCCTTCACAATGCCTGAGTTACTAGTGCTTAAATTAAACTATAAGGACTAATTTGGAATGCTACAAACCTCAGCCTTCCCTCATCCCCGCAGGGTCAGGCCAGCCTGGGTGACTGGCTTGGTATCTCCCTAACCAATTGTGTCTCCTCCCCAGCTGGGAGGAGACAGGGAAAGAGAAAATGGATAGAGGCCTGAGATATGGTCATGTGTCTGCAAAGGAGGGACAAGTATATTAGGTTCTGACTCATATTATTCTCTCATCTCCTCGCTATTGTGCTGGTGAAAATCCTCAGAAAGTCTAGAATTTTATCCCTATGAAAGCTAAGGCCTTCCTATATATGCCTTGGGATAGTTAAAGAATGCCATAAAGATTCACATGTTAAAAAGAAATTCTTCTAAGCCAATGAACGATATTAAAGAGCCCCAGATTCATAGTCAAAGAACCAGGGTTTGAATTCTGCTTATGCTTACTACCTTGTGCGACCTTTGGTTCTCACATCCGTAAAATGAGGGAGTTGGACCATATCTAAGGCCCTTTTCAAGCTCTAAACTCCTTGATCGTAAATAAACCAAAATCCCTTCTACTTTTTAAACTACTACATTATCATTATGCAATGAGGCCTAGCAATACAATGCCTCTTTCAGAGCAAAATCCAATCTATAAAGCTGCTTTATCTTACATCTCATTTGTGGGGTGTCAGTTACAGAAACATCAAAGAGACTTCATTATAAGGCTCCTATGTACATGTGAAGATTTTTACTAAAGAGGCATATAAAAATCTGTTATAACACAGATTTAGGGGGAAAAGAAAGGGAGGTTCTTACAACTTATTTCTTAAGAATTGGTTTGAATGCTTGGCATGCTATTCCTTGATCCCTGGAATTACTAAAATTATAAAAAGGTATATAGTGTTTTTATTTTTCAAACTAAAAAATAAAACAAAAACAAAAACACATTCCCTTTATGAAGCTAAAAAAAAGGCAACAGAAGTAATAATATGTACAAGGATCACCAAACAGACAATTTTCTCCTCCTTTTCCTCTTTGGTAAGAAAATCAACTTCTGGAAATGTATGTATATTAAAAAACACATATCATAACCAATGCTTAAGACAGACATATAAAGGAGATTTTAATTTGTGTGAAATGTATACAGCAAATGAACCTATGCGCTTTTCCATAAAATTAATACTATTTATATTTGACTTCTTTAATGTACACACACACACACACACACACACACACACACACACACACACACACACACACTTCATCAGTTTTAATTATCAGTTTCTCTTTAATGAATATCCTATGTCTGGAGTTCTGTCATTATTATTTATGTAGCTAAGTGAAGCAATAAACTTAACATAGAAAACTTTGCTATATTCTTTAAACCTGCTACTACTATGTACAAGAAAATCTTAATTTTCCATTCATACATTATATTTATATAATTTAAATAAATTTTGAAATTTTGCCATACTACACTTAATACTAATGGCAATTAGAGAGCTATAAGTTGTTTATAATTGTTTTTAATTCCCTAGGGTAAAGCAAAGAATCATAGTATCTTGTGATGCAGAACAGCTCTTTCTCACTATAAGAGCACCTTCTACAGCATTCCTAGAAAGTGGTCCATCAGCCAACCTCTGCTTGAATAATTCCAGTGACAGGGAACTCACTAATTAAAAAGGAAACTCATTCCATTTCATACATCTCCAAATGCTAACAAGTTCTTCCAGTATTTAATTATGATAAACTGGTATTTTTTCCATTTAAAAACATTGATATTTTTGTTTTCCTAATAATTGTTAATTTTTTAGGGTATCATCCAATAGATCTGGAATATGATATGATCAGTTACACAGCCTATAAAAATAGCAAAAGCAATCCATGTCTTGCTTTATTAAAAATTATTTTAGTAATTTGTCGTTTAGTTACATGTATCTACTTTGTTACTTTACATTCACAAAGGACTAACAGCCTAAATGCTTATCAAACCAAACCATGAGCAAAGGATACCTAGTACCCTTAGCTATCACTGATTATAAGAGGAACAGGTGAAAAAACAGATAAGAAATTTAAACATAATAGGTAAAATTTAAAAAAAAAAATGCTTTCCTGAAAAATTATGAAAGAAAAAGAATACTCACCCCTTGGAGTCCTTGAAACTGAATTGAAGGTCTGGAAGGAGTTAAATTCTACATTAAAAAAAAGGCAAAAAAAAAAAAAGCACATCGATTAGCTTAACCTGTGTTACAGTAAGATAGCAACAATCTCTTAAAAACTTCAAATCCTTTGCAGACTTGGTAAGGAGATGTATCACAAAAAACAGTTATCTTACTTTTAACAGAATTATGAGACTAAGGGGACATGATAAAAGATATGGCATTGTTTGAACTATAAAAACTAAAAAAGTTTCCATTTTAAAATGTTTTTCTCCCTATATTCCCCATACTGACTGAATTTGTTGATAACATGCCATAAAGAATATATATTCTTAATCAGCTTCTCAAGAATTTTAAGACCGTGGGGAAAAAAGAAATCAAAGAGAAATGTGCTGGTGTAAATTCAGTAACTAAAATATTTCAGAACATTTGGTGAAGACTGTTTGGACCACCTCCTTTCCCATTTTATCAGGGATAAAACCAAAGGCAAGGTTACTATATGGGGTATTTAGGTCTCTTTCTTCCCAAGGATCCAGTTCCAAAAGAATATATTTATAAGATTTTCAGTTTTATTATAAAACTTGTTTGCGTCCTTTATAATGAGTTGAATATTTGGTCAGAAAGTAATTTTACTATTAAATGTGTAATTTTAAAAGATCTGTTTCATTCTTAAATATGATCTATCTTGGGGCCATTTTTGGTGGGGAGGAGATAAATGCATGTTTCAAAATTTTAGTTTTAAAAACATTTACTTTCCTTCCATTTTTTCTTTTACCTCCTCATATCCCCCAATCTGGTCGTAAATTTAAGGTCAAGAGTTGAGTTTTAGTATCTAGGAGTATTCATTCATTCAACAAACACTGTTAAACACTAAGTTAGTTGCACTCAATCCGTGTTTGTTGAATTGAACATATCTACTCCATGAAGTGAATCTACACCTCATATTCAATGTAGAATAAAAATTCTGAAACAAGACTGAAGGATACTGAACACAATTTCTTGTATTCACTCTTGGTACAGATAAAAATATACAAGTATACACAAACATTTCTATGTTCTTTCTCATGGCCAATTATTTGGTTATTTTTTTATTTACAATTTATAAAGATTTTCTTTACACTGAATGAAGTCTTAGTAATATGGGAGTGACAGTCAACTAAGTAGACATAGGTAAATTAGCAGTGCATGTTTCAAAGGGATATTATCTTTATATAAAAACTAGGGGAAACACCTATCTATAATTCATGAAAACAGACAAAAATAAAGCTTTCTGGTACAGTACTGCATGGCTAGGTACTATAATAATGATGATAATAAATAACATTTATATAGTGCTCACTCTGTGCCAGTGTGTCAAGCATTTTACAATTATAATCTTGGCAGGTGTTATTATCCTCATTTTGCAAATAAAGAAGTGGAGGCAAAAAAGGTAAATGATTTGCCCAGGGTCTTGTAGCTAGTAACTGTCTAAGGTTGAAAATAAAAATATGAAAAAATATGAACATAATTACTACTTCAGGCTTATCAACAACAACCAAACTTTTTAACAGGTAAATTCATTTGTTGGTTTGGGAACTATGGGTGTAAAACTACTAATTTCAGGTTATTCATCTGTCCATCCATTCAATTTCTCCTACTGTCTTTCACAGTTAAACTGCCAGAACTGAGGTGGTCTACCTCTGCCTGCTTCTGACTTCACCATTCCATCAGAACTGCTCTCTAAGTTCACCCAATGACCTTCATTTCTCATAATCTTCCATGTAGAAAGATTATTACTTGTAATCTATACAAGTAGCTAGCTAGGTGGCTCAGTGCATAGGGTGCTGGGATTTGGAAGTCAAGAAGACCTTAGTTAAAATTCTGCCTCAGATACTTATTAGTTGTATGACCCTAGACAAATCACTTAACTTCTCAGCCTCAGTTTCTTCATCTGTAAAATGGGAATGATAATTATAGCACTTCTCTAACAAGGTTGTCATAAGGATCAAATGAGGTAACAAGTAACTGCTTTGCAAACTTTAGGGCACTATATAAATGTTAACTATTATTACTATCGCTATTAAGTACTCTTGACACTGATACCACCTTCTTTTTGAAACTGTCGTTTCCTATCATTTGGCACTACATCCTTATGTGGCTTTTCTTCTGCCTCTGCCTCTTCTTCTTTCCCTAGCCCTTAATTGTAGTTATCTCGGAACTGCCATCCTTGGTCCTCTCCTCCACATTCTATATTTGTTCCATCAGGAAGCTCATTACTCTTACAGTTTTAGCTACTACCTTTAAATAACTTCCCCCAAATCTCCATCTCCATTCTGACTCTCTTACCTCTCTAATCTTATGACTCCAAATGCCTAAAAGACATCTCTGTAAGTACATGTCAATTTCTCCTTATATGAAATATTGAAAATTTACTTTCTTCCCTCCCACCCTCCATCAAAAGAGGAGCCCCTTCTCTATTTCTACCAATGACAACTATAAGCATCCTGGTCCCACAGACTCACAACTTCAGACTTATTTTTGGCCTTATTTAGGCCCAACACCACACCAAGTACTATGAGAAATAAACAAATATAAGACATTATTCCCTGGCCTTGAGTAGTTTTTGATATAGAACAATGAGGTTATTAAACTGCGTACCAATTTAAAAATAGTAATTCTGAAATGGGAGAGAACAGAACAAGTATAACAGAATAGCTGGGGCACAGGCTACAAGAAAGAAGAAGGGACTGAGCTAGACTTTGAAGGATGGATAAAAGGGAGTGGAGGCATATAGCATGAGTAAAATCAAGAATGGGTATGATGTCTACAAGGGACAGGGTGGATATGATATCTACCAGAAAGAAATAAAGTTATGAATTGGGAAATAATGGGAAATAAATTGATAGGTAGAATGGAAGTGAAATTGTAGAAAGTTCTGAAACTTGGGTAGGAGACTTTAACTGAAGCAAACAATAGGCAGTCATAGGTTATTGAATGGGGGATGCTTTCAGAAGATAAAACTGGATAGATTGGATATTGGAAGAAATTGTTGATCGTTTCGGATCACTGTTGCAGTGATCCAGGTGTAAGGATGATGGTTTGCACTAAGGCAGAAGTTGCGGTAAGGAAGAAGGGTAACTCTTACCCATTACAAAGAGGGGAAATGAAGTATTATTTTGGAAAAACTGGGTTCACAGGATCACATGTTTTAGAGTTGGAAGGGACCTCAACCCCTTCATTTCACAGATAAACAGTCTCAGAAAGCTGAAGTTATTTGTTTTCCTCACCTTTTGTCCCAGGCTATTCTCCTTCACTAGAAGAGTTCTTGAACCCTATTGGTCAATCCACCTTTTATCACTCAATTTCCTCATGACTCAACTGAATATTTAGCCTTCTAAGGAAACTTCCCAGGCTATACTCACCTCATGCTGATCACTTCTAGTTCCAGGACACTTAACTACAATCTTATGCTAAGCACTAGAGAGACAGATTGGTGAAGTGGAATAAGGCCAGGACATTATTGGTGAAGTGGAATAAGGCCAGGACATTACAGTCAGAAGACTTAGAAATCTTTCCCATTTAACTCCTCTTATTTAACCTTAGTTCCTTCATAAGGAAAATACTTAGAGTACTTAATTTACAGGGTGATTGTGAGAATCAAATAAGTGATAATGTAAGCCCCTAGAAGGCAGGTACTGTGTCTACTATTTCTATGGTTACCTAATATATTGTCCTCAAAACACATAGCAGTTGCTTAAAATATAGTTGCTGAATACATGAATTTTAGGGTTGTGAGCCAACAGAATGCTATGCCTAGAAATTTGTAAAAAAGGCAGTTATCTTTCCAGAGTGGTTCGGTACAGAAATAGAAAGATGGAGAAAAGAACCTTTTCATCATCATTTTGGTATTCTGATTCTAAAAAAAGATGACTTTTACATAATCATTACGATTTTTCTCTTGCATAGTTAAAACACTTTGACATAGAAAAAAAAGCTTTAAGAAGCACATCACTGTCACTAAATATAATTCTAGTAATAAGTCTACTGTAATGGAACATACTTCTAAGGGACTGTATTCTCATTTTTCACTGAAAAATCAAAAGTCTCACAACTAATAAAGAAGCCTTGTATATAAATTCAAGTATGACAGAATAAAAGTTCTTTACTAAAAAGCTACAACAGAAAATGTCTACTAGCAGAATGACTTAAAATAGCCTCAAATATTATATGGTTTTAAATTCTGATTCCAGACTCACATACAATCCTGGAGTGCAGCTCTTGAATGCCATAAAAAATGCAACAGGAAGAGACAGGCAGAACACTCTATAGAACATTTTATATATCTAAAAGCTCTCCATACTGAAAGGACAGATATTAAGACTCATGAAGTCTTGAGAATGAACACCATTATAGTAAATTCTTCAGTTAAGAATATTTTTAGGTTTTTAGCCTAAATCTAAACAAACATGACTTGACTGTGAAGACAAAGAAAGACAAATTAATTTTATGCAGATTTAGTTGGCCAGAGAAGGTAATGGCATACTTCAAAATGATGAAACCACAAAGGAATTAGTTAAATGTTAACAAAGCATTTAAACTGTCAAACTACACCTAAATATCTGCACCAAGTAATACTTTCAAAGGTAAAAGTAGTTTTGCAGGATTCAGCTTCTGAAAAAAAAAAATACTTATAGCTGCCTACAAGTCAGACAAGAAACTGAATTGTAAATTAGACCTAAAGAAACTGCTTTTGCCAAATGTTCCAACTACGCGATAAATGAAATGTTATGGACTTGTTATTAATGTTCCTAAACTGTTCCTCAACCTCCTACAGTTAGAAGGCATGGAGAACACTGCTGAGGCGAGGCGGTGGGGGGGGGGGGGGAAGCACCAAAAGCCTACTTGGGAATCAGGAAGCCTTGAGTTCAAGTCAACAGTGTGACTCTGACACATACTTGTACTAAGACAAGTCACTAAATTTTTTGCCCAGAAGGGGCTGATTTGCACTGATAGAAGGAGTTTCCTCAAAGGAAATTCCAGTGTAATCATAGGTCCAGCCCCATCTCGCCTCATACAAAATTTAAAATATTTTAAAGTGTTAAACAGAAAAAAGCATAGCTTTATCTTTCTATATGACTAGCTCCAGAGAACTGAAAATGAGTATTAATCAATCAGCAAGTATTTATGAAGTTCCTACTATGTTCCATACAATGTGCTGGGTGCTGGTGATGCAAACACAAAAAATGAAACAATCCCTATAGGCAGATAGCTTATATTTTAATAGAGGAGACAAGAATGTATAAAAATACATATAGCATGTATACATATAAAATACACAAGGTATATTTACAAGGTATAGAGATGAGCAATATAATAGAAGGTATATATACATACAAGGTAGTTAGAGGGGGTACTAGCAGTTAGGGGAAATTAGGAAAGGCTTCATGTAGAAGATGGTCCTTAAACTATATCTTACAACAAGAGAAAGACTTTTTATGAGGGATAGGCAAGGAGAAAATATAGTGGCAGCATAGAGGTCAGAGATAGGAGTATTGTGACCAAGGAACAGAAGGCAAGTCCAGTTTGGCTTTTTAACTGTCAAGATAGGGAAGTATTATCTAATATAGATGGAAAAGTAGGGTGCCAAGGGATCAGGTTGGGTAGGACTTCCCCAAGCTAAACAGAGGAGTTTTTATTTGATCATAGAGGCAACAGGAAATCAATGGAGCTGACATGAGTAGGGGAGTCAAGTGCTAAGATCTGTGTTTAAGGAAAATCATCTTGGCAGAAGTGTGTAGGATGGACTAGAGCAGGGAAAGACTTGAGGCAAGAAGACTAATCCAGAGGCTGTTGCAATAATGTAGCTAAGAGGTGGTACAGGCTTAAACTAAGATGGGAGCTGTGTGTGTGGAGAGAAGGGGTGACATGGAAGAGCTAGAAACAGCCAGGTGTGGCAACTAATTGGATATGAAGGATGGGAGAGTGAGGAACCTAGGATAATGCTGAAGTTACTAACCGGACAAATGGAAGGATAGTGGTGCCTTTCAACAAAAATAGCAAAGGGGGAGGGGAAAAGTCATGGAGTTCAGTTTTAGGCATGCTGAGGTTAAAATATCTTTGGGACATTCAGTTTGAAATGTCCAACAGGTAAGTGGTAATGCAGGGCTGAAGCTCAGGGAAAAGACCAGGGCCCTGTATCTGAAAGCTGAGTCATCCACATGGAGATAGATGACAGTTAAAGTCACAGCAGCTGAGGGGCCAGTGGAGTGGCAAATGGTGCACATGAATGGTCTACAGTGAATTATGAAGTACTGTAAATTAATAGGTCTTGTAAAGGGTGTTACCAAATAGATGTACAAGCAAAAAAGATTGGCTGGCTGATACAGCTAGAGCAAGAGCACCTGATGGATCACCTCTGTTTTACTGGTAGCCTCTTTATGTCAAGAGACAAGAAGGCCTCACTCAGAATGGCGGCTGAACTTCTGGGAGAGCACCAGCCCTGGACACTCTTGTCTCCCAACTCCAAGCATTTTCATTGGAGTTCTCTCCCTTCTCACCTCTCTGGTTTAGCTTCTCCAGCTTCCACCAAGTCCCAGATAAAATCCTACCTTTTACAAGAAACCTTTCCTAATCTCTCTTAAGGCTGGTCCTTTCCTTGATTACATCCACCCCACTTGTACATAGTTGTTTCCATGTTGTCTCCCCTATCAAAGGGTGAACCCTCTGGGAGGAGGGGCTATCTTTAGCTTTTCTTTGTATCCCCTGCATTTAGCCCAGCGCCTGACACACTATAGGTATTTAACAAATGCCTACTGACAGAATGTTCTCCTGGAGGGGCCATCCACAGCCATAAGATCACAAATCCATGGCTCTTAATAAATATTTCTTGATTAAGAACTGTCTAATTATAATCAAGCTTGACCCAGAGAAGACAGAGAGAAATCACTTCCCTCCTTTCTTTTTAGAGGCGGAGGACTGAGAGCATGGTGCATTGTAAATACTGTCAGACATTGCTGACGTGTTTTAATTGGTTTGCTGAGCCGTTCTGTTCCCTGCTCCTCCTCCACTCCTTTTCCTTCTTATAAGGGATAACTCTCTAGGGGTGGTAAGGGAGGAAGGATATATTTGTAAATGAAAGTGATATAAGAACAAAATATAGCCATAAAATAAAATGAAATGAACTGGCTGAAATGACCAATGCCAAAAATTAGTAATTAATAGGTTGGAAGACTTCTGGCCAAGATAGCTACCTGAATTGAGGTGGGCTACCCAGCTTTCCTACTTACTTCAGCAAAACCCTAAAACTCTCACTAGATTGAACAATTGAACAAGAAAACCAATGAGAAAGTACAGTACAGTAAGTGACTTCTTCCATCCAGAAAGTACATATAAAATGTCAGATGCACTACGGGCAATAGAAAGGACCATCAGCAAAGCTAGTGCCATAGACAAGCCTGTAGCTTCCCAGCTGACCAGAGAAGGGCCAGAGATATTCATGGACTTAGGGATAGCCATAGGGCTTTTCTATCCAGAGGCAGCAAGAGAGGAAGGCTCTCCCAGAAAGCCCCAGGGTGGCTGCAAACCTACCAAATGGCCTTTAGGAGCCTGAGAGGCAACAGTGAACACAACTCTGAGCAGGACAACCAAGAGATCCCTTATCACTCTGTCCTAACAGATCTCAGAAGGCCCTGAAGATTCAATGCTCTAAATCTCAAAGATGGAGGGGGTGGGAAAGCTTAATCCAGGAAAGAGGTTATCAGTCCAGGAACCCAGGTGACTGTGGGCAAGACTAAAGCCAGGTTGACTGCCCCACCCAAAAAGCTATGCACTAGGCAGAGCCTGTTCCTGGCACAAAGCCCTAGTTTAGGAAATAAAGCTGGAGACATGAAAAAAACAAAGACACTGACCAGTATACAATTTTTTAAAAAGATCTCTCAAAAGGAGTGTCACTCTATAATGACTGTAAGCAAAGACTTAAAGGGAAAAAAATGGAAGTTTCACAAGAACTACACAAGTACTTAAAAGAAATGAATCAAGAGATTTAAAAAAAATGAAATAAAAGCTATGAAACAAAGAATTGGAAAGAGAATGCATGAATTTATGTCTCATACAGTCTCTTTAATCTATTCTAGTTTTCAGGGAGTCCATTACTTGAATAACAGTTAAGTTACTACTTTCTCTTTGTAAGTCAAGAGCAGAACAAAATGTTTGATTGTAAAGGAGAAATTAAAATGGAAGAAGAAAAGCAAAGAACTAGAATCTGAAGGCCTGTTTATCAGTTGGGGAATGTCTGAACAAACTGTGGTATATGAATTCAATGGAATATTATTGAGCCATAAGAAATGATGAAAGAGATGATTTTTGAGAATCATAGGTAGTATGAACCCATGCAAACGGAAGTGAGCAGAACCAAGAGATTATGCAAGCATCACAACCGTAAAGAAAAACCACTTTGAATTTAATAACTCTCATCAATGCAATGATATCTCCAAAGGAACTATAGTCAAACGTTACTCACCTTCTGACACAGAGACATATAACATTTAAGATGGCTACTATGTGGATTTGTTTTACTTGACTATTTGTTACAATGGGCTTTTTCCCTCCTCTTAGAAATACTGATCCCCCAGCCCACGGGGTCCTTGAGACATTTTTTTTCAAATGCACAGAGACCCAGAGGGATGTTCAGAAGGAAGCAAAGACACACAAGACAATTTTGAAAGTGGTATGTGCAATTTATTATATGCTTTAAAAAATATTCAAATGGTATAAAATGGAAAATCGAAGTTTAATATTCAATTATTTTTGTGCTGTATATAGAAATACCCTTTTTTGGTATTTACATTCAAAATTTAAAAGCAGTTTTAAAAAGTAATTGGATTGATTTTAACTTGGAAGTTATCTAGTGCTATGTCCTACAGACCTATCCTTAACTCCAAGCTGTTCAATATTTTTATTAAAAACTTGGATGAAGGCATAGATGTCATATATACTTATAAAAATGTGCAAAGGAAAAACAAGGCCAAAGTTCATATAATTTTGGACAGAGTAGAAGAGATACAAGACAAAAACATTTATTTGCTCATTTTATGAATTCTATTTTGTTAAAAGTTAGAGAAATTGGGTTAAAATACTGCCCCTCATGTTGTGTATTTATTAAATTGTTTTTATTGGTGACTAGGTAGAATAACTGGCTGAAATAAGATGAAAATTAATAAGAATAGATTCTGCATTAGGATTTTTAAAAACTGCACAGGTACAGGATAGAGGAGGCAAGGCTAGAGTTGTTTCAGTGTGTCTGACTCTCCATGACCCTCATTTGGGGTTTTCTTCTCAAAGGTGCTAGAGTGGTTTGCCATTTCCTTCTCCAGCTCATTTTACAGATGAGGAAACTGAGGCAAACAGAGTTAAGTGACTTGCCCAAGATCACACAGCTAGTAAGTAACTAAGGCCAAATTTGAACTCAGGTTCTTCTGACTTCAGTTTCTGAGCTCCATCCACTGTGCCACCCACCTAGACCTTCTAAGCTAGACAATAGTTTATACGAAAAAAATGTGTGGGCTTTCTGTGACTATACAAAAGTGGAAAGGACTGCCATGGTAGATAGTAGGTCTCTGGAGGTCTTCAAATAGCATCTAAATTCTTATTTGTACAGGATGATTTAGAGGAAGTTCTTGCTCAGGCAGGAGTTGGATTAGGAAGCTCTTTCCAACTCTGGAATAATTTGGTTCGATGTTGCTGAGAATCCCTGGCAGGTTTCCCCTTTCTATTCAGCATGTTGCATCCAGCTACCATGATTTTATGCATATAACAAACTTCACACTGATTTAGGACACTTCCATCTATCCCAATGCTATTGCTCTGACAGACAATAACAAATTTTGTGGGAAAGCATGGTCCTTGATTCATCTTAAGGCTAGGTCAAATGTTTCTCAAACTTTGTCTATGGAAATCTTGTGTTTGAGGACCAATGACGAATTCAGCAGATTTTCCTCTTCTCAGTAGCAAGGAGGTGAATTTTAAGAGCAGAATGGGTTCTATATTTTGGGGCATGATCAATCTGTTGATTTGTTGCCCCTGCCCCATTATCACTTTCATGACAAATGAATGTAATCTGCTATTTTGGGATTATTTATGCTGTTTCTTCTTATAGAATTAACAGGTAGATGTAACCATTTCACGTGATAAATTTAAAAGAGGTGTAGGTTATACAAACCATTATCACCATTGGCTAGTCTTTTCCTTTTTCCCCATCCAAATGACTAAAAGATGTAAATGGCAAAGAACTCCTTTCTCTGGCAACACAGAAAAAAGTCTTAAAATTAAGTCTAATGATACTTCTCACTGCTGCATTGGCTATTAGGATAAAGAGTTAGGGTATAGAGTTTCCTACATTTTAGTAGAATAGATCATGTTCTCTCCCTAAGAAGTCTACAATACTACTTAAAGACATTAACTTTAAAAATATTTTATTTTTGACAATTTAACCAACCAAAAGCATGGCCAATGTTGTTAAATATCTAGTAGGGGAGGTTTGCCTAGGGACAAGGGTAGCAGGGAGAGGAAATGCTACGATAAAACACCAAACAGCCTTACAACCCGATGGCCTTGTGGTGAAATCAAATATAACCAACCTTTACTGTCCTGGGTTAGTGGGAGGGGAGAGGAAAACAGAGTGGCAGAATGAATATGAAACCTACAGAGAATCTAGATTCTGGCAGAGTAATAAGTTTCTTTATACCAAACTCATTAAATAACCCCTTCATAGGGTCTAAGGGCCAGAAAATCATACTACCCAGCAGCAGCAAAAATAACTAGTATTTATATAGCATTTTAAAGTTTCCAAAGTACTTTACAAATCTCATTTTATCTTCACAACAATCCTGGGAGGCAGTTACTATTATCATCCTCATTTTATAGGTGAGGGAAACTGAAATGACTTGCCCAAGGTCACACAGCTAGTTAAGTGCCTGAAGCTGGATTTTGAACTCAGGTTTTCCTGATTCCAGGCCCACACATGTTTCTCCTATGAATCCTAACTCTTCTCTGCAGATGTGTGGGAATCATACTCAGCAATTTAAGTAAAGAGATTATGCAGTTTGTCCAGGAAAAAACCAAGTTGATTGATTTCTAGTTATTATAGCACACCCAAAGATTCAAGAAGAGGGTTAAAAAAAAATCCATTCTCTGTTCCACATAGCAAAAATGATAAAGTTTTTGTTTCTTTTGCTTGTTTGTTTTGGAATTAGGATTTTAATCCCCTATCCAAGATGGACATCTTACTTTAAGTCTTAAAGGGTTGCCTGGGCCACTGAAAGGTTGACTGACTTGCCCAGGGGAGCACAGTCAAAGTGCATCAGAGGCAAGACAAACCCAGGTTTTCCCAACTCCAAGGCCAGTCTTCTACCACTATATTACACTACTAAATACTACTACTTATTGTACGGTGAACATTAAGAACGTCAAAGATTTTAGCACCATTTCAATGTTAGGATTCTAAATGGCTCAATTTAAGAGAAATCTTTATATGTAGCAGCAGCTAAAGAAAAAATGAGCCCTTGTGAATCACCTTTTACTTTGTACCTGCTGAGCACAATATCCTTGCCTTTTTTTTTTCCCAAAGAGAGATCCATTTTGGCCTTTTAATTGCTTGATAAGTTTATCTGTTATATTTATCTGTTCCTCATAAAGGAAAACATAGTTCGGTTCCCTATGATCAAGACCAACTGAGCTGAAGATTTAGGACGAAAAATGGCAAAATAAGCTTTGCTTTGAGGTAGGGTGGTACTGCAGAAAGAAGGCTGAATTTGATAGGAGTCTAGGATTGATGGCTCGCTGATTTTTCTACCTGTGTGACCTTGGGCAAATTACTTAAACTATCTGGGCCTTGGTTCAGCTGTAAAATGAGTTTGTAACAGGTAACTTCTAAAGCCCCTTCTAGCTCTCAATATACAGTCCTATGAAAAGGCATATGGCTTTATATTGAAAATTTAGAAAGCTTCCACAGCTTAAGGGAGAGTCCATAGAGCTCAGCTTCCAAAACACATCTGCATTTATATTATACACATATTGTAACTATAAAATGCAACCAGTTGGTTTGCTGATAGCTAAAGAAAACTTGGCACTAAAGTTTTAACATATGGTGAATATTTAAGAGTTAACACTGAGCTTAAGTCATGGTTATCCCAATACTAACCTGGATCTACAGAATAATGTTTTCCACACCCTACATGTTTTAGAAGAAAAGCCCCACAATATACACATAGATACTACAAAACTAGATTTTCCATTTGTAAAGGATATGTTCAATTATTCAGCAAATATGTATTACAATAAACAGTAAGGGGAGGAAAAAGGTCTATATTCCTTGTTAAAAACCGCAAACGATACCCATATCATTAAAACCATAAATAAGTCCACTTTATAATTCTGATGCCCAAAAGCCTTTCAAAGAAACTGTCCTTCACAAGAAATTTATGATTCAATAATATTGCTTTCTTTCAAGATATAGGATACATTATTTTATAGATCTGATACCAGTACCTTCTCATTAATGTTTTTATTGAAGCAAGAAATATCTAATAAATTACTCAACTATCCTTTTACAGTATGTGTTCCAGGGTCACTCAGTCATTCAACAAACATTTAAGTGCCTACTATGTGGCAGGCACTGCACTAAGCACTGAGGATACAAAGAAAGGCAAAAGACAGTCCCTGCTCTGGAGAAGTTCACAATCTAACAGGGGAGACAACATGCAAACAACTATGTACAAACAAACCACATACAGGATAAATTAGGAAATAATCAACAGAGAGGAGTCATTAGAATTAAGAAAGCTAGGGAAAGGCTTCAGGCAGAAGGTGAGACCAGTGACTTCAAGGAAGCCAGGAGGCAAAGTTTTTGTTTCTCTTATTTTATTGGCCTAGATTTGTAATCGTATCCTGACAGGCAACATCAGAGGAAATAAAAAAAAAAAATTTAAAAAGGCAGTAATGTGAAAGTATCTTCTTCAGATAAATATTTAGATCCCAAAGTGATTAAGTACATCCTAGAGAAAAATTTAATCTACTGGATTGTTCTTGCATAGATTTTTTTGTTGTCAAACTCTCTTTGACAGGTCAAACCTATCCAGTGAATAAGGTTCATTGTTTAGTAGAAAAATTTTCTGGCAGGTTACCTCAACAGACCATGAACCAAGTGTTGATAACTGGACCTTTACAACTTTTAAAATACATAATAAAAGCTTTATGTACTCATGCAGTGTGTGTTATTTTAAATTTCCTTAAAGAAATTCTTAAACTAAAAGAGAATGAAACAATCAAAAGACATAGGAGAACAGAGATGGAGGGGCAAGGGAAAAAACAATGACTTCTTTTTTTTCCAGGAGTTTAATTAATTGTTAGACTTAGAAATGGGGCTCCAAAATATAAATAAGGGCATATACCATAGTAGTGTTACTTAACTTTATGATAGTCATGAATGACAAACTATAATGGCCACCTTCAAGTAAAAATAAAATTTTTCTATTAACAGAAGTCTCTGAAAGTCTTATGTATAATTTATAGAGGTTATACAATTAAGGGTGTCAAAAAGGACTTAAAAACATACACATCTCAAAATCTACATCCCCTTAGCTATGAGAAAAAAAGGCAAAGACATAAAAATATCCATTATATCCAAGATTTCTTTTCAGCTTGACTTAAGAAATATAACAGTTTCCTAATTTCACATTCTGATATTTTTCTTGGTAGAAAAATCACTTTTCAAACCTTCATCCAAACAAACCACTTATCTAATCATCCTTTAACTTAGCTGAAAAAATTTAGTGTACATCACTGAGCTTTAACACTGTCAGGATTGTTAAAAATCTAGAGTCAAGATCTGGAGATTTGCTTTCAGTCATCTAAAGATCATTTATGATTTGACAGCAGACACATTCTCCAATAAGGAAAGCTGAAGCATGACCCTATTTGTCTGTATTAATAATTTAATTACTTGCAGTACCAGTAGAACAAACTTCTTGTTTTGAAAATGCTGGCTGAATGTCCTATATTCAAACAGGAGCAACCAATTACTTCTGGGCTTAAGTGCGTGGATTTTGATACATAAAGTTTTCAATCATTTATATGCTTATTATTTGATGTACTGTCTTCCCCCCCTCCCCCCATCTCATAATTAAATGCCAACCATAGATTCTGTCAACTGGGTTCCAGGTATGTACTTTCCAGGTTGTCAGTGGAATCCTTAAAACCAGTTCTTCCTGAAGGTTTAACATAGTCCATTGATAGCAATAACTCCATAGGCAAGCAAAATAGAGAGCTACAGCCTTCCCAAGTAACTCTGGCCTGGATCATGCTTCACATTTCCCAACAGTGATTTTGACGGGAAAAACCAGTTAGAACTGTGCTACAATGCTACCTGCTTTTTTAAAAAAAGTCCTTTTTTTTTTTTTAACAACTCAAGGAGGATAGGTGAAATTAAGACAAAAATAATTTAGCTAGGTATGATGTTTTTAAAAAATGCATTGAAATTTTCTGAAAAATCACTTCAACACACTACGTAAAAGGAAAAAGATTAGGTCATTTAAAATGCATTACCACTTGGGATACTATCCCCTTTCAGAGACATCTTTTTTTTTTTTAACCTAGTTTCCAAATACATCCAGCCAAAACTAAGAAATGGTCAGGCTGTATTCTTTGTAAAATAAGGAGAAGGGTCTGGTTATTGCAAAATTATGCCAATGACTCAACAGTTGAAAATTATATTTTAGAGCTTTTGTGAACTTAGACTCAGATCATAATCTAAAAAGCTGTATGAACGCTGCTTCTTTAATTTTTGAAAGTAAAAACAGAGATGTAAAGGCTGGATCCTGTGGTTGTTGTTACTAAACATATGGATAATTATTTCAGGATTTAAATGTCCTTCTAATCATATGTGTGTTTATGTATTTATGTATGCATACATATATACATATATAGACATGTGTAATATTTCACCTTGTAGTTTCACTTTCCAAATTCTCTAACTTTTCAGACAATCAAGATATTGCTTGTCAGAACAACCTCCTTTGTTATCACCTTTCAACTTTTAGTTATTGCTGAATGATCTATTCCTATGAATTCTCTATTACATGAAATCTTTATTTTTGCCTGTCAAAAAGCTAGAGCTCATGGTTTGCATTTTAAATTACTTTTAATTTAAAAATCCATATAATTTACTGAACAACAACCTTGGCTACTTTAAGTGAAGAGGGATTTCTGTTGTGTATAAACTATATTTATGGAAAGGAGACTGAGAAATGTTAATAACAATTAGAAAAAGAACATTGATGGGAGTAAGGGAAGAAGATGGCAATCAAGAAACAGAGCATTAAGTGAAATCAAGAAGCATTTATCAAATTTATTCAATTCTACTATGTGCCTGGCATAATGCTTGAGACAGAAAGGCAAAAATGATCCCTTTCCATAAGGAGCCCATAATTATGAAAACAACTAGATATATATGAGACATATTGGGAAAAGAGAAAATAAGGTGCTAGCATTTAGGGAGATCAGAAAGTTCTGGCAGAAGGTGAGATTTTAGTTTATCCTCTTAACTAGAATATTTAAATGACTACTAATCCAGTTTTGGAAACCTACCATTGTGAGGGTATCAACTAGTAGATGAGTATTTTACTTTATTTAATCTAGGATTCAGAGTGTATATCAGAGTGTATTATGGTTTCATAGTGAAGTAGAGTACAATTCAAATATGTATTAAGCCCCTACTATGAGCAAGACATATTTTACAGGTAATCATTTTGTTAGTTTAACTTCTGAATTTCTGCTTTGATAATAAGTATTAGTATGTAAATATATTGATTTAAGCCCTCATGCTGAGCAAAACCTAAAAATATGAATTTTTAAATGTTTGTTTGAATTTGTACATTATTTACTAATAAAAACAAACCAGTTTTGTTCAAATGTAAAATTATTAGATTTTATGAAAGAATGTGCTAATGGGACACTAATTAACGAATGTGATAATTATTCTTCCTTCCTAGAAATTAACTTTCACCCAGACACACACATTAAATAGGTAAGGGAGCTTTAAAGTTAAAAAGATTTTAAATAGAAATACCATAATTAACAGGAAGTGGACATATTAATAATATTCTTTCCACATATAACTTAACAAATGCTTTTTTATTCATTCATTCACTGAGTATTAAATGCCTTTAAAATTTCCATCAAGAGACAATATTCAATTGATTAGATTGGCAATGAAATGAAAGTAAAATCTGCACATGATTTTATATCTTCAATTTCAGTACTCGAACTGCAAAATGATTTTTAGTAATGGTAATTGGCAAATCCTTTAACTCAAAACCATTTAAGTAAAATTCAGTACTGTTCCTGTGGATGTAGTTAGGAAAAATTGATAAAATTATATTAAAATATGCTTTCCCCTAAATATTAGCACATTCAGACAGCAAATGTTTAAAAATCTCATATCTCACTTGCCCTTTTCTTTATCCAACTTACATTTACCTGCAGTTAAGAAGTCAGCTTTGCTAATGTCAGCAAATTATCCACATACTCATCTGCTCAAACATGTTTGGTTCATAATGCAAGTCATGAAAACCTTTTAAGTTAGCACACTTACACATATAACCTGTTTCAAACTGTTTCCAGATTCAAATTGACTAGAAAATTTCTTATAAAACAAAATTATCTCTCACTGCAGTTTTTTACTCATAGATTTAATTTGTATACTTAAAAATCACACTGCATAGGAAAAAACACTTGACAATCATGCAGCATTATCCCTCTTTTCAACAAAAAGGAGGGCACTTGAGTAACTAAAATTAATTAGTTTGGGAAGTCTTCTGAAGCAGGAAGGAATTGTGATTTGAGGAATAAGAGATTTCAGAATTTTAATTAAAGCAAAGTGTTTTCATGAACTGTTTATGTTGCACAGTTCTTTTAGGTTCACTCAACTACTAAGAACTTTTCATTTCTTCTACTTCACAGCTCCCAAAAGTTTTTAAGTTCATCTTGTCAAAGCCTCTTAATTTTCAAGCCAAAATGGATTATCTTGGAAGAGTAATTCAAATGGACAAAGAATAAGCTTAATTTAGGAAAGTTCTATTAGTTGTAATGCTGAAATTTCTGGCTTTTAGAAAGTATTGTCCCTTTAAAGTCCTCAGAGTGAGAAGTAATAATAATAGCTTTAACCTTGCCCAGCCTGAAGTCACTGGGGGGATGCTTGCTGTTCTGGCACCAGTGACTTTAACAATGAAGAACACAGGAAGGGTGAGGGAAATTTTATATGGGAAACTGAAGCAAATCTTTCTGTGGGCATAGGCCTAAACCTTCTTTGCTACTACACAACCTTCAGAAACGTAAGTACACTTCCCAATTACAGCTGCAGTTTAAAGTTTTTACAATTTATTCCAATAAGGGCTCAGGATGAAAAGAAAACCAGATTGGCATCTTTTTATAGATCAGTATATTTTTGGGGGGTTACTGCTGGATATAGTAGCTGCTTCTTCCCTACCAATCATTTGGCTGACTAGAATCCAACTATTAGTCAGAAGGAAAAGAGCACTTTAATGCTGAGTGAGTTCTAAGATAAATTTGTGTCTGATTCAGTCTTTGTGTCTGATTTAGTCAGACATTGCATAGGAAGAGGTTGCATTGGGAAATAACCTCCCATTAGTTGGTCTAAAAAAGTCAATGTGGCAGCTCCCTAGTTTCTGATAGTTCCTCTGCCTCTTGAAACTCTTCCCACTTCCTGATCCATAGTGCCTAGGCAGCCTCACCCTGACTCATAGCTTTGCCAAGCATGTTAAAAAGTTCTGTTGGTGCTGTACTGACCGCCTGAGCTGTTGGTCTGGCCTTGGGATAGGAACTGGTTAAACCCAGAGCTGGGCCTTGTCCTGTGGCAAATGCCAAGTCAGCAGGTTTCCTCCCCCTCCTCTTCCTTTCCCCTCCCCCTCCTCCTGCACCCAGGAACTCCGCACAGTACCAGCAACAGTTTCTCCTCCAGCCTGGTAGATGGGAGAAAAGGGATCTTATGTCTAACCCATCCCACCTGGCTCCTATGCAGAGAGAAATAAAGGGACAAGAAAAAACAACACATTTTTCCTTAACACCTCACTCTGTCCCCACACAAAGAGTACACATATTCCACCAGTTTGCAGATGGAAGAGGAAAGTAACTTTATGGAAAAAGCCCAAAGCTAACACCACTAATATTAACCCCCAGATTGATCCAAGGACTCAAGTTAGCAGCCTAACCAATACCATAAAGTCACTGTGGAGAGGAGGTGATGGGAGATTCCCTTCCCTTCTCAGCGAGGATGATGGAAGATATATACTTTTCCTCCTACCCACACCCAGAACTGAAAGCTATGGGGTTCGAATTTGCTTGATCTTAACCCCATACTAACCAGACACTGAAAGTAGGGGAACATATATAAGTGAATGCCGGAAAGAAAAGTAGGGAAAATAAATGGGTCTCCTTTCTCTGAGGCTCAGAATGGTGCAGGGCAGCACCGACTGTGAATCACTTAATCATCCTGCTACCCTCTAAACAGCACATCTCTCTCTACATGTCAGGGTTCTCAGTAAGAGAGTATGTCAGTCTTTGTCATCCTCTGTATCCAGTCTTTTCCCTTCACACTGTGTGTATGTCTCTTTCTGTCTATCCTTCTGGGTGTACACATCTCTCTCCTTGTGAGACTGTCTTTTTTTCCTCTGTTAACCACACCTGTCTTGAGTTTTTCTCTCCCACCTCTACATGCCCATACTGTCACCCCCATGACATTGTTTTTGTCCATAATCCCTCTTTCCCCCCAATTCCACTTTTCCTATACTTGAACTCATTCTCATCTCTTTATCTGCAAGGCTGCATTCTTCTCTTGCTGCATGTCTGTCTCCTAGCCTATTCTGCCCCCAGATCTGGTCTGTTTCTCCTATGCATTTCTCCTTTTCACCTTTCCTTTAGCATCCCTTCTGGGTAACTTTGTTGTCACATTTATCTGTGCATTCCTCCAGATCCATATTTCTCTGTCCTCAACCATGGTGGAGCTTTTCCCAGATCTTCTGCTTTTAGACTCCTCTGTACATGTCCTTTCACTCTGTCAATGTCTCTCTGGATGTCCATACAGTTGTCTCTCTCCTCTATGTGTGTGCACTTCCACTTGTCAATCAGAGTGTCTCTTTTCCCATGTATAGCTCACAGGTACGAGTGTTTTCCTCCATGGGGGTGGTCTCTGTGTGTACCTATGTACCTTCTAATGTGTCTACATCTCAGTTCATGTTTCCGTGTGCACAAGTCCCCGGCCTTGGTGTTCTGTCTCTGTGTCTCTCCTGCCTACACTCCGGTCCCAGCCGCTCCTCTCTCCCTTTTATGGGTGGGTGTCTATGTATCATTCATTCCACCTCCACTTGGTGGGTGGCTCTGAATTACCCCTCTCTTTGCCCCCAATGGGGTTTGTGTGTGCATTCGCCCCCCTCCATAAGTGCTGAGTGTCGCTCAGACAGCTGTCCCCAAGCGTGTATGGCCGTGCCCGAGCCTATGTCCCGACTCTGTCCCCTCTCCCGCTGTCGCCTCTGTCCCCGGTCTGCCGGGCGGGTCTCAGGCTCTGTATCCACACTGCCCCGGGTGTTTCTCTCCTTTTCGCCGGGGAGTCTGTGCGGTGTCCGCTCCACGGGAGCGGCGGGTCCGTCTGTGCCTGTCTCCCTCGGGGTCGCGTTATGGACAAAGGGGGGGGGCACCCTTGGAGCACCGCTTGGACTCGGGGGAGCCTCCCTGTCCCCGCCCAGCTGCCACCCGAGGAAGGGGCATCCAGAACGGACGCCGCCCGCCGGCCTGAGGCTGTCCGAGGCTGAGAGAATCCTCCCGGGGCTGAGGAGAGAACAGTCCTGGGAAGGAGGACAATCATCCCGGGATGAGGCGGCGCTTGCCGTCCGCCCCGTGACTGCCCCGCCGGGACGGGACGGGACAGAAGCTGGCAGGAGCGCGCGGCGTAGCCTTGCTCCGAAGCGCCCGCTCCGCTCCACTCCGCTCGGCTCCGCAGCCCAGCCCAGCCCAGCCCCGGCTCGGACTCTCACCTTATGGGTCTGGTACGTCTCCAGCGCCCGGATCGCCGTCTCGGTGAGCTTCACATGCAACACGGTGATGTTGTCCTGGCCGAGTCTCCCGCACGATAAACCGTAGCGCCGCTCCTCCCGCAGACCCGCTGCCCCCGGCCCCCCCGCCGCCATTTTAAACTCCCCCGGGTGCTGCTGGTGCTGCTGCTACTGTTGCCTCCACTGCGGCCGCAGCTGCTCCGGCTCCTGCAGCCGCCACCACAGCTACGGCCATCCCGCTGCTGACGTACTGTCATATACTGAGCGCAACTAAACCCTCCCGCTGCCCCGCGGCCGCCACGTCCCGCCCCTTTCCACTCCTTTCCGCGCCCCCCAGGCCTGGTCACTGCCTCCCGCCTCCTATCATTGGCTCTCTTACTTCAAGGCCCTCCTCCATTGGCCGCGCTCCACCCGGAGTGGGGCGGGGCCTCTAGTGGCCTCAGTTTCGCTTCGGAGACTGGATGCCAGGGAGCCGAAGGACTGACGTAGAGGTGACGCGACTCCTTAATTATTTCTGACGTCACGCATGGAAGACTTGGCCGGTCGGCCGCGATTGGCTAGCCTGGCCAGCGGCTCTTATCCTTATTGGGTGGCTGGGTTTAGGCTCTGGTTACTTGGAACCAGAGCCCCTCCCAGTCAGGGAGTGAAAGCGGGGGTTGCCGGTAGTAGTTGGAGTTTTCCCCCATTTCGGTGGAATTCCTGAACTTGTGTGTGGACTTTTGGGATGTGAGGAACCAGGGCTGAGTCAGGGGACGGGCGGGGTGGGGGAAGGGTTGGCGGTAGCCAAGTAGGGAATTTGCCCTCTTAAGGTTAAGAAGTCCTGGTCTTTCATGTGAGGACAGTGGGTGAACTTATGTTTCCAAAGCTCAGACTCTACAGCTTGGGGGCGGGGACTCTACAGCTGGGGAAGGGGAGGGAGACTGCGGCTGGGGGAGGGGAATCTACTGCTAGGAGAGAGAGTGCTCTGCAGCGTTGTCGCGCTAAGGAGAGGGGATTCTAGATCCGCCATCTGCCTCCTCTGGTCATTTTCACCCTGAACCTGGAGTTCGTGCTATAGACTTTATTTGGAAAGTTGTGTGATTCCCTTAATTTCTTTGATTGCTCTGGCAAGAAACTGGATTTTAAATCAGAGGTCCATTCAACTTTGTGACTTTGGACATTAAATCATTCAACCTCTCTAGGCCTATGTCAACATCTGTATAAGAAAGGGGTTTGGACTAGATAACCCCAAAGGTCTCTTTTTTGCTCCAAATCTACAATCCCACAATAGTTTTTACTGAAACACTTGTTCACTTGAAACCACTTCAGTATGTCCACTGGTGGAAACAGGGCTGCTTGAAATGCACTTCCAAGATACAAGATCAGTTCCATTCCCACCCCTGATTACATATAAGGGGCCATAGTTGGTTAGAGATCATGGTTAAGTGCCTATTGTTGTGCTCACAGACTTATTGTTAGTTTCTGGAGGAATTTCAAAGATAATTGGAACTTAAAATTTAACATATTATTCTTTCAAAATAGCCCAATTGGGACAACTATTAATAAGGAGATGGGGCCTTGGACCCAGTTCTAAGTAATATTGTTAATTTTATCTGCATGCGTCTATTTGACAGGGAAGGGGGAACACCTGAATGCATTAAAATGGCAAAGTGGGGGAGAAGGTTCAGAGGCCAACAGGGATCTAGGAATAGTAGGGAAATATATAGGGGTCATCTTATACTTCCCATTTAACAAGATAGGATGTCAAGCCCTATCTGTATTGTGGATGTAGCTGGAAGAGCTAAAAATATCCAATAGTCCTTTTCCCGTTTCTGTGGAAAGACATTACAGATAGAATGCAGAAAATTAGTGTTAACGGAATTGTTGGAAATAACGTATAATAAAGCCATTGCAAGAGTTAAAGGAAGTATTCCCCAAGATGTCATTCTTATTTTAGCCCATCCCTCATTGCCATCAAGCTATCTACACTGGTCTAACTTTAAGTGGAGCTAGTTGAGTTAGAGCAAACCTGGTAATATTTGTAAAGCTATTAGCCCAGTGCTTAGCACACAGTAGGCACTTAATAAATGCTTGTCCCTCCCCCCACCCCTTTTCCTAGCTAATCAGTATGGTTTTAAAATTAAATGTTTTTAAAGTCATGACTTAAAACATTTGTCTCTGTTAATCAGGTTGTTCATGATGGTCTTAAATTATTTGTGGACATGAGGTGATATTCACTGTCACATTTAAATTGTTTTAAAACTCCTTTTGAATCTTCTTCCAGAGGTGTTTCTTTTCACACTTCCTGAGAAGTGGAAGCTTTTTACAAGGCTAGATCTCTAATATACTTCCAAAGTAAAAGAATTGCTCAAATCATTTAGACCATGGTATGAATTACTTTCCATTGTCTAATTGACTATTATTAGTGAGTGTCTGACTAATCCATTCTTAAAACTGTATTTTTCTTCTTCACTTTGGCAGTGAATCTCTAGTTATATACCTATAGTCTCAGTTATTTTGTGTATTAGCAGAGAACAAGAATAATCTAGATCTAAAACTCTTTCCTTGCATAGGGTTCCTGATGAGTGAATTCCCATCCACAAAGGATCTTAATTTGTTTTCCCCTTTGGTGGTAACTCTGCTTAAGGGATTGGGTGAGTAGTTGGTGGTATTTATTGCCCTTGTAGCTTTGAAGCCCCTTATTAGAAATTTTATATTCTATAATTTGGAAATTTTTTCTCACATGTTAGAGCATATACTATATTAATGAGGGAATTAATGTTTACATTTCTACTTTTTTCTTTGAACTTGAGCATTTTATTCTCATTCAAGATATTTATAAAGACAGTGTATCAAGAAAAAATGCTATTTGGATGAACTGCCACTCATGCATTGATGCCTCACAGGCACCTAGTACATCATGCTTTCATGAGGATAGCCAGAGTTGTGATGCTGATAAGGGTGATTATGAGGGGAGTGATGAAGAAAGGCAGTTATAAAGGTTGCTGTTTTTGTTATTTATTTTTATAGCTCATATCCAGTTTGTCCTATCAATATTTATTGGATACCTACAAGGTACAAGATGCTGTGGGGATGTAGATAAATATAGATAAAATCCTCGACTCAAGCAGCTTTCATTCTGTTTATGGTGACAGAACCAACTTTCATAAAATAGAAAGCAATTAAGTGCTGAACCATTGTTTAATACTGTGTCAGTGTAGTAGGAATTCAGGAAAGGAAAGATCCATGTGGCCTGTCATAGGTGGAAAAGGTTTCATGAAGGAGATAGATTTGGGGCCTTGAAGAACCAGTAGGGTGTAGGTAAGCAGATGGGAGGTGGAGGTGGGGCAGGGACTCTCCTCGATCCATTGGGTTCCTTATTTTTATTGTGATTATGTTAGGTGTCTGGAAGAGAGTGTAAAGTATACAATAAAAAACCCTATTTTAGGGTTTTGGGGGTACATTCAGTCAACTGCAGTACTTTAAGGATTGGTGATATTGTCAGTGGATCACTCCTGGACTTAGTGTATGGTCTTTGAGAGTTGCGGCACTTGAAAAATTCATTGTTATCCAGCCAACCTGCTAATGAGCCTCTCTGAGCCTAATTAGTTTGGCTAGTTTATCAGTCAATTAACAAGCCTTATGAAGGACCTCCTGTGGACTAGAGGATTGGAATATAAAGAATAAAGCAATGCCCACTTCAAAGAGCTTTCATCTAATGAAAAAGACAAGTACATATAACAGTATATTTGTATGTGAGGCAACTAGGATAGCATGCAGGGCCTGAGAGTCAGGAAGGCCTAAGTTAGTTAAAATATATCTTCAGATATTCACCAGCTATGTAGCCCTGGTCACCTAACTGCTCTTTGCCTGTTTCCTCAACAACCCTACTTTGAAGAGTTGTTGGGAGGATCATTGGGGATAATATTTGTAAAGCACTTAGCATAGTACCTGACAGAGAGCCGGAGTTTAAAAAAAAAGACTTTCCCTCTATATGTATAATATGAATAAATACGAATATTTATACAAAGAAGTTAAATACAAGGTAATTTGGAAGAGAAGCCATGAGGAAAAGTTTAGTGTCAGAGTGCTTGAACTGGCTTAAGAAGAAGAAAGGGATTTTGAGGCAGAAAATAAAGGGGGAACCCATTCCACCCAGGTGGGATGATGGCAAGTGCAAAGGCAAGGAGGTGGGAGATTAATTTATTTCATTCATTCACTAAACATTTATTAAGTGCCTACCATGTACCAAGCTGCATTCTAAGCTCTAGGAGACACAAAAAGAGGCAGAAAATAGTGCTGGCCCTCAAGTAGTTTACAATCTAATGGGGGAGACAAAATGCAGACAAATCTATACAAAGGAAGCTAGGTACTGGACAAACAGGAGATAATTAAATTAATAAATTTAATAAATTAATTAAAAGAGAAAGCACTGGAATTAAGTGGGGTTAGATGAAGCTCCCTGTAAAAGGTGGGATTGTAGTTGAGACTTAAAGGAAACCAGAGAGGTCAGTAGTTGGAGTGGAGGAGGGAGAGAGTTTCAGGCACAGAGATCAGTCAGAGAAAATGCCCAAAGCCAAAAAGATGGAATGTCTTATGTATGGAACAGCCTGGACACCAGTGTCACTGGATGAAAGAGTATGTACCAGTGAGTAAGGAGTAAGAAGACTGGAAAGGAGCGGGCTAGATTATGAAGGGCTTTGATTGGCAAACAATATTTTGCATTTGTTCCTGGAGGCAATGGGTGAGGAATAGAGAAGTCAGGCTACAACATGGAGAGTGATAAAAGAGTAATAATGTCCAAAGAGGCTACAAAGATAGGTTGGGGGCAGTTTGTGAAGAGTTTTAAAAGCTAAACAGAGTTTATATTTAATGTAGTGTGACTGCTCAATCAATACGGTCAGATCTATTCCTAAGAAAAATTACTTTAGCAGCAGTGTGCGGGATGAATGAGAATGCGGAGACATTTGAGACAGACAGATCAATTGTCCTTAGAAATCTCCATATGTACATAAAGATACATACATACACAGTCCATCACTGGGCCTGTTCCCAAAACCTTTCCTGCTTGGTAGGACCTGCCAGAATTTACACTTCACTGGCACAGCCTTTGAGAACCTATTGACCCCCATACCCTCATGATAAAGCATCAGAGAAGGACTTTTTGATCATAGGGTGTTGCAACAATCTGCTAGCAGCTGCTGTAGGGGTGTAAGACCCACCAACAACCAGCACACAGAAAGTTGCTGACACAGGTTCTTTCAATCTGCTTTACTAAGGGAAGCAACGTTAAGGGGTTAACAATCTTACTTTAATCCAACATACAGATATCATTCACTTAGTTCAGGGGGAAAAGCCAGCACCCTAAACTTCAGAGGAAATACAAACAACTTACAAACATCAACAGACAGACCTTGTCTGATTCAAATCTCAATGCATAGTTACCAGGGTTTAACAAAGTCAGAACGTCAGGGTTTACAACCTGGAGGGCTCTTAACTACAGCTGCCCAGAGTCTCCACATCAGCACTCTGCCAAGAGTGAGAGCCCTAAGCAAATGGCTCTGTTTTCTCTTTTTATACACTCTTTA
Organism: Phalanger gymnotis; assembly: GCA_028646595.1. Lineage (NCBI taxonomy): Eukaryota > Metazoa > Chordata > Mammalia > Diprotodontia > Phalangeridae > Phalanger > Phalanger gymnotis. The sequence goes on from CM053622.1 coordinate 377,131,759, forward strand.
GCCATCATCAAACCGTCATCTGAGCGACCAGAACTTAGGCTCCTACTATTGGCTCTGGTCTTAGCAACTACCCTTAGGACCCTGAGGGCTTCATGCCCTTATATGCTTAAGCACCTAGTAGATAGGGGTTTGGGCCTGGAACTTTGTACCTAGTAAGGCTCAATCAAAGACACTTAATCATTTTAAGACAGTAAGAAAGTCCCAACTTAATTGGTATCACATAGGGATAGGAACTGGAACTGTGTTTTAATTGCTTTGGAGAACTTCGAGATGAGAGAACTCCCATGACTGATGTAGGTTGCAAAAGCATTTGAAAAGTTAAGCGACTTGCCCAGGTCTTCCAGGATTTGAGATCTGCTCTCTATTCACTGTGCCACACTGCCTTATACCACCAAACAAGTCATGGCTCTCCTTTTTCTTTCTTTTTTTTTAAATCCACTCCAGTGAGGGAAAGCTGAAAACTAGGGGAAAATTTTTACAGCAAGTATCTCTGATAAAGGCCTCATTTCTTAAATATAGAGAACTGAGTCAAATTTATAAGAATATAAATTGTTCCCCAATTGATAAATGATCAAAGGCTATGAATAGGCACAGACAAATGAATCAAAGCTATCTACAATCATATTAAAAAATACTCTAAATCACCACTGATTAGAGAAATGCAAATTAAAACAGCTTCGAGGTACCACCTCACAGATTCACTAATATGACAAAAAAAGAAAATTATGAATGTTGGAGACGATGTGGGAAAACTGGAACATTAATGCATTGTTGGTGGAGTTGTGAACTGATCCAGCCATTCTGGAGAGCAATTTGGAGCTATGCCCAAAGGGCTATAAAATTATGTATACCCTTTGATCCAACAATACCATGGTTAATTCAATATTCCAAAGAGATCTTTTTTAAAAAGAGAAAAAGACCTATTTGAATATTTGAGGACCTATTTGAAAAATATTTATAGCAGCTCTTTTTTGTGGTGGCTAAGAATTGGAAATTGAGGGGATGCCCATCAATTGGGGAACAAGTTGTGGTATGTGATTGTAATGGAATATTATTGTGTCATAAGAAATGACAAGCAGGATAATTTCAGAAAAACCTGGAAAGACTTATATGAACTGATGCAAAATGAAGTGAGCAGAATCAGAATATTGTACACAGTAACAGCAATAGTGTATGTTGAAGAACTGTGAATGACTAAGGTATTCTCAGCAATACAGTGATCCAGAACAATCCCAAAATACTCATGATGAAAAACGCTATCTGCCTCCAGAAAAAAAACTGATGTTGTCTGAATACAGACTGAAGTATGCTATTTTCCCTTCTTTCTCTTTCTTCCTTCCTTCCTTCCTTCCTTCCTTCCTTCCTTCCTTCCTTCCTTCCTTCCTTCCTTCCTTCCTTCCTTCCTTCCTTTCTTTCTTTCTTTCTTTTTCTTTCTTTCTTTTTCTTTCTTCCTTTCTTCCTTTCTTCTTTCCTTTCTTCCTTCCTTTCTTCCTTCCTTCCTTTTCTTCCTTTCTTTTTTCTTTTTCTCTCTGTTTGTCTTCTTAAGCAAAATTACCAATATGGAAACGTTTTACATGATTGTGCACATATCAGATTGCTTACTGTTTCATTGAGGGGAAGGGGTGGGAAGGAAGGATAGAATTTGGAACTCAAAACTTTAAAAACAAAAGAATGAATGTTAAAAATTGTTCTCAACATGTAATTGGAGAACAAAATATTTTTAATAAATCAATCAATCTGCGCCTGTGACCTTATTCGTAGAGGAAATTCCTGTTGAGGAAATTCTGTTGACAAATGGAAATCTGTATCTATTCCACACTCACAGCCTTAGAGAATTGTCTCTGTTACTGAGAGGTTAAATAAGTTACTAGGGGTTCACATAGCCAGTATATGTCAGAAGCAAGACTTAAAACTACTTAAAACTTCTGACCCCAGGGCTGCCTCCATTGCTACTTTAGACCCTCTTATTATTCTTCCTTATTACATATTTAGTGAGGTGCAGTGGTTCTCTCTTAAGACCTTGCTTTGTCTACTCAGTGCCATAATTGAGTTATAATTTTGCCCCTGTGCTCTAAAGTCACCTAGGTTAGGATGATTACAATGTTGATTGAACATTAAATTCAGTAAGTATGAAGTATCTAACATATACAACGTAGTATACCATACTATCCCCTAGGGATACAAAGATGAACTGAAATGTAGTTTCTTCTCTCAAGAAGCTTAGTGGAGTGGAGAACGGAGGGAGTTAAGACAAATGCACAAGTAATTGTAGTACTGATTATATGGTAAGGGAATAAAAGAAGCAGAGCAGAACCAGGGCAGGGTGCCAACATTTTAAGGATATTAACTGTACTTACACACTTTTAATTGGAAGAAACAACTGAGAACCTCTTAGCTAAGGGTTTGTCTCTACCTTGACTGAAAAAATTGAGGCCATTTGCTGTGTGCTTCCTCTTTCTCTTCTCTACATCTCAGAATCACTTGACTTCATCCCACTCTCTCCTTTCCTACAGTCTCTGCCAATGAGAGAACTATTCTTCTTGTCAAGGCTAACCCTTCCACATATGCATTTGAGGATTGAACTGCTCCCCATTTATCTGTTGTTTAAATGACAATTTAAGTCATCCCCCTTGTCTAATCTTCAGCTTCTCCTTTAACTCCTGATTCCTACCCTACTGCCTTCAAAAATGTCCGAATCAAACCAGCCTTCTTTCTTTGTCCTTTGAACACCCCACTCTTACTTACTGAGACGATGGTGAGGAGGAAGTACATAACCATTATGGAAGGCAAATTGTAATTGTTCAAGTAAAATGACTTTAAAATGTCCATTGCTAGGCATATATCCCATGGAGGTCATTGATACACAAAACTATTTATAGCAGCAATTCTTGTGGTGGGAATTGCTGAACAAATTATGTATGGTACATGAACGTAATGAATATTAGTATACTATTAAAAAAACCAAAATGATAAAGAAGCATGGAAAGACTTATATGAACTGATGCAGAGTGAAGTAAAACAGAAACAAGAAAACAATGCATAGAGTAATTAAGACAATGTAAATGGAAAGAACAGCCACCACAAAATGATCAAAAGTGAATGTTGCAGAATTACAAAGAATAAGCCTTGGCATCAAAGAAGAGATGTGAGAAGACACCTCCCTTCACCCCTTTGCACGTGTCCACTGGTGTGGAACATTGCATGTATTTCCAGATTTAAAAAAAAATGTATCAATTGATTTTGCCTGAGGGTGGTGTTGGGTTTTTTTCCTGTCATTTTCCTTTTCTTTAAAAAAATATTCTTTATTATATGAGAGGGCTATTGGTAAAAATTTAAATGTAAAAACAAAAGAAAATTATATTTTAAAAAAAGATGCAATTCAACCATCATTATTAGGGCTTCTTAACCTGAGGTCTGTGAACTTAAAGTACCTGTATTTTGATAACTTTTAATATAATTAATTTCCTTTCTAATCCTACGTACTTTATGAATTTAAAAACATTCTGAGAAGGGGTCCATAGGCTTTACCAGACTGCTGAAAAGGACACAAAAAAAGGTTATGCTTACATGGCATTTTCCTGAGCTCTCCCACTGCTGGTTCTCTCCCTCTCTAGCTATCTTATAGTCTATTTACACTTATGTATATACAATATAAGCTCCGTGACTGTAGAGATTGTTTCATTATTCATACTTCTATCCCCAGCACCACTTAGCACAGTGCTTGGCACATAACAGCTACTTAATGACTTGCTTGCTTGGTTGATTAGTTAGCATGCATAGTGAATTAAAATAGGAAAGTGCCAGGTGATTCTTACCACTGGCTGGTAATACACCACAGGTGAGCTTCCTACCCTCCTCATACACTGTACTCCCACCCAATTTTGGTAGACCAGCCTCAACATATCTTCAACTGAATTTATCTTAAATGGTTAAGTTGAGGGCATACGTATATAATTTTGTCCTTTTGTAAAGCTTGCCCCAGGGTCAATGTCTCTGGGTTATGACTTTAAGTATGAGAGATTCAGGAAGGAATAACTAATTAATAGTTGGAGAGGTAGGGAATCAGGAAAGGCTGCATAAAGGAGGTGTCACCTGACCTAGTCAGAATACTGACCTAAGTCTACTGTTCTAGGCATGTTCTTTGGAAGTGTGAATTGTAGTGTTAGCAATACATAGAGGCCTCATATAGTACCATCAGAATGTGGTGATTAGATTTAAAAAAAAGTCTTCTTTTGAAATTGAAGCTAATCAGATTCAGCATAGGTGAGATTAGTCACCTTTTAATTACTTTTACTTAAGATAATTTATTTTAAGAGATTAATTGAAAATATTATCTGAGACTAGAATTTCCCATATCATAGAAAAATAAAAGGCTCCACAAATTTATGTCCAGAAGACTAAAATATAGTCAATGGAAAATAAGCCAATACTACATAGGTAGGTAATATGCTCGAGTTATAGCCTTAGGCAAATCACTTAACTTGCCTTATCTCATTTTTCCTCATCTATAAAACAGAGGAGTTAGACTAGATGGTCCCTATGATCTCTTTGAGCTATAAATCTATCATCCTATGAAGTTGGTACAAGGCAATGGCATAATGGAAGAGTGGTAGTCTCTATGAAGTATAGACAAAAGTGAGAATTTGTCAGAGTGTCTCTGCTGTTGTCTAGGGAAGAGGATACTCTATTTTAATAAACACTACTAGTAATCAAAAAATAGCTCTGTAATGTTTATTTGTTTCAGTAGTTTCCCAACTCTTTGTGACCCCATTTGGGGTTTTCTTGGCAAAGATACAGGAATGGTTTGCCATTTCCTTCTCCAGCTCATTTTACAGATGAGGAAACGGAGGTAAACAGGGGGAAGTGACTTGCCCAGAGTCACACAGCTAATAAATGTCTTGAGTTTAGATTTGAACTCAGGAAGATGAGTCTTCCTGACTCCAGGTTTGGTGCTCTGTTCACTGTGCCACCCAGCAAGTAGATTTGCCATTCATTGGTTAATTTTTATAATCACTAGAGTGGCATGCAAATAACTTACTGTGACATATGTTGGTAAAACAATGCTTTTAGAGCTAAAAGGAACCCCAGAGAGCACTTATTTTAATCCTTTTATTTTGTAGATGAAGAAATTGTGGCATAAAGGGGTTAAGAAACTTGTCCAGTGTTAGAGCTCAGTGGTAGAACTGGAACCTCCACTTCTACAGTATTGCTTTTTTCTTCTATTAGACCACACAGATTATCTATGGTTTAGATTTTATACCAGAATAGTGTTGCCAGTTTTAATGTTGGCTCACCCCAGTAGGAGCAAAGGAAAAGGCAAAGCCAAGGAAATTGGCTCAGGATCTGTCGCTCTATTGTTTAGGGCACAACCCAACCTTAACAAATTCTGCAAGGGAACTTTGGATTGCACAGGCTCACCTTTCTTCAATTTAGCTTTGTTGGTTTCTCTAATCATCCCTGGTGACTGTCTATTTAGCATCCATTACTCCAGTGGGTTTCTAAACTCTAGGGTGATCAGTTTTATGCCACTCTTAGAAATTTAGTGAGAGACCTTTTCTTTTTGTAAGGCTGTGCTAATGACCAGCTTTTTGTTTTAATGGCTTTCCAGCAAGGTGATAGCTCTTTAAGATTTAACAGCATTGTTTCCTGGTGTCATTGCCAAGTACAAGCAACCAAGTCTCTGAATCTTTATATACGAATGAACTATATGATCTCGAAGGTGCTTTCCAGCACTAAAATTCTCAGATCCTGTGGCAACATACACTATCTATGTGTGACTCATTTAGTTTGAAAAGCATGCTGAAGATGGTGTTGTTTTCTATATGTGTGGTCACAAAGACCTAAGTATTACTAGTACCTCTTTGCAAACCTATTCAGACTGAATTCTGGTTTGTGGCTGCTAGCCATTATTTTCAGGGCTCAATATCATCATTTCTGGATTTGCTATAGATCTACACAATTTTTTTTTAAATGAGGGGTAATTTTATGTGTGTTTTAGGTTCCTACACAATTACTAACTTCATTAAAAAAGACAGTATTATGGCTTTACGGGGTGGCTAGGTGGTACAGTAGATAGAGCACCAGGCCAATAGCCAGGAGGACCTGAGTTCAAATGTAGCATCACATACTTCCTAGCTGAGGGACCCTGGACAAATCATTTAACTCTGCTTGCCTCAGTTTCCTCATCTGTAAAATGAGCTGGAAAAGGAAATGGAAAACTACTCCAGTATCTTTGCCAAAAAAACCCTAAATGGGGACACAGAGAGTTAGACATGACTGTAACAACTCAACAACAGTTTATGGCTTTCCATGTTTTTCCTGTGACACTTTTAAAAGATGGATGACATATGGCTGTTTCTGCCCCTTGCACTGAGCTTAATGTCTTTACTTAAATCTTGAGAGTTAGAAGGGACCTCATATCACTAGACGAACCCATACACCAAAAGAATAACCACCGCAAAATAGCCAACAACTTCTGCTTGAAAACCTCCAAGGAGGGAGAACCTATCCCACCATTCTGTTGTGTTTTTCTTTGTTCAACTAACATTAAGCCTCCTTCTAACTCTGACTGCAAATTTGCAACTTCTTTGTAACCTCTACCCATTGTTTCTAATTCTGCCTTTTGAACAAGTCTGATCCCTCCTCCATGACAACTCTTCAGATATTTGAAAACAACTATCACGTCTCCCCTGGCTTTTCTTGAGGCTAAACTTGTCCAGTTCCTTCAACTAATTCTTCTATTTCAGTCAACAAGTATTTATTAAGCATTTTCTGTGTGCCAGCACTGTACTAAGAACCAGGAATACAGAAAAAGGCAAAAATAAGAGTCCCTGGGCCCTTCACTGTCCTGGTGCCGTTCTGGACATTTTCCAGATTATCAGTTTCCTTAAATTATGACACCCACAACCGAACATGGTACTTCAGATAGGGTCTGATGAGGGAAGAATGCAATGGGACTATCACCTTATTCTTGAAAACTATGGTCCTCAATGTAGCTAAGATTTAATTAGCTTTTTTGACTGCCATATCGCCCTCCTGACTCATATACATGCTTATCACATCTCTTATTTGTGGAGTTGGTTTTTTTTTAACCCAAGTGCAAGATTTTACAGTTATCTTACTATATTCAGAATAGGCCAGTTCTCTAGCCTGTCAAGATCTGTCATCTAGCAGGTTAGCTTATATTTGTACCAGTTTGTACAAGTTTGATGAGCATGACATCTCTGCCTTTTTATCCATACCATTAATAAAAATGCTAAACAGCACAGGGCTAAACAGTTTCCTCCCTTCAAGGCCAGCTTTTTATTAACTAAGTTGTCTCTCTTCATCCCTTCTTCTAGATGAATATGTGTTGCTTGTATAAAGATCATGAATATTTGTATTCCAAATCAATTATTCACTTGTTTCTTTTCAGAGACTTGTCACTGTGAATTCCAGTTTTTCTATTCTGCCTTTTTTTTTTTTTTAATTCTGCGCAGGCCATAAACTCTGCTTCCATGATTCTTATTTCCCTCTTGAAACATTCAGGAACCTTCTGCTGTGACTCCTTGTTCTCTTGAGTCCTTTGTCGTATCAAGTATTGATTCATCTTCATTTGTTTTGCATTACTTAGAGATATCTGGACTCAGTTAGATGTTTTGCAGGCCATCTTCTCTTATGTTCTAGTATCTTACCTTTTGATTTATCTGCTTATACTCAAGGTCTTTGAGTTTTCTTCTAAAATCTTTGGCAATTTCAGTACTTTCTCGTTTTATATTCCTCTATCAAGTTTTAAAAAAAAATTCAGACATTTTATTAAAAATCTTCCTGCTTGGTTAAAACAAGATCTATGACATGGAGTATGCACATATTCTAATAACATTTCACTGTACATAATGTATTGTATATATATAACCCAGCATTCAAATTAAGAATCAAGGCTTTGCCTAAGCTATGAGACACTGCAGTTAGTAGTGTCTATTACTTATTCAAAGCTCTGAGCTATAGTGCATTATGTATTTAAATCAAGATTTTGATAATTATTATTGGAGGTGAGGAAAAACTGCTAACTTTTAAATAAGATGTATCTTTGTGGGTAAAATTTTCTTGGACAGGAATGTCTACACGAACATTATCTTTTTGTTTCTCTTCTAAATATTAATTCTTTTCACTGTTTCTAGTACAATTTAAAATAGAAAGCTTTTCTTGGGCACTGGCCCAATGTTCATTCCAGCAATATTCTGAACATAGAAACATGTTTATCAGTTATTGTATAGCTAGCAATAGGGCCCCCCCCAAAAGAAGGGAATCAAATAATATTCAAGTTCTGTCAAAATAATACTGATTCTTCAGAATGAAGATATTCTGAATTTGTAGAATGTGGAAAGCATTTCCAATTAGGAATTATCATTCACTTTCTGACTCCTTTTTCTTTGATGGCAGATCCCTAGGGCTGGATGTTAAACCTCTCGCATTAGGGAATTTCCTTTTCACCAACCTCGTTTCTTCCCCATGTGACTTCTGGGAATACAGAATTGGCCTCAGCTGGATGTCAGTCCCCTTTCCTTTAGGCCCGGAGCAGTCTTCCACGTATACTGGCACTCTGCCATCTGTTCTTTAGTCCTCTGGATAAGTATGACTGCAGGGTAGCATGCTGCCACCTCCCTCAAAGTGTTGAGGTACGGAACCATATGTTGAGGTCAGGAGACCATATGTTTTTAGGGTTGCTCGACACCCCAAAGTACCAGCATGCTGGGTCCTGCTGAATGAATTTGACTCAAGCCTCCTCACAGCCAAAGAGAAACAAAGTTTCTTACAGATTTGCCATATTGGGTAGTCTTTTTTTCTTCCTTTTTTTTAAAATTTAATATATTTAGTTTTCAGCATTGATTTTCACAAGAGTTTGAATTACAAATTTTCTCCCCATTTCTACCCTCCCCCC
>CM053622.1:377141178-377158463 GCA_028646595.1 Phalanger gymnotis
TCTTTTCATTAATACCCTAGATATTCTAGACCTCTTGTTCTTCCAGATGAATTTTGTTATTATTTTATCCAGCTCTGTAAAATAATTTTTTGGTAGTTCAATTGGTATGGCACTGAATAGATAAATTAATTTAGGTAAAATTGTCATCAAATGAGATATTTGTAAAAAGTGTTGAACATAGTGGCCACAGCACATAGTAGGCACTACATAAATGCTTGTTTCCTTCCCTTCCTCTCAACTGAGACCATGAGTCTAAGCAGGTTATTTGCCAACATGCCAAGTCTGCTATTAGCAACTCCAATTAGAGACTAAAGAAGACTCTACAAATGCATAAGGAGTTCAAATTTTTCAATGCATATCCACACAGATTACTCCATTGATCACTCCAAAAGTCATATGTTCAGAGGAAGAATGATAGGAAAACAAGAAATAAGAGGAAAAATCTAATGATTTGTTAGCTTTTCTCGATGCAGAAATTATATGATTTCCAGGTCCGTGATTCCATTTCCCATGGAAAAAAAAAACAAAACTAAATACCCTATATTTCAATGTGCGGGATCCTTCAGTCAATAACCTAACATTCTTCAGGGTACCAATGAGGAGAGGAAAGAAATGACTGTCAGAAGGGTGTTTAAGCTGTCAGGGTGAGGAGGTGGAACAGTTGTGATGCTTGTTATAAAAAGGATGATAGAGAATCTGGGTTTTGATTGCTTGTGCTTGACAGGGGCTTTTCAAATTATTTTTAAAAGTAGGTCATGAGTGCCTGCCTGAATCAGAAAAGGTTTCTCTTGGGGTTTCTGGTTTGTTTTATGGAATCTCCCCTGGAGCAGAATGAACCTTGTCCTAAGAAAGCAAACCGTCCTTAAAAACTGACATCTCTAATCTTCATCTTATCTCTAATATCCCTAGGTCAGAGGCAGAACTACAAAATTCCCTGATTACTGTCTGGAGACCAATTATTAAAGACACTGCTAACTTAATGGCATCCTGAATAACATCATTAAGAACTCAGTAGGCAAGGAATGATTTAGATAGAAGCTTGTGAAATTCCTTAGAGATCTATGACTGGTGTGTCTCATTTATTGTGGATGCTAAGAATGACCTCGAAATGGAAATTGTATAAGAAATTACTTCTAATTGAAAGTTATTAGCTTGTTTCTGCAGAAAGTTGCTTCTCTATCATATTCTAAGTCAAGCAGAGGAAATTTAAGACGATATCCAACCTTTTCAGGCTTCCAGAAACATGTTGCTGTTTGATTTCATAATACCTTCTCCTACTTACAAAAGTATTTCATAATAAAATATTTACAAAAATATTCAAGCTCATCGAAATACATTTTGTTAAAATTTCACAATTCTGATAAAGATTAATTTGAGATACTCTACATCAGAGTTTACCAAACTGCAAGGTGCTCCCCAGGAAGAGTATGCAAGGCCCTGCAAGGAAGGGCTCAAAAAAATGGCCAAAATATTTGGATATTTTCAAGTACAACTCTCACATAAATATATTCACTTTTTTCTGTGAAACAAATTCAAAACAAAGTTGACAAGTGTCACATTAACTCCAATTGACAGTGAATGCAGCCCAAAGGTTATAAACATAGATAATAAACAAGATCAAGTCTGAGTCAATATGTGCACAATCTGCCGGACCACCTTTAGCGTAGGTTCATGACACAGGTGAGTTGTGTTTCTGGACTGCAGACTGCATTTGAACATGAAGTGTGTAAAATCAAAGCCAAACAATCTATTTTTGTGAAAATTGAAAGTACCACAATAATTTTCTAAACATCATTCACTAAGTATATGAGCAGTTTTCCAAAACACTTCAACTTAAAAAAAAACCCCTAAAATCACTTGAGAAAGGTAATCCTTTGAAGATAATTGAGATAACTTGAGATAATCCTTTGAAATGTTCAACAATTAAATTTACATTCATTTTTGTCTCTTTTAAAATGAAATGATATCTATTCATGATGGGAAAATACATAATCATAAAGGCAATTGAGACAGTTTAAATAGAGGAAGTAGAGAAACATTAAAGTAAAAAACCCAAATCCTGAAAGTCTAATCTACTATCATTCGAATTCACAAGGAAGGACTACTTACTGTGTCTATTCAGTATAAATGATTTAGTTTAAAATAGCATGAAATCTAGTATGTTAAAACCTCTTGAAATTATACATAAAGAATGTCTATAAGACAATAGAATTATTCCAGAGAAAATTTAAAACTTTTAATAAGCAAAAAAAGCACCCCTTTTCAAAAGCCATACCTGTGATATCAAAAGGATTGCCTGCATTTTATAAAATAATTCATAGAATTGCTAAGTAGAAAAAAGCCTCATTTGATAGGAAAAAGTGTTGGTAATACATACAGCTATTGACAAAGTTGAAATGACAGTGAATTATATGTAAAACAGCTTCAAATGGTCATACTTGAAGATAATAGACTGGGAAGGAGAATTGCCCACATTCTGAAAAACTCTGCTATCAACTGAAAAATCATTCAGTTTTGCCTTTGAAATGGATCAAGCAAGGGATGTACAAGGTGCTCATTTGATTGCATATTTATAAATGTCAATGAAATCGATGTTAGGAAAGACTTGCTCTTTCATTCCTAGGAATTCAAGCATAGCGTAGATGATCATTTGTTCTTTATTTCATTGTAAGGATTCCTTTTCAGGTAAGGGTTAAACTACTTGGCCACTGAAATCTTTTTCAACACTGAATTCTGTAGTTCTTACACACCCCTACTCTTACCCCATACACACCAAAAGGCACATCTTAAGTGCCTATGGTACAAGACAAAACAAGCCTACTCTCAGGGAATTAATATTGTAATGAGGAGATAACATGCACATATGTAAGTCTATACAGAATAACTAATTATAAAATAAAAATATTATTAAATAAAAGGTAGTTAGAGAGTACCAGCAGGGTATTGGGAAATGGCTCTATGTAGAAGGTAATGCTTGAGCTGCATCTTAAAGGAAGTGAAGGGTTCCACAAGGTGGAGATGAGAAGGGTGTACATTCTGGGTACAAAGGATAGCAAACATAAAGGCGCAGAAACAGGGGTTAGGGCACCATGTGTGAGGGACAGTCAAGAAGACAATGCTGCTGGATGAACTCAATCATAACATTATTGACATTTGCACTATAAATAAAATCATAAGATGTAAGGAAGTTACAGCTAAATGCAAGGGCTTTCTTGGCACTCCAAGGAGAAATAAGCAAATAAAAAAGTTGGTGGAATTGTCTCTGTCATTCATCCAAAAACAATAACAACAAATTGCTTCATGAGACATTCAGTCATCTTATGCTGTGATGCTAAAGACAAACACAAGTGAAAAGACCAACATGAAGCTAATTATAACTGATAGGCTAAAATTTGCTGAAAAAAATGAAAAGATAGATAAATTATATGAACAACTCAATAAGACCCTCCAATTTAGATCAATATGTCCTTTAAAACTCAGTGACTTCAATGTGAAGATGTGCATAGGAAAAGATGGCCCCAAAATGATGAAAAATAAATTCGGAATCAAGAAAAGCAACCATGGGATTATAGACTACACAGAAACTTCATGTCTACGTATAACAAAAACCTTTTTTTTTTCCTAGTAGATAGCATTATGAAGACATGGATTTAAATCCTATCCATCACATGTGCTAACTGTGTGTCCAATGGTAAATCACTTAACCTTTCAGTATCCCAAGCTACTCTCTAATAGTATATGTTACAGATGAGTTGTTGGTCTGCATAGGTCTAAGGAGTTTCCACATCAGAAGTTCCTTGAACTAATGAATTCACAGATCTGGGGCTGGAGTATGTGACAGTAAATGTTTAACAACCAATCAGCTCTCCAGAAGGAAAAAAACAAAAGGTACATAGGACACATTTAACGTTTAATCTGAATTATCAACATTTCGCCTCTCATTTTCTTAACTCTAGACAGCCAACAAACAATAAATCAAGACCTGAGTAATAGTGTTTTCTGATTTCCAAGGAATAAATGCTCACACTGAAAATTTAGTAATTGGCTCTCAGAAACAGTAAGAACTGACTCTAGCACATCACTATCCAGCCCAAAAAAATTTTCTTCAAGAAGAGAGATGGAAGACTGCCTCATCAAACTAGCAAAGATAACAAAAGAATAAAATAACAAATATTGGAAGTGCTCTGGAAAAATAGGCACACAGATGGAACTGTGAATTGGTCCAGCCATTCTGGAAGGCAATTTGGAACTATGCTCCCCAAATTAATAAACTGTGCATTCCTTTTGACCCAAATATACATCTGCTAGGCCTATACCCCAAAGAAATCAAAGAAAGAGGAAAAGGGTCCATTTGTACAAAAATATTTATAGCAGCTCTTTTTGCAGGAACCAAACATGGAAAACTTAGGGAGTATCAACATATCAGGAACTGGCTAAATAAATTGTAGTATGTGAACATAATAGAATATTGTTGTGCAATAGAAAATAATGAAATAGACAATTTCATAGGAAACTGGGGAGAACTCTATGATCTGATATAAACTGAAGTGAGCAAAACTTAGGAAAACAATTTACACAATGATAATATTATAGAGAAAAACAACTTTAAAAGACATTAGAATTGATGATGAGTGAAAAAATAAATCACAAATTCAGAGAACTAAAAGAGTATCGTGTTTCCCACCTCATTCCAAAGAGGTGATAAAATATAAAACCCAGAATAAGACATGTCTATTTGGACATGATCAATATAAGATTTTTTTTTTGGTGGACTGTGGATTTATTGTAAGAATCTGGCGGGAGTTGGGGGGAGAGTAGGGGGCAGGGTGTCAATAATTGTTCAATTGAGGGGAAGGAAGAAATAATAAATTATTATTAAAAATAATTTTTAAAGTGTAAGTTTAAAAAAACAGAGAGTTAACTCTGGACTTGGCAGGTACCAAACAAAAATGTAATTGACCCTATCTGAACAGACAGGAAATGACTATTGATGAGACAATCATTTCTAAATCAGCTACCAGTGAATAGTCAGACCACTGAATGTATAAACACAAAAATCAATAACTATTTAGAGAAAGAGCAAAAGATGCACAGCATGCAATTGAAACAGTATCAGTTGACCTATACAAATAGACTACTGGTGTTCTAAAAATAGAAAGAAAGAAATGGATCACAGAACAGACAACAACATGGACCATTAATTTTCCTAGAGAAATTTAAACTGATATGAAGTAGCCACAACGTGAACAAAAGAGCCTAGAAATTGTGTCAGACAGAAAACATTCAGTTATCTTTGTCAGAGAAACGTGTATACACCATTCAGGTTTAGAATATCAACTCATTTGTAAAATTTTTTAGGAAAAGACTGTGAGAGATTCTTACCTACATTGTTTCATGAAACAAAAAGAAATGATGGAGAGAAAAATGAATTGGCAGCAAGACTGATGAGAGAACAAATTAGGCCAAATTATTCTGGGAACAATGAGTCAACAAGTATTTATTAATCACTTACTATGTATCAGACACTGTGCTAAACACTAGGAATACAAATACAAGCAAAAAGAATAATAACCCCTGCCCTCAAGGAGTATACATTATAATGGAGGAAGAAAAAATATTAAAGGAAACTGAATTGGGGGGGCGGGGTATTAAGAAGTCTGGAGTATAGCCTGTGAAAAATGAAAAGATGGTTGGTGCTTCCTTAACTGGAGGGTCTAGGAAGAGCCATCCAGTCAAAGGGAGGGGCTGTAGGGGGGAAGAGTATTTCTGAGAAATGAATTGCAGGGCTGAAGTAATCTTCCAGCATGAAGAAGTTTCTGAGAAGTCCTAGAAAAGAACTGTCAGGATATCTACAACAAACTAATTTCTTCATCTATGATGGTCATGCTACCACACGTGTACCTTAACATTACATTTCCTGATTTCCTGCACGAATAAGTGGAAATGGAACAAAAGAACAAAGATGAGACAAACAGCAGAACTAAGCCAAATATACAGAGATGGAGGCCTCTGCCAGAGATAATACAATTTTGAGTATAACAAGGGATCAATTTTCAAGATATCTGGATGAGGGCAAGTGATTTAACTGACAGGAAAAATCAGATAGCATTAATACTGGAAAAAGTAGATCAAGAGGACATCAATAATAGCTGACCTGCACGATTCCTATTTCTATAACATTTTTACAATAATAATCTACATATGTATTGTGAATATCCTTGATGAAAACAAATATATCCTATATATTTATATAGATATAAATGAAATATATATGCTATATAAAATGAAAATAGGCAGGTTTTTGTAAATAGCTTTACTATTTTAAAAAAGCATTTGATTCAGTAAACTGCCACTGTAAAAGCACTTCTCCAACAAGGTGTCTCCCTTGCATAAATTAAGAGGCTATAAGATTCCTTAGTAGAGATACTGTTCATTCATCTCCTGCTAATTAATATCAATTGAGGATTAAATAAGAAGATACATGTTCATTGAGTATGTCCTACACTGTCATTGAGGACATGTAGTACTGAGTCCCACACACATTCATTAAAGTGGAGTTTCTACATTCTCCTACAGAGATTGCCTGGTGCTGATTGCATCAAACTCTGAACCACTACAGAGCCCCCTAAATGGGATTCACCATTACTCAAAAATGTTCAGTATAACAATCTACACAGGACAAACCAAGCGCTTAAAGAATGCTTATTGTCTAGAGCAGAATGTGAAGCTAGAGTGGCCAAGTCACCAATTTGGCTTACTAGTACACATATTTTGGATAGACACTACAGATGGACAATGAACTGGGCAGAGAATTGAATAGGAGGAAAAGAGAGGACTGGTATGTATTTAGGAAACTATGAAGTGCTTCTAATAATCCCCAAGTTTATCCTTAATTCAAAAACCCATATTTTTCACACCAATACTCTTCCAGTGATGCTACATGGCTACAAACAAGAGAACACAAGTCTCTTAATCAAAATTATCAGTTACCCATAGGGCAATGAACATGATAGGCATTAATTACTACAGTATATAGTCTTGTATGCAAAAAGTGGTATAAAATATATCATTAAAGAAATGTATGTCCAAAAAGGAAGTAGTTCTCTAACAAAAATTTCAAGCTAGGTCTCCAGACTCCAAATCATATTCTATAGTAGGTGTTAGCAAACTACAGTTCCAAGAGCCAAATCCTGCCTGCCTCTTGCTTTTGTGCAGCCAAGGAGACAAAAATGGCTTTTGCAATATAAAATTGTGAAATTGAATGGATTTGGTCTTTAAGTCATAGTTTGCTTCCTCCTGTACAATCTCATCTGAGAACCTATCCATCTGCATTACTGTTGTTGGCAGCGGCATCAATATCATCATCATCATTACCATCCATAATCACTAAACACTAACATCAATCCCATTTCCCCAGCCCTATCAATACTTTATTGGGCATGATTTATAGAATTCTGGTTACATATGTAAGGCTGACAAGCCAATGGGAAAAGAGATATAATGTATGCATATGTATATACATATATATGTATGTATATGTATATACATACACATATATATGTGTGTGTATAGGCATATGTACATTTGTTTTCCCAATGAATTGTAAACTAACCATATACAACTAAAATTCTATATTGTAATCAACATACAGTCTATTACAGATAGGGCCATGGAAATGTGATAAATGTTTTAATGTTCCCATTGATTTATGATGTTAAAACTAACCAAATGAACAAAAATTTAACACACTTTACAAAAAGATTCAGTGTTTGCTAAGCTACTCCTCCTTTAATTCTGTTTCTTGCTGTCACCACCCCTATAACAAAACAGCAGGGTGAAACTGCTTCAGTGGTACAAGGAGAGTTTTATGATCTCTTTAGATAACGGATTGATACCCTCGTAGGGACCAAGCAGTGCTTTTGTTTTTTATTTTCCTCATTCAAACATAACAAGTCATATCCTGTATAGGGAATTTTTGCCTGCTAATAAACTAAAAAGTCTGTGACATTAAAGGATAGGTAATAGAAGGTCGCTTTTAGTCAGAAGTTGCTACACTTGATTATTTTTCTGGAAACTCTCTCAGCAGGCACAGCTATATGAGGTAACATATTTGTATTTGCCTGAGATGGAAGCCTGAAATATTTACAAATTATAAAGGGATGTAAGGCTTGGTTTCTAAGATACCTGAAATCAAACTGCCTTCATAAAGAAATTTGTCCTAATCGGAAACTATTCAAGCTGATGGAAACTAAATCCTTTAACTTTTCTTGAAAATGGGAAAAACCAAACTAAGGATGAAATAGAAAAGATGAATTACACAGCTGGTTTTATTTGCTATGCCACCCGATGGGAAGCACTGAAGTACTGGTTTTCACTGGTTTAGAGCTGTGACAACTATCTAAACAGCTCTAGAAGTGTTATAGGACCCATGAAACAAAAGAGCTCTTCACTGAAAATGTCAGGAGAGAGTTTCTCAAAGTAGTTGGTTGGGGAAAGCTCTTATTCAAACTTTGGAATTTTGACTTTGATTTTGGCTTGATAGAATGACCCACTGGATCTTAATTCTGAAGCTCAATTTTTCCCTTTCAGGAAAAGGAAAAGAGAAGCAGATATAGCTGGACTGCTTCCCAGCCAAACACAGGAATATGTCACTTCAGAGAGAAGTAACCTAAATGGATGGGAATTGGTTTTTTCATTTGTATTAAAAAAAAAAGGAGGGAATGTAAATGGGCAGAGAACCACTGAGAACTGAGGAGCTTTCCATCAAAACTATTCATGGAAGCCAATTTTAATTTTGCACTTGAATGTTTTATATTGCACTTCCTAGGAAAATTATTAATAGAAACCAATTATGCACATGTTAAATTTTTCCTTTAAGCATAAACATCTAAGCCAATGTCATTTTTCCCCCAGAAGGTTAAGGGGCAAGTACATCTTTCTCTCAACCTGTTCAAACTTGTATGCCTAGAGACTGAGCATAGAAAAGGAGGAGGACTTTAAAAAATTACCACAGGACATGGAAGTTCAACTTCTATTTATATTAATCAGGAAAGAAAATAGGAGGTAAAAACAGTAGTCCCAGTCAAACTTTGCCTGGGGCTGATTTCTTCCCCTCAGAAGAATATGAATCGTTTGAACTTTTGACTGAAAGCAAAATGCTACTGGTGGTACTTGTAAAAATTTACCAAAGTTTAAAATGATCTGCTTTTAGAACAGATATGTTCAAGTTCAAAAGATCACAATTGATCATTACTGTTCCAAATTTTTAGAGACTACCACAGAGAAATTGGATTATTCTAATTATGGGTTAGTACAATTACTAGTAAATCAATTTGTATTAAGCTTATATGCCCCGGTAGAAGGGCTTTGCTTATGCATTTGCATATCAAAGGCCAAAAATGTGATTAAGTTAGAAGGGAAACAAAGGTCTTCTCCCCTGGTCTCAGTTTTGTTCTGAAGCCTTTCTCCTTACCACTTATATAACAACACAAAGCACAAGCATTTATATAGCACCTACAATGTGCCAAGTGCTGCACAAATATTATCTCATTTGATCCTCACAACAACCCTGTCAGATAGGTCCTATTATTATGCCCATTTTACAGAGAAAGAAATTGAGGCAGACACAGAAGTTAAGTTACTTCCCAGGATCACACAGCTAAGTATCTAAGGCCAGCTTTGAATCTGGGTCTGAACTCAGGCCTTCTTGACTTCAGGCCCAGCACTCTATCCCCTTTGCCCCCCTCACTTCCCTATCTGAATGGGAAAGTAAAATTTGGGTGGTAAAATTGAGAAACTGGTGAACCCCAGACTGAAGAGTAATTTTCTGGAAGTCTGCCACCTAAAGGGGCAGCTACGTGGTACCTAGGATATAGTGCTGGGACTGGAGACAGGAAGACTCATCCTCTCTGAGTTCAAGTCTGGCCTCAGCCACTCACACTCAGCTGTGTGACCCTGGGCAAATCACTTAACTCTGTTTGCCTCAGTTTCCTCATCTGTAAAATGCGATAGAGAAGGAAATGGCAAACCATTCCAGTATCTCTGTCAAGAAAACAACAAATAGGGTCATGAAGAGTCACTTGTGACTGGAAAAAAAACCCAACTGAACAACATCCTAAACTTTAAGGGGTTAAGAGCAGTTTAGCAAACAGAAATTAAGCATCAATTTATACAGACTTTCTGACACTAAGCTAGAAGGAGCTCTAAAAAGCTAAAAACTATGTGCCAAAAACTGTGTCAAATGACACAGTTCATTCAAAAAATTGAATTAAGCCTAGGAAAACTATAAACCTAGGGTTGCTTGCTCTGAGTTTCCAAAAGTTCAGTGATTGAGACAAGGAACGTATTCCTGAAAAATAGACAGCCAAATAAAATTTGTCAAGGCTCAGAAAACAGACCTCATACTAGAAAAAAAGCAGGAATTTTCTTAGATTTTTTTTTTGTTTTACAGCTTACATGATTGAGTGTGTTAGACCTTCTACCTTTTAAAAGAGTTATAGTGGAAGATGAAGAAACTACTACACAGTGCTTTAATCTCTAATACGGCCCTCCAAATATACTAAACTCACATTGGCTAAGTCTGATCCTAAGGACTTGAATCCAAGAGGTTAATTTCTTGGTTCACTCCCCCACACCTGGAGTTGCCTCAGGAAAATATAGTGTACTCATCAGTAGGTTATCATCTAGTTATCCAGATATGAGCAAAAGGGCCCCCTGCTTCCAGAGTGCAATATGAGTAATAGGTATAGGGCAGCCTTTACTTCACCCCAACAAAAAACAAAAAAGATAGGAAGAACTGACAGAAGTTCATGAACTGATAGAGAAATACATGAAAGATCTAACACATAAGCTCTTACCAGAAGGGAACTGAATATGGAGATGCCATTGGAGCAATACTCTGATTCCAAGTAAAATTCTTCTCTCCCCGAGTCACACACAGTCCCTCAAGGAGGGACTGTAGTAACACCCTATGGTTTAGACTTGACTCATAATTTAAAATATCTGAGGTGCTGCTGAACAAGCAATCAGTTCCCTTCCCTGTGGACCTGCACTGTGCAAATAACTCACTGATTTTCCTCTCCAAATAAGATGCTCTGCTGAAGCTATCTATGTGATTCTCTTCTTTTTCCATGCTAAACAAGAAAATCCTACTCTAGCAACCTCCTCTCCTTCCTTATTCTGTCCCTGCCTCCTCACTCTCCCTTTCTTTTTCCTCCTTTGCGGCCCTGCCCAGCATCCTACGTACGCACCCTAGAGTGGCACCAAGAGCATATAGGCTGGACTGGTTCTTTAAGTAGGCAGGAAGGCCTTCCTTTCCACCTGATGAATGAAAGACTCAGTCTAGGGGAAATTGGTGTCAGGTTTTACTGGAGCACCTGAGGGAAATGTCTTCCTGACCAAGAGTGGCCAGTTGCCATGGTTACCATAGGGAAAGGAAGGAATATTTTATTTGATTCGATATTCTTTTTAACTTTGGAAACTGTATTCTTTTAATCTGTTATCAGTAAAATTGTTTTCATTGCAATTAAGATACTCAGAAGTGCCTCAATGCATTCTAATTGCTGAAGTTGAATCATAGGACTGGCCTAGGTTAGGCCTGGCTAAAAACCTTTGGTGAAATCAAGCAGGGACGATTTTGCAATGGCACTGTGGTTAAATGTATTTTTTAAGTGGAGGAAGAATGTTGTGAAAGAAAGGGAGCATCAGCTAATGGGTTAGCTAGGCATAAGCCTTTGGTTTCCTATGGTTAAAGTATTGTTTGGGGTTTGCTGGGGGCCTTCTCAATAGAACAAGGAGAAACTTCTCATTTACCTGTGAGATTGGCACAATAGAGGCTAGAGGAGTTTGATAAGGCAAATTAAAAAATACAGTGGAATGGAGTACTTTTTGGTTTTTCATCACAGCTTTTAAGAAGCGGAATTGCCTATGTAAAGATAATGAAGATAAATTGTCCTGTTGTAAGGTGCACCTTCCCTTGAAGATAAATGTAGACATTTAGTGATAAAAGGAACAGAAAGATGTTTTTGTATAAAGATTTATATTGTCAAAGGATGTAAGATATTGCCACTATTATAAACATTTTCATGCATAGTCTGAAAAAACAACTTTGTTTTAACATACACTGTCAACATGTGTATGAAGAAAAAGCTTTCTGAAAGGATTTGGATAATTTTGGACTGAGAACAATCTGTGACGTAAATGTGAGGGTTCAGATATCTTTGTTAACAATAGGTGGGTACAGTCTGTTATAAAGAGATAAAGATATTTTATTTATTAAATAGAGAAATAAATATCAGTGTAAAGAAATAGTTTCAAAAGCACTAAAGAGATGGAGGACCACATTGAGGAGCTGCAAGCTGATGGGTACCTCACCTAATTTACATATACATGTTTTGTGACTAATGAGGGTAAAACTAAAAAAGTAAGAAATCATAAATAGTTGGATTATTAGTAAAGGTATTTTGAAAAAGGGAGGGTAGAAACTTGGAGATGTGACTTTTTAAGTGACACGCATCACTGAAAGTCAGGAGACTCTCAGATGAGCCACTGAAACAAGTGAGTTCTACCACAAAGTTGCAGAAGAACCTGACACGTAACCTGAGAAGAATTAAAGGTAGGGGAGGGGAAGACAGGCTGAAAGCTGCTCACTTATAGCTATGGCCATCAGAAGTATCCAGCTGATAAAAGGCTTTGGCCTGGTCAGTGAGAAATGATTTCATTGGTTATGAGCGCCAATGACAGTAATTGCGCTTTAGTGCTACCTAGAGAAGGAGAGCATTAGGCTTGTTGCTCTCTACTGTCACATCTGGCTAGAGAAGAAAAAGCAAAAGAGGCTTTAAATCTTCATATCTGCTTGGGTATCCTAGAGAAGTGGCTTAATGGCTTAATGAGTCAACCTGATCTGCATTACTATGAGCTCTGTTTGGATTGAAGAGTGAAGCATCTAGGTGAATGAATAACTAGTTGGTCTGGTCTAGTCTGTAAAACCAAGAGATAGCCAGTTTGATAAACCTTCAGTTCTCTAACTTAAAGAGAAGTGCTTTTTACATTCAGAGGCAACATGGGCCTCCTCTGTCAGGTTCCAGTAAATGTGTGCCTATTCTTCATCTTAGATATTGTAACAACAATACTGCTTGCCACTGCTGTAACTGTATAAGGCCAATAATACCAGCACACAGGAAGACTGCTAGCACAGATTCTTTGACCTACTTTTCTAAGAAAAGCAACTTTAACAGGTTAACTTTAATCAAACATACATATACCATTCACTTATTTCAGGGGAAAAAGTCAGCACCCTGAACTTCAGAGCCAATACAAACAGAAGCTACAAACAGATCAACAGAAGTCTTTGTCTGATCAAGACATCACATACATATTTACCAAAAAGAGAAGCAACAACATCTGGGTTTTCAAAGCCAGGGGGCTCTTAACAACGGCTACCCAGAGTCTTCTCTGGTCAAATCACAGGACACACAAGTCAGAGCCCCAAAACAAAATGCCAACCTCAGATCTAATATACCCTTCTCAGGGTCAGAAGGTATCACAACCATGTGACTCAAACCTATGTGAACTAGGCTTTCTTGTTTCTTAAGAAAGTCAAAGACTCTTGATTCAATCAAACAAAAGACAACAAAAACTCCATTTTGCTTGTTTGAAAGGCAAGACTCATCAAAGGTACTTGATTATCTTAGCATTCTAAAAGAGAAAACAAAAAAGTCCTACCTTAATTACCATAACAGATATTGAGCACATTGGTGAAAGATCATCATCCAATATAATGGATATGTATATATAGATCCATGATCCAGTATATGTGTATTGTGATGCATTTGCTTTAATATTAGTATCTATAATATCATTGTTTCTTTTGCCTTATTATTGAGTGGTGATGTTTAAGATCTAAAAGTATCATTATTGTAAATAGCTGGTTGTGTAAATATCATACACTATGTGGATACATTGCCTTTTGGGTGGCAAGTTATATAAATAGAAAATTTGGTACTTGTAAGCTCAAAAGCTAGAATGGCAAATAGGGGAAATACCCCTTAACAAAATCAGTCTAGGACTCTGCAAGAATCGAAATGTAACTGCTTAGTAGTGGTTTTTCTTTGAAAACTGAGACCTGCTAGAGCAGGTTAGCAAGCCAAAACCAGAGAAAAGTAGGGTGTCTCATAGGTCTAGGTAAGAGGTGGGAGGCTCCTGCACAGGGGGGTGTTGACTAGACCCCAACTATACCTGTAGTGCCACACATTTGTAGCATTGCACTTGTATAGCAACTAATTCAAAGCATAGGTGAATAAACTTTTGATTTAAAAATCTTGCCTTGGAAGACAGAAAAGTAGCTAATGGATCTGTTAACACAGGTAAAAAGGAAAAAAACTAATGGTTAAAAAAACCTATTCACTATTCGCTTTTGAATAAACTTCATACTTCCCCACCTCCATAACTTTGCTCACATTATCCTCTTTATGCACTCATTTCTACCTACCATCCTATCCTAATAGATAAGAAATCCTAGCTATTCTTCAAAGCCCAGCTCAAATCCCACTTCCTCAATTACCCCAAAGAAAGAAGTACTTTCTTCCACTTCTTTAGCATCACTTGTCTACAATTTCATTCCCATTTCATAAATGAGGAAGCAGATTTACTGAGGTTAAATGATTTGCTTTTGGTCACACTGGAATATTAAGTAATTCAAAGCATGGGTAAATAAACTTTTGATCTTTAAACATGCAGAAAAGTGCCTAATGGATCTGTTAGCAAAGGTGATAAGTCAATTATTTCATATATGTATACACATACACATTCTTTTTTCAGGGCCCAGGTCTGTAACTTCTTTGGTACAGAGAATTTCCCATATGAAACTCCTTCCACCAATGCAGATGAATAACTCAACCACAACTTAAAATCTTAGTATACTTGAGGTACTGAGAAGGTAAATGATTTTCCCAAGGTAACACAGCTAGTATGTGTTAGTATCAAATGGCAACACAGCTTGGACCCAAGTCAAGACTTCTTGACTCTGAGATTGGCCCTTTTCTATTCTCCCATATTGTATCTGACAGATACATGCATGTCTGTGTGCACAGACATATATTATCTTGTATTAAGGACTCTTAGAATGTTAGTCTGGATGAAGAGAAAGTCACTTTTCTAGATGTTATGACACAAACAGCTGGAAAGTTCTAAAGAAGTTTTCTATATTAGACACATAACCCTTTTTGTATTTTCTTGGATAACTCAAGAAGCAAGGTCTTTGTCCCAGCATTTAGGAAGTTCTCGTGAAGTAAATGTTTTGGCTTTTAGAAACCAGAGACTAAAATAAAACTTGGGAAAATGTTCTAAGGGACTTCCAGGTCCCCTGATAAACATGAGAAAAGACTATACATTTTTTCTAATCCTCATGAACTCTCAAAACTCCCCAACACAAGAATTTTGTGCAAGAGGTAAAGTAATTGCAGTAGATACTCAAAAGTCTAAGGAAGTAACAAACTGATAGATTAACCTCAGAAAAAGATAATTCCTAATCCCAGCTCTCATTCAGTATCCATTCCCTATTCAGCCCCCACACACTGAAAGAATTACACAACAGGACCCATAGGCTTGTGGGTCAACAATTTCTTTGCTGTTGCTGCAGTCTCTGCCAGAACACCCGTCCCTACACTTACCCACAATTCTGTGGTAACAAGCAGCAGAACTTAGCCCTGTTCACCTTGACCCCTGAAGAAAAACTGAAGGTACAGAAAAAAGGAAGATGCTAATGATGGGGTTTAGACTGTGGCAGCCCCCTTGAACTGGCCTTGAATCTTACCACTAGAAGAGGCATTTGCCTGAGGCAATAAGCCTTTCATTATTACTAGGCCCAAATCTCTAGGCTAGGTTATTCTAAACCTAGCCTAGCCCTCCATCATCTGGCTAGTTTCCACCCTTGATCCTATCAAAGTGTCTATGCTTAAATCTGTTACCCTTAAACTAGCCTAGCCTTCAGCTACTTAATCCCTTAATCCCATTCTTTTGGTTCCCGTAGTCTGACCTCACCCCAGTCCCATCAAGCTCCTCCTTAGACTCCTCTTCAACACCCTCCCTAAACCCCTCCTCCCATCACCCCAGAACCACCCTAAATCCCTCCCACAATCTTTCGGTATATAAGCTCCATCTTGCCTCCAGGAAGGTGCTCAGATTCCATCTACCTCAGATTGAATCTGGCTTGCTTGTGAAAAAGAGCATCACAAATGGTGAGATTGCTTAAGACTACCCAATATGGGTGGAGGCAAGATGGCGACTGGAAAGCAGGGACTAGCGTGAGCTCCCTGCCAAGTCCCTCCAAAAACCTATAAAAAATGTCTCTGAACCAGTTCTAGAACTGCAGAACCCACAAAATAGCAGAAGGAAGCAGGGCTCCAGCCCAGGACAGCCTCGATGGTCTCTGGGTAAGGTCTATCCCGCACTGAGCTGGGAGCAGAGCAGAGTGGAGCAGAGCTCAGCGTGGGCGGCGTGGACCAACCAGACCAGGAGCCAGGTGGAGTGTGCCCTAGCACCCTGAATCAGTGAGCTGTAGCAGTTACCAGACTTCTCAACCCACAAACACCAAAGACAACAGAGAAGGTTAATGGGAAAAGCTGCTGGGGACAGGGAATTTGTGGTTTGGCCACCACCCCAGTGGCAGTGGGGTTGAGGCAGCTTCAGAACTACAGCTGCAGTTGCTTCTGGCCCCAAGCCCACCTGGTGGGAGGAATTAAGTGGAAGATCAGAGCAGGAGTGCAGAGCCTGCTGAAGATCTAAGTCCAGTTCTGGTTGGGGGTTCGTGGAAAAGGAGGAGTGCTGGTGTGGCAGAGTTGGCACATCCCCCCAAGTGTGGAACACAGAACTCTTTACTCTACAAGCAGTCATACCCCAACGAAAAACTCAAGGGTCAAATAAGGTGACTGGGAACATGGCCAGGCAACAAAAACACACCCAGATTCAGTCTCAGACTCTGGAATCCTTCTTTGGTGACAAAGAATACCAAAACATACAGTCAGAAGAAGTTAACAAAGTCATAGACCCTACAACAAAAACCTCCAAGAAAAACGCGAACTGGTCTCAGGCCATGGAAGAACTCAAAAAGGATTTAGAAAAGCAAGTTAGAGAAGTAGAAGAAAAATTGGGAAGAGAAATGAGAAGGATGAGAGAAAACCATGAAAAACAAGTCAATGACTTCCTAAAAGAGTCTCAAAAAAATACTGAAAAGTATACTGAAGAAAACAACACCTTAAAAAATAGACTACCTCAAATGGCAAAAGAGC
>CM053622.1:377158963-377185312 GCA_028646595.1 Phalanger gymnotis
TCTTGGTTTTACTCCTAGCTCCATTGACCTCTGGAATATCATATTCCAAGCCCTTTGATCCCTTAATGTAGAAGCTGCTAGATCTTGTGTTATTCTGATTATGTTTCCACAATACTCAAATTGTTTCTTTCTGGCTGCTTGCAGTATTTTCTCCTTGACCTGGGAGCTCTGGAATTTGGCAACAATATTCCTTGGAGTTTTCTTTGTGGGATCCTTTTTAGGAGGCGATTGACAGATTCTTTCAATTTCTATTTTACCCTCTGGCTCTAGAATATCAAGGAAGTTCTCCTTGATAATTTCTTGAATGATAACATCTAGGCTCTTTTTTTGATCATGACTTTCAGGTAGTCCAATAATTTTAAAATTATCTCTCCTGGATCTATTTTAAAAACCAGGTCAATGGTTTTTCCAATGAGATATTACACATTGTCTTCCATTTTTTTATTTCCTTTGGTTCTGTTTTATAATATCTTGATTTCTCCTAAAGTCACTAGCTTCTATTTGCTCCAATCTACTTTTTAAGGTAGTATTTTCTTCAGTGGTCTTTTGGACCTCCTTTTCCATTTGTCTAATTCTGCCTTTCAAGGCATTCTTCTCCTCATTGGCTTTTTGGAGCTCTTTTGCCATTTAAGTTAGTCTAGTTTTTAAGGTGTTATTCTCTTAAGAATTTTTCTGGGTCTCCTTTATCAAGTCATTGACTTGTTTTTCAGGGTTTTCTCACATCACTCTCATTTCTCTTCCCAACTTTTTCTCTACTTCTCTAACTTGCTTTTCCAAATCCTTTTTGAGCTCTTCCATGGCCTGAGACCAGTTCATGTTTTTCTTGGAGGCTTTTGTTGTAGGCTCTTTGCCTTTGTTGACTTCTTCTGGCTGTATGTTTTGGTCTTGTTTGTCACCAAAGAAAGATTCCAAAGTCTGAGACTGGATCTGGGTGCATTTTCACTGCCTGGCCATGTTCCCAGCCAACTACTTGGCCCTTGAGTTTTTTGTTGGGGTATGACTGTTTGTAGAATAGAGAGTACTTTGTCTCAAGCTTCAGGAGCCTGTGCTGTTGTTTTCACAGCTGTTTCTACACAGCAAGCTCTTCCACACCAGTGCTCCTGCTCCCCCAAGAACTGCCAACTCAGACTGTGACTCAGATCTAAGCAGGCTCTGCACTCCTGCTCTGATCTGCCACTTTATTCCTCCCACCAGGTGGGCCTGGGGCTGGAAGCAACTGCAGCCATAATTCTGTCCTCAGAGCTGCAGAACCTCCTCTGCCCCCACAGTGGTGGCTGAACTAGGAACTCCTTTCACTCTGTCCCTGTATTTTTTTCCCACTAACCTTTTCTGTTGTCTTTGGTGTTTGTGGGTTGAGAAGTCTGGTAACTGCTACAGCTTGCTGATTCAGGGCACTAGGGCCTGTTCCACCCAGTCCCCGGTCTGGTTGGTCCAGGCGCAGCTTATGCTGGGCTCTGCTCCACTCTGCTCCCAGCTCCGTGCACGATATACCTTACCCAGCGACCATCCAGGCTGTCCTGGGCTGGAGCCCTGCTTCCCTCTGCTATTTTGTGGGTTCTGCAGTTCTAGAATTTGTTCAGAGCTACGGTTATAGATGTTTGGAGGGTCCTGAGGGAGAACTTTAGGCAAGTCCTTGCTTTCCACCAGCCATCTTGGCTCTGCCCCCAAACTGGACAGATTTTAACAATGATGAACATTTGCTTATACGAAGAAGAAAAAGGAGGGCACCATGTATATGATCCCAGCAACCTCTGTTATATGCAGTTTATTTTTAAAAAGTAATTAAATATAACAGGTAGTTACAACAGTGCCTTGCTTCTCTGTGTACACTTCTGAACTTCCTTCTACTCTTGGCTATATATTGATTTAATGTTTCATTAATGCTCTTTTCTTTCTTTTTTTTTTCTTATCACTGTCTCTATTGCCCTATTCCCCTCAAATCCCTTGCCTACTGAAAATCCTTTCTTATAACAAGTAAACTGTCAAATGAAACAAATCCACACATTAGTCATGAAGGAAAATGTGTGCATCATTTTGTATCTCTATTCTGCATCCTCTCTACCAAGAGCTGGAAATTATGATTCATCATTAGCCTTCACCGGTCATTTTTGTCATTGTGTGGATCACGTTCTTAATTCTTTGGCAGTAGTTTTCCTTTCTGTATATTTATATTTATATTTCCATTTCCTATGAAATGACTGTTACAGTCATTTTATAAGTCTTTCTAGTGTTCTGTTCACTTTACATTTGCACTTGTACAAATCTTCCCAGGTTTAGTAATATTAAATTACACCCATATAGAAGAATTTGTCCAACCATTCCCCAATTGATGGACCTTCATTAGTTGGTGTTCTTTCTTATATAACAAAAGTGCTATGATAAATATTTTTGTGCATATAGATTGCTGGTTGATTAATATGAATCCTTTCCATCTGTCTTTGGTGTCTTTGGGGTCTATATGCCCAGCAGTGATATCACTGCGTCAAAGGGTATATGTTTAGTGACATTGGTTACTACAGTTAGAATGAAAGGACCACTTAACAATTCAACCTACAGTATATTAGTGTATTTGTCCCCCACTACCATCTCCAGTAACTGTCATTTTCCTTTTTTTAATCATTGCCAATCTGATGGGTGTAAAGTGGAACCCCGGAGTTTTAATTTGCGTTTCTTTTATTATTAGGGATTTGGAGTATTTTATTATATTTTTAATAGCTTTTTTTTTCTTTTGAGAAGAAATTGCTTATTCCTATCCTTTGGTCATTTATCTACTGGGGAATAGCGCTTGTGTTTGTATCAATTCCCTATGTACCTTGGATATCAGACCTGCATCAGAGAAGTTTTTTATAAAGATTTTTTTCCCAGTTAACTGTTTACCTTTTTTTTAAATTTTTTAAACTGTTTACCTTTTAATGTAAGCTGCATTTATATTGTACAATTTTTTTTGCTTCTGGATCTTATAAACTTAATTTTTTCCATTGATCAATAATTTTTTTCTTTGTCATTAACAAATAGCTTTGATTAGTATTGTTCTGGAGAATGCTTTGAGATCTGGGACTTGTTGGCCCCACTCTTACCTACTTTTAAAAGTATTTCTTCCAGGCAAATTTTGTTATTTTTCTAGTACTATAAAATATCTTTTGGTAGTTTGATTGATATGCCACTACAGCTGTATATTATTTTAGGTAGTATTGCCATTTTTATACTAGGTGAATATGTTTCAGGGTCCAGATGTGGTGGGTCCTAGTTACGTCCCCTTCTGATAATGATTGAGTTTGAACCCTTTTATTCTCATGTTGTAAGAAGAGAATGATTGCCCAGCCACGTGAAGGACAAGAAATCAAACTAATGGAAAAGGGGAAGGGGAAAGTCAGAAGGTATCACAGAGCAAATACATTTAAAGGAGAAAGTCTTCTTGCGTACGAGGGAAAAGGGACTAGAAATTAAGTTAGACTTATTCCTCTCTTCCTTGAGTTTATTATAAACCCGCTGGGCTTCCACACTTCTTAACTAGAAATCTCCCAGTTTCAGAGGTCTGTGTAGAAAAAAACCAAACCAAACCATGCATGCCTTAACCCAGAAATAGAAGGGGGATTGGCCAAATTGTAAAGAGGGAAATTAGGGAAATGCTACTGGGAAAATAAAAAAGAGGCTTAAAGACAAAAAAAAATCAAAGAGAAAAGTTGGGTATTAGCTAAGTTTTCCAAAAAGATAAGCCAACAATGCAACTTACTAAGACAGAAGGAAGAATGAGTAAGCATTTTTTAAAAGGCCACAATACAAAGCTTAAGCATTATTCTTTAAAGCTGAGGTTCTAAACCTGAGGCCCAAGAACTTAACAAAATACTTTGATAATTCTGTTTCAATATAATTCGTTTCCTTTGTATGTCTGTGTATTTTCTTTTATGCATTTAAAAACATTATTCGGAGAAGGGGTCCATTACACAAAAAAAGTTTAGGAATCGTTGTTGTTCAGTCATATATGACTCTTCATGATCCCACTTGGAATTTTCTTGACAAAGATACTGGAATGTTTTGCCATTTCCTTCTCCAGCTCATTTTACAAATGAAGAAACTGAGGCAAATAGGGTTAAGTGACTTGCCCAGAGTCACATAGCTAATAAGTGTTTGAGAATAGATTTGAACTCAGGAAGATGAGTCTTTCTGATTCCAGGCCCAGCATTCTTCACTACTCCACCTACCTGCCCAGTGAATCAATAGAATCTATTAATAGTTAAAAAAAGGACAAAACAATATATTCTTCAGATTCTTCTGTCATCCTGGAATAACAACAAGATATCCTAGAATGCTTCAAAAGAGAAATACAATTTAAAAAATTTAGGGTGAAAAATTAGGTCAGCAAACAGAATACTCAAAGTAAAAATAAGTATGAAAACAAGGCAGTAAACAACTTATAACACACCACAAAGAATGTCTCAAAGGTGATAGAAGCACTAAGAAAAGAGAAAGATGTAGAACTGAAAGAAACCAAAATGGAAGGACATTAAGTAAAAGAAAAGCAAAAAGGAACAACTTGGAAAAAATGTAAATTATATACAAGTTAAAACAACTGACTTCAAAGACAGAATGTGCAGAGATTATGTAAACATCATAAGTCTTCCAGAAAAATGTGGTAAATAAAAAAAATCTTGAATACCATACCACATGAAATGGTGGAAAGAAACTGCCTAGAAGTTTTGCATATAGATGGAAAAAAACTTCTTGATTAAATCCATGGATCAGCCCCCTGGGAGAAATCTCATGCTTCAAATTCCAAAGTAGATAATAGTTAAATTTAAAAGTTAAGAGAAAAGCCTTCAGCTATGAAGGAAAGTCTATTTAAATAGTCCTATATTATTCTGTATCTGACAAATCAGGTGAGAGATTGGAATAGAATATTCCAAAAAGATGGGCCTTCCTTTGTTTTTTGGAAAAGCTTGGCATAATTAAAAGCAGTTCAGTTTGCTTTCCTCTTTTTATTCAGCCATCACCAGTCACCTTGACTTTTGTCTTGCCACTGGACTTTGATGACTCTGGAAGAAAGAGTGAGGCTTACAACTTTGTGCAGTTCTGTCCTTGTGATATCATCAGTCCTCTTTGAGAATGAAGAACAAACAATTCTAGACCCTAATCCCTATGTGTACATAGCCTCTGTCCAAGAAATATGTACTGATAGACCAACTCTTTGGATTATCAATCCATTTGCATATCTTAGTCTAAATGATAGGACTTCTTCCACAACTTGGTTTTCCCTTTGTGGGTCAAATTGTCTAAAAGGATTATATATTTCATTTGGAAGGTTCTGTAATATTCTGAGGATTGGTATAATCAACACATTTTATTCATAAATTTGAGTGCCTGAAGGAAGAAGTAATCTGCACTGAGCATTTTCTATGATGGTGGCAAGAACCTTTGATAAGCAGATGTCTTCTTGTTTTACACTTTAATATTAATAGAATATTGAACAAAATTACCTATTGTTACAACTTTTAAGGATATTATTTTACATGCCTTTGACATATGCACAGGAGAAAGTTGTTCCCTTGTTGGAGGAGAATCTTTAAAGTGTTATTTTGTTCTACCACATCAAAGGCCTTTTTGTAGTAAATAAGTTGTAAATACTATGGACTGTTGCATTGTCAACTGTATGACTCCAAGGACATGATCTCCAGAAGAATACTGGAAAAACCTGCCTGGTTTCTTCTCTGGTAGAAGTGTAGTAGGAAAAAAAAAAGCTATTGAGTCAAAAACCTGAGAAAGCTGACTCTGTCTGATAACATAACATGGAAAGATGATGCGTGATACCTATTTCCAAGCCAACAAACATTTGTTAAGCACCTACTATGTTCTAGGCAAAGGCACTTAGCTAAATGGAACAGTGTATAGAATGCTGGACCTGGAGTCAGGAAGACTTATCTGAAGTTCAAATCTGGCCTCAGATACTTACTAGCTGTGTGACCCTAGGCACGTCATTTAACCCTATTGGCCTCTGTTTTGTCACCTGTAAAATGAGCTGGAGAAGGAAATGGTAAACCATTCTAGTATCTTTGCCAAGAAAACCCCAAATGGGTCATGAAGAGTCGGACACAATTGAAAAATGACTGAACAATAAATGTGCCAAGCATATGCTAAGATAGCCCCTGCCCTAAATGAGCCCACAATCCAAAAGGGAGACAAGACACAAAAGGGAGTTGAAAAAGGGGGAGAAATAGGAGAACTTCAGGGGTACTCTGCGTGAGGACATCTTGT
Organism: Phalanger gymnotis; assembly: GCA_028646595.1. Taxonomy (NCBI): domain Eukaryota; kingdom Metazoa; phylum Chordata; class Mammalia; order Diprotodontia; family Phalangeridae; genus Phalanger; species Phalanger gymnotis. The sequence continues at coordinate 377,165,213 of CM053622.1, forward strand.
ACCTTGGAGTTGAAACCAGCCCAAGCATCAGAGGAAGAATGGAATGAGCTAAGAGTCTAGTTTCTATCCTCTATGAAGGAAGGCATTGGGAAGAGGTTGGGACTCTGCCCTGCAGCCTTCCAATCAGAAGGGAGAGGAGGCTGAAGGAGGTAGTGTCAATCAAGGCTTGAGTTAACAGCAAGGTGGTGAGCTGATCTGGGAGTGTCATCTTGTTCCATGGAGTTGAGATCAGGTAGGGTAGCAGATGCAAAGTGGAGTGAGTTCAGAGAATCACTTACTTCTTAGAAGCTTTTTATTGTTGAGTCATGTCTGCCTCTTTGTGACCCCATTTGGGATTTTCTTGACAAAGATACTAATGTGATTGGCCATTTTCTTCTCCACTTCATTTTATAGATGAGGAAACTGAGGCAAACAGAGTTAAGTGACTTGCCCAGGGTCACACAGCTGGTAAGTGTTGGAGGCTGCATTTGAACTCCGGAAGAAGAGTCTTCCTGACTTCAGGCCCAGCACTCTATCTACTGTATACCTAGCAGCTCTCTTAGAGCCTATATACTTATAAAACACTTAGGTTACTGTGTGAAAGGATGTATATTGAAAGTGTGCTATTTTTTCATTATGCTGCTGTTTTTTCCCCTTAATACTCAGTGACTAAAATGCTTAAACGTAAGGAAGCTCACTTCTCTTTTATGCTTTTTTGGAATCAATTGACCATTTGTCATTTTGTATTTTTCCTTGTGTGTTGTTAGAGCTATCTAAGAGCTAATTTGGCTTTGTGTACTTTTGTCCTTGTCACCATTGTTCATTTTAGACTAGAAGTACCTAGAATGCAATGTGCTCATGGAGCTACTTTAAAATGCTAATGCAGAAACATTGATGAAAACCATTTAAAAGCCTAAAATGTTATCATTAATTAGGGAACTTGGAAAACTAAAATATATTTATCATCCCTAAGCCTAAAATATTTATGCCAGTGTGCTGTTGCATGGTGTAATGGATTATGCTAAGTCTTCTGGCTCAGCCCTTTATAAAAGATTGCAGGGGATCAGTGGTACAGTCTGTGCCTGAGAAATGGATTTTTCTCTGTGCAGTGCTAACTGGACCACAGTGGATTGACTTCACTACCTACATACTTCATTAAAGTTTTCAAGGAGAGGCATCAAGGAGAAAATATTTTGCTATGCTCATATTTAAAACCTGCTAAACACAGAGCAAAATCCATGTATTTGAGCTGATCCAGCAGTCATTGTCTATGACTAAGGGGATGGGTTTGACCCAGCAATATTTATTACCAAAAGGTGAAAGACCAAATAAAGACTTTGAAATCAAATATCTCAAATGTTTTGCAAGCTGGAAAACAATCAGGAGAATCTCAGATGTGTAGTAGTAAAAATACCTCAGCAGATGTTCAATTTTAGCCTGAAAAGATGGTCTCTAAAGTTCTCTCTAACATTCTATATTCTTACACAAGTATTTCAGTTCCAAGATTTTGCAAAAGTTCTTTGAAAAGGATCAGATATATTATGCATTAAAAGACTATTGTGTCCTGTTTAGGGTTCTGGCTGTTTCTATGTAGCTGCCCAAGCAGAAATGACAGAGTACAGCATGGTCTTGTAAATAAAGACTTTCTGTTTTGAACTAGCCTACCTCTAACGTTAAATTCCCATAGGATAATGGTATAGTACCAGCATTGCTGATAGTTATCTAATGAATCAGGCATTAGATACAATGACCTTTAACTTAGTGGAAACTGGATAAGTACAGATTCTTTCCTCAAATGTCCCAATTCATTCCAAATTCTTTTTAGATGCCCAGTCTACTTAAAAAATAATAAAAGTTAAAAAATCTATTTCCATATAACTAAAAAATTTAACCCAACAGGAATTTTGAGGTTGCAGTGTTTATCTTATCAAAAGAAGTCTGTTTGGGTTACTATTTGGTTTCTGGCCAATTTGGCTTGTTTACTAAGTCTAAGAACTTGCAGCAATTAACAGTATTCAAACAGCACTAATCTGTTGTGTTATTTCAGCTGGGAAAGTAACTATATGAACTAAACCATTTTCCCTATGAAACACGAATTATAGTATTTTACCCTCAGAGTGGGTGGGGAGTCAAGTTCCGGTCACTTAGGTATGTTCCAGCCTCATAGCATATAACAGAAAAGTATGAATTTTCTAAATAATGAAAAATGGTGAAAATGTGCCATGTTTTCAGATGTTAAAACTAGAAAATCACATAATAACACTGTCTACTGAAAGAGTTCAAAGATGACAAAATATATACAAAATAAACATAAGCTGTAGGTGGTCTCTTCTCCATTATGAATCACCACAATTGTTTTAAAGAATATTTGTGACTATTTCAAGGTTGTTAGCATGTAATAATTTGAAACATTATCAGATCTTGAAGGTATTCTTCAGACTTTGATATGCCCCAGATGTTGCTGGTCCTGTGTTTAGCTAAACAAGTAAGGTAGTTACAAGTGGAGCATTTATATCATATGTGAACTTTGTAACAAATACAAATTAATTACAAATTTTGAAATTTATAAATTGAGATTTGTAAATTTAATTAATTTTTATTTAAATGTTAACTCAGAAATGAGATGCCCTAAATTATTTTAAGTGTATTCAAAAGGATAAGGGAAGAGCTTGATATTTTAAAATTTATTGTTTAAAAAAACCTCATCTTTGATTGTATTTGTTGGGGTTAAAAGCATTTCAGCCTTTGTTTTCTGTCAAATATGATGATTTCACCACCTTATCTTGCTGACAGGGAATGACTAATGAAAACTATTATAAAGAATTTTAAAAATATAAAGAGTTATCAAAACACTAAGGCAGATATTTCTCAACTTTTCCATATGAATGCTAGCCCCTTTTCCCTTTTATTCCCCTTGCCTACAAAAAAGCAGTTCCAGTCTAGTGTCTGTAGAATCCTATAATAGGTAAGACCAAGTTAATAGTCTGTTTCAAATAATGTGCTAAATGGTAGGTATCACTTCCAAACCACAGGGGATTTTTTAATGTAACTAATTGGATGTCTCCATTGCTTATTAATCTCTAAACTCATCTACAGGTATATAGAAACAAGAGAAAAGTCAATACAAAAGGGGTGGGTCTTGGTGTTTTCCAACTGTTTTGCTTTGCTTTTGATGCTGTTGGAGCCAGAGGTCCTGCCTGCTGTCAACAGCAGCAGCTGTCAATGGTTCTTTAGTACAGAAGAGAAGAGAGAGAGAGAAAAGCATCAAAATGAACATATGTTTTGATGAAGCAGATCCTGTGGCCTCATCACCCATGAGAATAGAACCCCCTCGCACATGGGGGAGCTCAGATCAGACTTCCTAATCAAAGAAGCTGTGAAATTAGGGAGTTCTATCCCCACTTCAGCTATCTTTTTAAGAATCATAGTATTTTCTATTTGTGTGGGCTCTAGTTCAACATACTCATTTTATATAGGCAAGGGAACTTGAAGTCCAGAAAAATTAAATGACTTTGCCCAAGGTCACATATCAAATTATTAGAAGAGCTAGAATTAGAACTCAGGTCTTCTAGTTTCCAGTAGAGTGATGGAGCTCTTAGAAGTATGAAGAGGCTGTTTTAAGATAGAGAATTTTATTTTCTCCCTCTATGGCTGTAAGCCTAGATGGGCTCTTTAGAACAAAAGAAAATATGATCGAGTCAGGGCTTAGGTAGGAACTCACTGAGGCCCTGTGCTACAGAAGTAGGAACCAATTGTTCACTGCTCAGTTGATCAAGGTCCTCTATAATCCCTCTAGTATTTTCATGCCTCCAAGGTTTCCAGGGACCAGATCCATCTTCTAATTCAGACTGCGCTTACCCACAGATGCAAAGGGAGAGAAGCATGCAGGTACCAAGTTGAGAGATCTCACCAAATCTAAAGTTTCTTCAGAATTCTGGATCATGCCCCATAAGAGTAATCTAAAGATATTTTCAGCTTTCAGAGAAGGTTTCTTCTTTTCGTCTGAAGGCTGAGATTATTCCAAAGCAGTGAAATAAAAGGAGAAAATGAGATTTGTGAAAAGAAGTTAAGTAGAGGAATTTAGAACACATTGTAAGTGGTTATAAGAGTCCATTTATATAGACCCAACCTGCATTTATTTATCCCGTAGGCTGCCTTGGGGTAGGAAGACCACTAAATTAGGTTCTAGTGGGTGGGCAAAAATGTCAACAATTCAGGTGCCTAAATTGTCATAAAAATAGAAAATGCTGTTGTAAACTTTATCCTTGAGACTAAGCAAATACTTTTTCTTTCCTGGCATAAAGGAATAAAAATAGAAATAATTTTTGTTTGTTCTAGATTATCCTCAGAGATGATTTGTTGCTATAAAATGTTCTGTGGAAATCATCTCACTATTCATCAACACATAGCCCAGCTGCTCTTTATCTTTTGTGTATATTCTGAAGCAAAGTGAATTAGTGCCTTAGAGGTATTCTTTTAACTACAACAGCTCCATATGCTGCAATGAAACATTTCATATGAAACTGTTGCAAATTATTGTAAAGAGAAGGTTGCACTTGCCTGGTAAGAGCCTCAAAAACTCAGATCTTCTATACTCAAAACTATCTTCCTTAGGGTTTAGCATATAAAATACACCTAATTTTGTTTTGCCATCTGCTTGATTTCCCATTTCCCGTTTGAGGCTGTGAGGTAGGTACCATGGTTAGAACCTGGGCCTGGAGTCAGGAAGACCTGAGTTTATATTTGACCTTAGACACTTACTAGCTGTGTGACCCTGGGCAAGTCACTTAACCGCTATCTGCCTCAGTTTCCCATGAGGATAACAATAGCATCTCCCTCCTAGAGTTGTGAGGATCAAATGAGATATTTGTAAAGTGATTTGTATGCCTCAGAATGTAGACATACATATGTACACATAGATATATACATATGTATATATATGTGCACATATAATTATACATATATGTGTATGTGTATATGTTTTTGTTATCTTCTGAGAAGGGCGGGTCAAGAATAAGGCAAAGTCAAATTACAGGGTGTCCCTAAAGTCTGGACACATAGGCAAAAGTGCATATTTTGAAATATTTGGAATATTAACAGACCTTAGCCCCTTTGACTTCTTTTTTTGGGATATGCTAAAGGAGAAGGTGTACTCAATGAAAACCACAGATGCAACACACTTGATTGAACGCATAAAGAGTGAATGTGCTAAAATTAGCAGCAATGTGGAGTTATTGCATCGAGTTCACATGAATCTTGCAAAGCACATCAACCTTTGCATCACAAATGATGGAAATCATATTGAAGATGTTATTTGTTAATATTCCAATTAAATAAAATGTTGTTGAAATTTCATTTATTTCATTTATTGAAAATATGCATTTTTGCCTATGTGCCCAGACTTTAAGAACACACTGTATAGCTTGAAGTTCAAAATTCAGTCTGGACAGTTTGAAGGTTTGTTGTTCGTATTTTTAAAAAGTAATAAAACACTAAAATCTTCAAAGAGGATTGAAAAAAAAAAGCCAGAGTGAATAGAGAGCACAGAGAAATAAAAGGAGACAATGCTAAGAACGATTCCACTCCAAGGGATCTTCAGACTTCAGAATTTTAAGCCATGGTTTAAATTACACTAGATTTTCCCCATCTCTTTAAAGTAAATTAGCATTAAAACATGAATTCTGGCAGTTAAACATCATAAAAAATCTCTGCTACTCAGTCTCTGCTCGTATTTTCAATTAGAAGAGCCTTAAACAAATGCTAGAAATTTTAAATTTTACCTAGGTAGTCCTAGTTAGGCTAATATTCACTTCCAGATCTCGCAAGATGAGATGCCTTTGGAATATCATTATTATTGTTAATAAAACACATATGGGAAATAGTCATCGTACCAGTGTAGGGTTGCTAACTTGGACACTTTGGTGTGATCTCAGAGGAAGGCAGTCTTAAATCCAGTGCTATTTCCCCAGAACGGACTTGGTCTTTACCAGCCTCATTTTTCTTATCTCATGTTCAGCCTTCCTGCTGAATTCTAGGACATTCATGAAGCATGGAGTAAATTAAGATACAATGTCACTATTAATGAACAAAGTTCCAAAAGAATCATATGATAAGCGCTTCTTAATATATTGACTTTTAAAAGTCAATTAAAATGCTGGCTGAATTAGCAAGATATCCAAATAATCATTTTATTGTCCTTCCAGAAATCATACATTTAGCTCCCATCTGCCATGAGATCCAGTCACATTAAATGCAGTAAAGGCAACTAATACAGCAATACAAAGAAAAGTTAACTTAAGAGTTAAAAAATAATAAGTGAAATTCCATTCTAAAGTAGGAGCTTTTAAGACTAGAGATTCCAGCCAAATTGGCCTGTAAATCATAGACAACTGCCTGATTGGCTTTCTCCATGGGAAAAAGTTGTATGAGGTATGGAGCAGAGAGAGGAGAAGAGTCTGTCCTTTTGACACATTTGCAACTGAGTTCTTTTTTATATTTCCTATTCTGCCTTGTGTATAAAATACAAAATATGTTATAGAAATAGTTATTCTGGGGGCAATATAAAGTCAAAGAAGGGGTTAGGGGGTGAGGGAATAAGCATTTATATGGCACCTACTATGTGCCAGGCACAGTGCTAAGTGGTTTTACAAATATCATCTCACTCGGTCCTCATAATAACCATGAGAGGTATATGCTATTATTATCTCTATTTTGCAGTTGAGGCAAACAGAGGTTAAATGACTTGGCCAGGATCGAATAGCTAGTGAGTATTTGAGGTTGGATTTGAACTCAGGTCTTTCTGACTTCAGGCCCACTGCTCTATCTGCTGCCACAAGTTGCCCCTAAGAAGATTAGTTAATATTATTTAATTAATAATACTGGAACTTCTTTTAGTTTGCTGTTTTTAGCAAAAATTTTATCCTCTCCAAATAGGTAAAGTCTCACCATCTCAATAATTACAGTTAGACTCTGGGGCAAGAAGATTAATATGATAGTAGTCATGAAGGCAGTAAAGACTGAAAAGATTCCCTTCTCTATTTGCCCCCTGCCATTCAAAAGCTCCAGAAATCCCATAGGACATTGAGTTAGAAAAAACATGGCACCAAAATAGCAACTTTACAAATCATCTAATGTACAAGTGTATATTCTTAAACAAGAGCTTAGGTGCACTTAATGAAATGTATGTTGCATTTGCCATGTGAAGTAGTTAAAAAAAAAGCCAGGCATTTTCGGCCAATACTTTCCAGAATATACTCACTACCGCCTGTCTCAAACAAAATTGGTTGATAATTTACAATTTAGTAATAAGCCCTCCTAAACTGTATTATCTTAAAGGATAGATTTGAGATGGTTTCCCTGATTTTCAGTGGCATGGTTAAGCTTACCAATGGAAAATGGGGGAGGTGGGGCAGAGTATCTTTTGAATCTCTCAGACATAAAGAGTTAGGAAGCTGCTTTAATAAACAGATAATTAATATTGGAAGATGACACTTCAACCTCAAAAGATGGGTTGCCTTAAGAGTATTATTATTGTTGTTGTTGTTGTTGTTGTTATTGTTAATAAAACATTTATGGGAAATAGCCAAATCATGCTACTAAAAGTTGCTGACTTGGATTGTTTGTAGGGTCACGGTGAAAATTATTCTTAACTTCAGTACTATTTCCCCAGAACAGCTAGCATTTAATATTTGATCACTAAATTGAACACTAAAGAAATATTAAAGTTCTTATGTCCTCAAAAATTTCTGCTTTAGAACAAGAAGTAGAAAATTTAAATAGCTCAATTACAGAAGGATAAATTGAAGAAACCACTAAGGAACTGTCAAAGGAAAAAAGGAAACAAGCCAAGGTGGATTTACAAGTAAATTGTTCTAAGAACAACTTACCCCAATACCACATAAATTGCAAAAATAGGAAAGGAAAGCCATCCTACCAAACTCCTTCAATATGCCAAATATGGTACTAATACCTAAACCAGGGAGAAATAAAACAAACTATAGATCAATATATCTAATGAAGATTGCTGCAAAAAATATCAAATAAATTATTTGCAAAGAGTAAGCAACATATTAAAAAGATTATACTCTATGAACAGGTTGCATTTATATAATGTATTAGTAAGGCAAGTATCACAATATCGATGGTGACCATGAATATGCCTGTATAATTCTGTATCACAGAATATGAGACTCCATACAGAAGGCAGAAGAAGTAAAACATTTATCCAGACACCAAAGGATCAAATTCCAAAACCAATAACTCCAATTCAACATGACAGCAATTATGTCCCAAAACCAGTAAGCCCACCTTATCATAACAGCAAGGAACTTAAAACACAATATCACAGTAGGGAGCCAAGCCATCCCACAACCTTCTCCTCAGCTGGGGCCTTCCCTTAAACTCACTCACAAATCCTAGCTGTCTGAGTGCCTTCTTCCTCTTCTCCTGAAGTTGTGAGAGAGGGCTTAACAGCTACCCTCAGAGTATATATACCATTTTCAGAACATGAGGGCTTCATAACCCTCATGACCTAATTAGCAAAAGGGTGTGGGCCTTCCTACAAACAAGCATCTCTTAATCAAGCTTCCCTTAACTAGCTCTACCAGAGACCCGTTAATGGGATTAATGGGTGGGGAAGATCTTTAATCACATTAATGCCACATATAAAAAATTCAAGGTCAGTAAGGAAAACTATCTAAATAATCTATTTAGATAGTTTAGATATCTACCTAATAAATCAGGGAAGTATGGCAGATAGCATATGATTAAAAATCAGTTAAGAAAGGGAATTGTGGAAAGATGGTGGAACAAAGTAGGAAATTACCTGGATCTCCCAGATCCCACCCCTCCCCTGCCAGTAACTTAAAATAATACCTCAAAGTGAATTTTAGAGCAGCAAAAATAATTAAAAGTCAGGGTAAAGTCATGTCTTGCCAAATACAACTTGGGATGATGTTAGGAAAGATCTGACCTCCTAGGATGGTGTTCTGGTCAGAGTAAAGTACAGATACTACCTGGCAGATACCACCCAAGTCAATAGACATCAAGCCCTGGGGGCAGCTGTGTCTGTGGCATCCTCAGCTTCAGGAACTTTTGCCCCATGGAAGGTTTGAGAATTGGGCAGCTGATCAAGTGAAAATTGGGAGTAGGGGATTGCCGGTGCTGGATGCTGGGTCACATTGACTGGACAAGTCCCAGGCTGTGGCTGCCAGTGAGGAGGAGTGAAGGTTAGTGAAGTCCTACAAAGATGTGGGGGCCCTGTGGGTTGTGGTCACTCATAGGAGTCTGGTTTCCATTCCAGGGCAGAGAGAAAAGCAGATGTCTGCAGTTGTCTGAGGGACACAGGAAGCAAGAGCCCAGGGTCACACAGTTAGTGTCTAAGGCTGGTTTTGAACTCAGGCCTTCCTGACCCCAGACTGGAGTTCTCTCCACTGCAAACAGCCTTCACACATTTCACAGAATTATGATTTTTGTGGTAGAAGAAGACTTCTAAAACTTGCTGGCACTTTCTCTCTCAAAACCAGAGCAGGCTATAAGTTGGTGATTTATATTAATGGTTATTTAATCCTTTAGATGTTGGAAGGGAATTCTATTTCTGGACCTGATTCTGGTCAACAAAGAGGAACTAGTTACTGAAGTAGAAATGACAAGAATTTTGAAGGCTACTGTGAGGGCAAGAGAAGGCTCAAAGAAGGAACAGGACTACTATATGGTACAGAGGCATATTGAAAAGGTGAGGAACCTTGGGTGCAGCCTTTTTACTGAGTCCAAGTTTTGCAGAACAAATCCCTTTGCTAAGGGGATTTGTTCTGTGAAGCTTGGATTCAGTCAAAAGGCTGCACTCGAGGACCTAGAGGGCCATATGTGGCCTTGAGGTCATAGGTTCCCCTGATTAGGGTATATGGGTTGATAATAATGGATGGTGGTAAGAAGGCTGGCCTGCTTATTTTGTTTCTGTTCTTCTAAGGAGAATACTCTTTTAAAAAATAATATTTTATTTTTCCCAATTACATGTAAAGATAATTTTTAACATTCGTTTTTTATTAGATTTTGAGTTCCAATTTTTTCTCTCCCTCCTTCCCTTCTCTCCTCCCTAAGACAGAAAACAATTTTATATAGGTTATATATGTACAATTATGTAAAACATTTTCATATTCTTCATGTTGTGAAAGAAGAAACAGAACTAAAGGGAAAAAATAAAGGGAAAATAGTATGCTTTGTTCTGCATTCAGACTTCATCATTTCTTTCTCTGGATGTGGATAAACATTTTCCAACATTCTTTTGGAATTGTCTTGAATCATTGTGTTGCTGAGAAGAGCAAAGTCTATCATAGTTGATCATCGTATAATGTTGCCATTGCTGTGTGCAATGTTCTGGTTCTGCTCACTTCACTCAGCATCAGTTCATGTAAGTCTTTCCAGGTTTTCTGAAGTCTGCCTGCTCATCATTTCTTATGGCACAATAGTATTTTGTTACATTCATATACCACAACCTGTTCAGCCATTCCCCAATTGATGGACATCCATCCCCTCAGTTTTCAATTCTTTGCCACTACTTTAAAGAAAAGAGCTGCTTTAAATATTTTAGTATATGTAGATCCTTTCTCCTTTTTTATGATCACCCAAGAGAATACTCTTTGGATAGTGAGGAATAGAACAAAAACAGCCAGCAGGGAGTGCAGCCCCAACATAAGTGAGTCATATAGCACCTAGATGGTTTTAGTGAATTCAGGTCACCAGACTGAGATGAACTGTATCTTTTTGTTTGTTTGTTTGTTTTTTGGGCAGGGCAATTGGAGTTAAGTGACTTGCCCTAGGGTATACAGCTAGTACAAGTGTCAAGTGTCTGAGGCTGGATTTGAACTCAGGTCCTCCTAACTCCAGGGCCAGTGCTCTACTCACTGCGCCACCTAACTGCCCTGATGAACTGTATCTTACATCACAGAGGTGCCAAGCATTCCTCCTGTAGCCTGCATTGCGAACACCAACACTCCTAAGTTTGACTTGAACTGGATTAAAATGTAATTGGGAAAATATTTAGCAAAAGAAATAAAAATACAACAAAACATGAGATTTCCATAGTCAATATGTGGCTAACACAGTTCCTTAAGTATAGTTTGGTGGCCTTGTTTCTGTTTCAGCTTGATGCCATTGCCTTAGAATAATGAAAAACTGGCAGATGTAATTGTTGAGTTTCAGTCTATGATCTTTAAAAGAACTTGGAGGCCTGGATCTAGAAAAGGGCAAATGTCCTACATTTTAAAATGGGAACTTGAGACTAGTGAACTTAACTTCTCTTTCTGGAAAAATCCTCAGGTATATTACTAATGGGATTGTGAGTACTTAGAAAAGAAGCACTGATCACTGAGAGTCAACATGGCTTTAGCAAAAATAGGTCACTGTAGCCCAAGATTCTTGTGCCATAGGCTTCTTTGCCATTCTAGTGAAGTCTTCTCACGACAATGTTTTCCAGTGCATAAAACAAACTACATAGGGTTACAAAGAAAACTAATTACATTGTAGTTCTCAAAATATTTTAAAAACAAGCTTCTCTACCCCAGGTCAAGAAGCCCTTTTAACCAGACTGGCCGTATTTCTTTTTTTGATAGTTTAACCTGACTGATAAACAAAGGGAATGATGTAGTCAAAGTCTATCTGGATTTTTGCCAAGATTTTGACAAAGTCTCCCATGTTATATTTGTGGATAAGATGGAGAGAGATGGACTACGTGGTGGTACGAGTAAATGATTTACAACTGGTTGAATGACTAGATTTCAAGAAAAGTCATCAATGGCTCAACTTGGAGGAAGGTCTCTAGTTTTAGTCAACAAGTATTTAAGCGCCTACTATGTCCCAGGTACTGTGCTGGACACTGGGGTTATAGGTACCAAGAATTAAATGATCTTTACCTACATGCCATGAACTTACGTTCTAATGGAGGAGACAACAGGTGTATATACCAATACATAAGTGTAAATATAAAGTTAATAAATACATATATGTACGCAAAGCAGTTAAATGCAGAGTATCCCTAAAGTCTTATTAACTCTCTTGTTGAAGTCAATAAAACTTGTGGGACACTGTACAAAGAACTATAGAAACAAGGACACTAGGAGTTGGTGTAGTAGCAATTAAATTTGATCTTTTAAAAGGCCATGTGACCTGCTTATGTCACAGGAAGCCTAAGTTACATGTGGTAGGAGGAGCTTCCTGACAGGAAAAGGAAGTTATGTCACAGGAAATGCTGAAAGAGAGAGAGGTTATGGCTACCAGTGGCTGCTAATGGCCGCCCTCGTGATTGTTAGAACTGAACAGACTGACTTAGCTGTAATGCGAGTTTGTTTCGGGAAAGATCCCAGCAGGGGGTCGGAGAGGTTTTGGGATGGCAAGGCTCCACGTTGTGATATTGTGTATTGAATAAACATTCAATACTGCTCTGATGGATTGGGTAGATGGCTTGTGGGCTATGGCTCTCAGGTGTCTGAATAAATGGTTTACTTCTTCTACCTTCTATGTGGAGAGTCTTGTATACTTTGTAATACAGAACCACGTAGGCATTTTGACGATTATCATCTACATTGTTATTATTGCCTTACTGTTACAGTTGGGGAATTGGGTATGGCTTAGTACAGAAGATTGTGTCTGAACTGCATCTTAGAGAAACAGAAAGTCTCTATGGCAGAAATAAGGAGGATACACGTACCAGGCATGGGAGATAGCCAATGCAATGGCACAAAGACAGGAGGGTCATGTGTGAGGAACAGAGAGAACACTAGTTTAACTGGATTGCTGAGTACAGGAGGAAGAGTAATGTCCAACCAGTCTGGAAAGATAAGTCGAGGCCAGGCTACATAAGGTTTTAAAAGCTAAAAAAAGGTGTTTTTATTTTATTCTAAAGGTAATTGGAAGTTACTGAGGTTGATTGAGTAGGGAGTCATATGGTTGGTTCTCTATTTAAAGAAAATTACTTTGGTAGCAGTGCGTAGGATGGACTGAAGTGGGAAGAGACTTGAGGCAAGGAGACCAATTAAGAGGCGGTTGCAGTAATCTAGGTGAGAGGTGATGAGACCTTGAAATAAGATGACAGCTGTGAGAGTGTATAGAAGGTGTTTGAAATGAAAAAAACTTGTATGGCAGAAATAGCAAGTTTTGGCAACTTGTCTATATGGGATGAGAGATAGTGAGGAGTCCAGGATAATACTAAGATTACAATCCTAAAATAATGGAAGGATGCTGGTGCCTTTGACAGAAACAGGCAAGTTTGGAAGAAGGGAGAGTTTAGGGAGAAAGATTAGTTAGATGTTTTAGGACATCTTCCTTAAAATATCCAATAGGCAGCTGGTGACATGAGACTGAAATACTTGGGAGAGACTTGGGCTGGATATATAGATCTGGGAGTCATTTGCACAACAAGGTCAGATTCAGAGAGGTAGGTCCAGCAATTTAGATAGTAGATTTATTAGCTAACTTACTTGACTGGAGTCTAGAATATGAACAGATTATTTCTTGGACAAACTTTTTTCTTTAAATCAAGTTTTCTCATTGGTTGGGAAACTATGGTATGTAACATTTTGGCAAAGATAAAAGGCATGCATCTAGCATATTTTGAGAATATGGTTTTGATGAATTCAAATTCATGGCCTGGAGTTTTCCTTCTGACAGTGGGACACATATTTATGAAACAATTAATTCACCTCTCTTCATGAGTACATAACCTTCAAATTCAAATGAGGGGAAAGAATAGTGCTGGACAAGCACCAGGCCTGCCACACAAGGAGGCTCCACAGAGAACTCTGGGAATCTTTGTTGCTGTGGACTGAACTTGCATATCTTCTTCCCTTAATGGAAGAGAGGTTTACTCCTTTTTTTTTAAAATGTCATTAGTTGTATAATTTGGAGATTTTAGGATAAAATTCGTGTAACTTGATAGTCTTTATGTGAGAGTTGTACGATTGGAGAGTGCTTTCTATCCTGCTGAGTATTTGACATACTTTGGTTGAATAAGTTCTTGGGATTAGTCTGAAGTTTCATTTCTCAGGGGCCAATACCATGATTCTGTGGCTTCCTTAGATCATATTTGCCCATGGTTGTTACCAAATTACACATTGTGTATAAATTGAGAGATTTGAATATTTATTACTTATAGGATTAAATGATTGCTCTTCGCCTCAAGTATTTCGTTTTGATTTAGCTATTGTTTTTTCAAGTCACTTTCACCTTTCCCTTCTGTCCAAATTCTCATCTGGAAGACCTGAGTTTGAATTCTACCTCAGATACTTATTAGCGGTTTGACCCTGGGAAAGTCATTTAACTTTAAGTTCATCTATAAAATGGGGGTGATAATAGCATCTACCTTACAGGGATGATTTGAGGATCAAAGGACATTAATAGATGTAAAGTGTTGTACAAGTCTTCAAATACTACATAAAGTGTCAGCCATGATTATGATGTCACCTACAATATGCCCTTAAGGCGCCACTGTTGGCTTTGAAGGCAGCATGATGCAGTGGACAGAATACTGCCTTGAGAGTCACAGGACCTGAGTTCAAGATCCTGTCTCTGTCACAGAAAACCTGTGTGGCCTTGGGCAAGTCTCTTTCCCTCCCTGGACTGCAGTTGCTTCATCTATAAAATGAGGGGCTTGGACCAGATGGCTCTTGAAATATCTCCTAGCTCTAATTCTGTGTGACCTGATGATCCTAAGAATGGGAAACCTCAGAACTTTAATAAATAGGAGCACAAGCTGCCTGAAAGAAAGTTTAGTTCTTGAAGAAAGAAACAAAAAAGGAAAACTAGTTTGTGTTGTCACTGTTGTCATGTGAGTGTTTACTTCACTGGGGTTCTCAGGATCTCTTTCAGGGGTGGGGAACCTTTGGCCTCTAGGCCATGTGTGGCCCTCCAGGTCCTCAATTGTGGCCCTTTGACTGAAGGGCCTAGGGGGCCTGCACAGAGCCTGGAGGCCGAAGGTTCCCTATCCCTTTCTTAAATATTCATTATTGAACTTAAACTCCCTAGGAAGATGTCTCCAAACAATTCTGAGGGAAAATGCTAGTTATTATTGCTCGCTCTCATGTATGAAGCTACAATTAATAGCACCACTACTTTTGTTTACTCTCTGACATCATGGAAAATATATTGAGATGATACAATCACAACATACACGTATATGTGTATATGTGTACGTGTGTATGGGTTTGCAATGCAGTCCAAGAAGCAATCTGCTCATTTATGAGTACGTGAAATTCCTAGTGTGGAAACTCCCTCCATTGATGCAGATCATCCATAACTTTGGGTTTTAGAGACTCTCTATGGTAGCTTGCCTGGGAGAAGTTAAGTGACTTGCACACAGTCATACATTTAGTAGGGTCTAAGGTCTACGACTGGCCCTCTATCTACTTTGGTCTTTTGCTCCTCAAATATTTCTTATGATAATATTATGGAGTTGATATCACTTGTTATAAATATTCTTGATGTTATAAGTTATGCAAAAGCAATTCAGGAAAAAGCCACAAATGTTCCAGTTGAGAGTAAAATGTCTTAATCAACCAATCAATAATCAATTACAAAGCACCTACTATGAGCCAGGCACTTCTCTGTCATAGGGCAGGGATCTTTATAAATAAGGGAAGAGCTGGCTAGAGTGGAGGAAACCACTTAGAATTTGGAGAGTTCTTACCTAGCAACCTGGCATATACTAGGGGAAAGTGGCAATCTCCGTGCCTTCTGGCATTATTTGGCACATGCAGCCCTGGGGTTGGCCTCCCTATGGAACTGAAAAGACTCCACCACCCTCAACTCTTAAGATTTTACAAATATGAGGCTTGTTTGATCCTCACAACAACACTGGTAGGTAGGTGTTATTATCATCTCTATTTTATAGACAAGGAAACTGAGGCAAACATGGTAAATGATTAGCCCAAGAGTCATCCAGCTCCTAAGTGTCTGAGGCTGGATTTGATGTTGGGGCTTTCTGATTCCTGGGTTGGTCCTTTATTGCCTATGCCAGCTAGCTGCCACTAGGGTAGGGTTGGGGTGAGGGAATCAAGAAAGTCTTTTTGTCTTTTTATTGGAAGTGGCACTTGAGTTTACCTGCCTACTCAATCCAATCCAAGCTAAGCATATATGTGCCTAAGAGTTTTTTTCTCTCAAATGCTTCTGTGGAAAGGGTAGCAGAAAGGACCCTAAACAGTGTCTGCTCCAGGAAGCATCTAGGTCCCGTTTCAGCTCTTAGGGCAGCTTAGCCACAGGAATAAGGGGCAGGAGTGTCCAAGGTGGAAGAGAGTAGGAGATTATGGCAGCAGTGCTGATAGGATACCTTCTGTATTGCTTTGTGTGGCTGGTTTTCAGGTCCTCCAATCCTCACCTCTCACAGGGTCCAAATATCCAATGGCAAGGAGCGTTCTGGTCCTGAACAGCACTATTATAGAAAGCTGAGCCCCTGAAGCTTAGAGGCTAATACTCCAAACCGCCCCCCCCCCCAACTCTGTCCTCAGAAGGGTGGTTTAAAAATGTAGGCACCCATCATTGTTTCCACCCTGTTGCACCAATTCAGCTAGCAGGTGCTGTGGGGGTGAAAGACCAACATGAGCCCAACAACAAGAACACTGCCAGCACAGGTTCTTTGATCTGCTTTACTAAGGAAAGTAACATTGAGGGGTTAACAATCTTATTTCAATCCAACATATAAATATCATTCACTTAGTTCAGGGGAAAAAGCCAGCACCCTGAACTTCAGAGCAAATAAAACAAATTACAAACATACACAATATAAACAGACCAAATCACAATTTATAGTTACCAAGAAACCATCAACATCTGGGTGAGCCACCCAGAGTCCCATGCCAACACTCCTCCAGGAGTAAGAGCCTCAAGGGAGAACACCAACCTCTGAGTTTATATATCTTGTTCAGGATCAAAGGTGAGTCACACATGCAATTCACCCACGTGACCTAAAAGTGTCACAAAAATGAGACTTAAACCCACCTGGTCTAAAAGCCTCAGATGTCACAAACATGTCACTCAAACGCATGTAAACTAGGCTTTCCCTTGAGGCAAGGAGGTCATCAAGGACTCCTAATTTAATCAAGGAAACAAAGGCCAAACTCTTCAAGGGCACTTGACTGAATAAGTGCTAAAAGCCCTCTTTAATTACCAATACACACCCTCACATCCCTGATCCACTTCCTAGTCTCACCTTGAATGGGAGGCATCCTAGGGAAGCAGAACTGCTTGGTTCTCAGTTCTCCAGATTGGGAAGAGAGTGGGTTATTGAGAGAGTGTGCGGTGGGCAGAGCTCAGTGTGGAAGATCCTTTACCTCGAACTTTACCCTCTGCATTGTGGATGGATAACCATCACCCAGTGTTTGAGGGGCCAATTTGGCACCCTTTGAATTCTGCCAAGCTAGGGGCTAACCCCTGTTAAACACCAGGCTTTGTCTCCTCCTTGGTAGGTTCTGTAAGTCTTATCCCCACCCCCACTTTATAGATGAGGAGTGAACTTGTGTGACTTGTCCATTCCCACCCCCCCACCTCCCCAACAAATGGTAGAATCCAGGTCCTGGGACTCTATTTCCTCTGGAAAGCACTGTGCACAGGGTTTCTTCTCTCCCCAATGTGTGGCATTGATCTGGAATGCCTAAAGAGTTACATATTATATAGTTAATAGTCATTGTAGTATAATAATGTATATTGATTTTAGCTTTTCTCCTATTACATATATTAATATTTGTATGTATATATTTAGCATGCAAAGTCTTTTCACATAATTATGAAATGACAGAATAAATTTTAGAGTTGAAAAGGACCCCAGTGGTCTTCTATTCTAACTCGTACTACAAAATGAATCCCCTCTATAGCATATCCCAAAGTAGATATCTAACTTTTTTATGAAGACTATCAAAAATGAGGACCATCCTGTCTTCCAAGGCTGTCCATTCCACTTTTGGATGGCTCTTATTATTACTAAGTCCTTGTTTTTTGCTTCTTTGCCATCTCCAGCCATTGTTCCTAGTTATGCCCTGGGGGCCAAACAGAGCAAATCTAATCCCTCTTCAAATGTGAGTAAGTTTCTACTTCTACCACCTTCACTCCTTGGAAGAGTCACACTTACAATGCACTCAAGGATGGTGGTGGTCAAAAGGGGAGGCAGATGCTTCCTTCTCAGCCCCCACAGCTGTCATTAAGGTGAGAAATTGATGTAGAGAGGAGGCATAATATTCTCATTACCACTGTAACAACAGCTGACCAATTGCCACCAAAAAGCATATAGGTATAGAAGCTCTGGGAGTGACACCATGCCCCAGACCACTATTCCGGCTTCCAGTCCAGTCCTCAGGGCCGTCATTCAGAGAATTGTCCACAATTTTCTACAGTTTTCACAATTCTCCACAGTTCATATGGAGAAGGGGCCAGCCATCTCTACCAACTGCCAACCCACTACTACACATAGGGCAGGCAAGCTAGCCTAGCTGAAGCAACAAGGCACCCAGAGGGGGAGACAAGAGGAAGTAAATGCCAGGCAAGTCAGACCAGCACCACCGCCTGGTCCTTTAGCTCCCTTCAGTCCCTGATGGGAACAGCTCAGGACCCTGAACTCAGGAGCCTTGGGAATAGCAATGTTTCTAGCCCAGTGCTCTCAGACATCATCCTGGGAAGGAGTCTCTGTGGAAATGTAGCCTGGCAATTGCTCCTGCAGATGCTATAGCCATAGCTACTGAAGACCAAGAAAAGAAAGTTCCCCCCACTGAAATCTTTGGCCCTGGCAAATGGCTCAACATCAGAAGCAGATATGATTCTATCAGTGGAAATAACATTAATGAAGAGGCATTAATATCTGCTTTGCCACTCCACCTTAAGGACCATGAGACCTTTCCATCTGACTGCAACAGAAACTTTCCGTATTTGTTGTCTTCCTCATTAGACCTTTGAACTCCTGGAGAACAGAGACTGTCTTACTTTTCTATTTGTATCTTCAGTGCTTTGTACATAGTAAGCAATTAAAAAATACTTCATTTTGAACATGCCTAACTAGCACCTAGTTAGCAAAAATAATTATTTAAAAATAGGAATTTTCCTCCTTTTGTAGCCAAATTCCTAGAAAATGCAGTATATGCCCATCACTTCCTTGTCTTCCCTTCCCACTCATTTCTCAAGTCCTAGATTCCTGGATATCATCACTTAACTGAAATGATTTTCCCCAAGAATTTCAAGGATCTCTTATCTCACCACCTTGGGATTAGTAGCCACTCTCTTGGCCACCTTCAATATCAGGTGTGGGGAGTCTCATGCCCACTGTTGCTCACACTACTGGTTCACAGAGAGTCACCATTTTCCCCCACCTTCAGCTCACCTCTCTCAATGGCCACACGGATTCACTGTATGGTAGAGAGATGAATTATTGTGGATTTACCAAATCAAAATCAGGGCCTGAGGCCTTTCCTCTGACAAACTGCACTTCGTTCCTGAACTTGCTGTATTTCACAGAGCCCTAATCACATGACCATAGAGTAAAAGAGTTGCCTACAGGTAAGAATAGAGAAAATATGCTTATCTACATGCAGTAATTTACTTGGCACAGAATTAGTGACAATGGTAAACATTATAAAACATCTGCTGTTGACCTTCACTCTTTGTGCTGCCCTCTTTCATTTTTTTTATTTTTATTTTTAGTCTTTTTTTATTTAACTTATTAAATATATTTAGTTTTCAGCATTGATTTTCACAAGCGTCTGAATTGTGAATTTTCTCCCCATTTCTACCCTCCTACCCACTTCAAGATGGCGTATATTCTGGTTGCCCCATCCCCAGTCAGGCCTCCCATCTGTCACCCCACTCCCCTCCCATCCCCCTTTCCCTTCTTCTCTTGTAGGGAAAGATAAATTTCTATGCCCCATTGCCTGTGCATCTTATTTCCTAGTTGCATGCAAAAACTTTTTTTTTTTGGGTTTTTGTATGTCTGTTTTTAAAAGTTTGAGTTCCAAAATTTTCTCCCCTCTTCCCTCCCCACCCACCCTCCCTAAGAAGGCAAGCAATTCAACATAGGCCACATGCATATCATTATGTAAAACCCTTCCACAATACTCATGTTGTGAAAGATTAACTATGTTTTGCTCCTTCCTAACC
>CM053622.1:377185812-377213392 GCA_028646595.1 Phalanger gymnotis
AGTCATTGACTTATTTTTCATGGTTTTCTCGCATTCTTCTCATTTCTCTTCCCAATTTTTCCTCTACTTCTCTAACTTGCTTTTCCAAATCCTTTTTGAGCTCTTCCATGGCCTGAGACCAGTTCATGTTTTTCTTGGAGGCTTTTGATGTAGGCTTTTTGCCTTTGTTGACTTCTTCTGGCTGTATGTTTTGGTCTTCTTTGTTACCAAAGGAAGATTCCAAAGTCTGAGTCTGAATCTGAGTCTGTTTTCACTGCCTGGCCATGTTCCCAGTCATCTTACTTGACCCTTGAGTTTTTCATCAGGGTATGAGTGCTTGTAGAGCAAAGAGTACTTTGTTCCAAGCTTGAGGGGACGCACTGTTGATTTCAGAGCTATTTCTATACAACCAACTCTGCCTCACCAGCACTCCTCCTTCCCTAAGAACCACCCACCCACTCAGACCTGACACAAATGTTAAGCAGACTCTGCATTCCTGCTCTGATCTGCCACTTAATTCCTCCCACCAGGTGGGCCTGGGGCCGGAAGTAACTGCCACTGTAGTTCTGTAGCTGCACCTCCTCCACTGCCCCTGCAGTGGTGGCCTAACTGGGAACTCTTTTCACTCTGTTCCCAGCAGCTTTTCCCACTAATCTTCTCTGTTGTCTTTGGTGTTTCTGGGTTGAGAAGTCTGGTAACTGCCACAGCTCACTGATTCAGGGTGCTAGGGACTGTTCTGCCCGGCTCCCGATCTGGTTGGTCCTGCCACTGCCCATGCTGAGCTCTGCTCTGCTTCGTGAGTAATAGACCTCATCCTCCGACCATCCAAGCTGTCCTGAGCTGGATCCCTGCTTCCCTCTGCTATTTTGTGGGTTCTGCAGTTCTAGAATTTGTTCAGAGCCAATTTTTATAGGTTTTTGGAGGGACCTGGCGGGGAGCTCATGCAAGTCCCTGCTTTCCAGCTGCCCTCTTTCAGACCCAGGCTTGAGCTAAGTTTTGAAGAAAGCTAGTTATTGTAAGATGCAGACGAGAAGAGGGGTACATT
Source organism: Phalanger gymnotis (assembly GCA_028646595.1). Classification (NCBI taxonomy): domain Eukaryota; kingdom Metazoa; phylum Chordata; class Mammalia; order Diprotodontia; family Phalangeridae; genus Phalanger; species Phalanger gymnotis. The sequence goes on from CM053622.1 coordinate 377,186,837, forward strand.
TCAGGCAAGAGGAACAGCTTGTATAAAAGCAAAGAAGTAAGAGGTGGAGTGTCATGTATGACAACCCACAAGTGGACCAGTTTGGCTGTATCATAAAGGGTGTGAAGGAAAGTAACATATGTTAATTCTGGAAAGATAGGTTGGCGTCAGAACACATATACAACTATTAGAATTTAAGATCTCTGAGGGCAGGGACTGGCTCACTTTTGAATTTGCATTCCCACTGCCCATACAGTGTTTGGCACATACTGTGCATTTTAATAAATGCTTTTTGACTGATCAAACACTTGAGTTAGAGTTAAGAAGAGTAGATGGGAAGAATATGTTGAGAAGAGTATATTGATTATAGAATTGATTGAAAGATTATTATAGAATTGATTATATAATTATTATAGAATTGATTAAGGGAGTTCTTTGATTAATTGCCTTAACCAGGTGAGAATACCTCTACTCAATCAACCAGTCAACTAAAGGCCTGTTAGTGCCTTTGTTGAGGCTTTGTGGGGCTTGTATAAACCAGAAAGCATAAGCTAGAGATGTACAGCATTAATACATGGGTCACTTAGGGGAACCCCAATGACTTCTAGTGATAGTTTGAACATTCATTTTCTCCTGTTCTCTATTGTACCTTGTCACTCTGTTCTCACAAGGAGAGACTGATACATCCAAAGACCATTTTGGGAAGTACTTCCAATAATCCTTGAATTCCCCAGCACTTGGAATAGTGTGTGGGAAATAGTGTTTGCTTAATAAATGCTTGTTGACTTGACTTGACCCCTAATATCAAAATTACTGGGCTGATGGAAAATTCATCTCACCATGTTCTAGCTATCCCCAGACTGCACTGCCCTGCAATTTGCTTTCAGATTTATAACTCCAGAGTGTGAGGTGCTGAGCCGGGGTTACATGAGTGCTTTGTACAGTTGTTGAGAGTATTCATCTCTCACCTGCCAGGCAGGTGAATTTTCTATTCAGTGCTTCAGGTGCCAGCCCTAGGATTACCCCTCTGGGCTGCAAGAGTCGGAAATCTGCAGTGTCAAGGTCAGATGTGGCCCTCTAGGTCCTCAAGTGCAGCCCTTTGACTGAATCCAAATTTCACAGAACAAATCCCCTTAATAAAAGGATTTGTTCTGTAAAACTAGCTTTCAGTCAAAAGGCTTCCCCCAAGGACCTAAAAGGCCACATGTGGCCCCGAGACCACAGGTTCCCCACCCCTGCAGGGAGTCTGATGCAGGCTGATGTTTACATCTTCAAGTTTTATAGCTATATCCCTAGGAGTACCACTTAGTCAACTAGCATATGAAGTATCTACTCTGTGCCAGGCACTGGGCTAAGCCCTGACAGTCCAAAAAAGGCAAAAAACAGTCCCTATCTTCAAGGAACTTACAGCGTAATGGTGGAGACAATGTTAAAAAACAGCTATAAATAAACAAATCCCTACAGGATAAATTGGTAATAATCATAGGGAAGGCACTAAGATTAGGGAGGATTGACAAAGGCTTCTTGCAGAAGGTAGGACTTAAGATGAGACTTGAAAGAAATCAGCAAAGTTAGGAGGCGGACATGAAGAGAAGAATGTCCCAGGTACGGAGACAGCCAGTGAAAGTGCCCGGGATTGGGAGATAGAAGAATAGCAAGGAAGCAGTGTCATAGAATCTCAGAGTATATGGAGGGGAGGAAGATGGAAGGATAGGAACGGGTTAGGTTATGAAAGACTGTACCCTTCATACCAACTAGTGACATTGAACGCCAAAGAAGAGCAAAAGTAAGGAGGAGAAGAGAAATGCGAAGTGCTATCAACGCCCTTTTAAAAGTAAAAACGTCAATAACTGTTGACTTAGCATGACACTGACAGCTTGTCTTAATTCCCTTTTCCCCCTCCTCTTCCCCTCATATGCCTGTTATTCAGCTGCACACCTCTGGGTCTCTGGTTCCTAAAGATACAGAATTTGCAGTGGAAGAAAAAAAAAACAAACAAACCAGGCACCTGCTGTCCATTGGGAGGCTGCCACAACAGTACGTGTAAAATAAACATTTGTCTAATGAATGAATGAATGACTTATCTAGTTGATAATATCTTGATCTATCCACAAATGGATTAATATCCTTTGTGAATTATTCATGGCTACTCCAAGCCCCCTCCTCTCTCACACTATGGAACTCACAAGCAATAAGGGGAGTGACTATTCTGGACCTGACGCTGAAGTAAAAATAATTGGAACCTTGGGAGGAAGCTGACCACAGTCATCTTTGAGAGAGGAAAGCCATGTGTACTTTGAAACTGACCATAACTGTTGATGAGCTCATTTCTTTTTTCAAAGAATTCAGGAAAAGGGTATGTAGGATGCCATGACCCAAAATTTTGCAGAGGAAATAATCTCTCAGGAACAAAATTTTGCTAACACAAACAATGATACCAGTGAGGGAGAAAAGGGAAAGTTGTCTAAAGAGACTTTATTTTATAGATATGCCAAAGGGAATGTGGTCTAAGGTGGTTTTTATCATTTGGTACTCCGTGTACTGTTCACTAAGAGCAGCAGGTTATGTCCTAAACTCAATACCACAGGAAATCCTTCTGCACATATTCTGGGCTTGTTTTGTCGACAGAACATTTGAAAATGTTCAATATCCCAGCTTTTTAAAAGTCCTAATTGGTATAATGACCTGTAATTTTCTTTTCTTTTTTGGCATCACAAACTTTACATCTTGTACTTTGGATTTACTGTAATGACATAACTGTCGGATATTCCTGAGAAGTTTTAAAAGGTGATTTTGATGCCATGTTCCTCAATTAATTAATCAATATGCTTCCATAAGCTGTTATGATTCTGACTTGCCTGTGAATAGTCCATGGTGATTTCAACAGTGCCCTTTGAATTTTTTTTTCTTCATACCATGGAATAAATGCCACTTGCTGGTTGAAGGATAAAATATTAGGGAAGTACAGAGAATGATCTTCTCATTATGCCTAACACTATGTAGATTCCATCTCTTTCTCAGACCAATACTATACCTATTTCTCCCCTCCCAACCCCCCCCCCCATGCCCCCAATGATTTCAATGATATGGGTAGCTTCCTATGAGGAAATGAGTCTTCTAATGAGTTCTGTGCTGGACACTGTGCTGGGCCCTGGGGATACAAAGAAAGGCCAAAAAACAAAAACAAAATACCTGTCCCTATTCTCAAGGAGCTCACAGTTGAATGGGGTAGATTGGCCTCTGTTCCACAACTTGGGGATGGATGTGGTGAACTGAGAGGTTAAATGATTTAGGATCATAGATTTACGGCTGGGAGGGACTTGAGACTTCTAAGATCTAGATGTCTCTTCCAACCTCTTTATTTTAAAGATGGGGAAACTGAAGCCCAGAGAAGCTACAGGACTTGCCCAAGTTCACACATGAAATAAGTGTCAGAGTCAGAAAGTGAATTCAGGTTTTCTGTCTCTAAAGCCAGGAAGAACTGAATTTAAATTTGACCTCAGACACTCACTGACTGTGTAACCCTGACCATGTCACTTAACTTCTAAATCCTCAGTTTTCTCATCTGTAAAAAGGGGATAATAATTGCACCTACTTCCCAGAACTGTGGTGAGGTTAAAATGAGATAATTTTTGTAAAGTACTTTTCCAATCTTAAAGCATCCTATAACTGCTGGCTATTACTATTGTTTATTCAATTTTATTATTTTAATATATTACTTCTTGAGTTTTCCTTTAGAGCTCCCATTTCTCCTTGCTTAAGTTGCATAATAGTGTTTAATTAATATGTAATTATAAAGCCTTCCTCTAATGTCCTTCTCTGATATCTTATCATTTTGTAGAAGTGACTCTGGGTACTTTTATGGTTGTTATTGTTATTGCTAGTTTTGTAGATAATTTTAAAAAATTTTATCTTTTGTTTTTATATCACAGTCATTTCCAAATGTTATCTCTCCTTCCCCACCCCTGCCACTCAGCGAGCCTTCCCTTGTAACAAAGATTAAAAGAGGAAAGGTAAAAAATACATCAGCAGAACCAAGCACCTCCCACATTGACTACAACTGAAAGCATATGAAACCCCATAGTCTCTCCATTTCGCCAATAAAAAGTGGAAAGAGCATTTTCTCTGTGGTTTCCCTCGGTCAAATTTGGTCATTAAAATTGCCCATCATTCAGTTTTGATCTTGTTATTTGCATTTACATTGTTGTAATCACTGTATATATTATTTTGCTGGCTCGGGTTGCTTTCCCTCTGCATTGATTCATGGAAGTGTTCCCACGTTTCTCTGAATTCTTCATGTCTGTCAAATCACAGCAGCAGCAAGGTTATTCTCTGTAATGTTTATGTACCATGGTTGCTTAGCTGTTCCCAAAGTGATGTTACCCTGAATTCTTGAAATCTGTGCCAGTGGAGCTTAAGCTCTGACAGGTCCTAGTGGTAGGAATTAGTTGGAAAGTCTTCATATGCCACTTCAGCAACGGTCTTCATGTCTGTCGTCTGAGGACTAGCCTAGTGAAGGTTGGAGAGGTCCATCACCATTATGGTTTCAGGCTGATGGATTTCTTGGCTACTCTTAAAGACTGCTTATCAAGTTGGAGAAGGGTTGCAATCTGTGTTGGTAGAGGGAATTACCCATATAAGTAAAGCCATAAGTATATAAAGAATATAAAACTAAGGGGCATCATAAAAGAATGATTATTTCAACAGATATTTATTGAGTACCTACAACGTCCTAGGTGTCATGATTGGTGCTATAAAGGATGCAAAGGTGAATAAAACATAATTTCAGCCCATAAGGAGATCGACATGCATTCTCATTGTGCATTGGAAGGAGTAGGTAAAGTGGGGTGGCATTCTCCTTTCCAAATGACATTGTACCATTCCCTACATTACACCATCCCTTACTTTAAAAACTACAGGTAACTAGAATAAACCATCCCATTTCTTTCCTTCCCACCCCTTCCCTCCTTTAACACATTTTCTACCTAGCTTGAGAGAATGGGCTAATCTTCAGTGATTCAGAATGTTAAGGAAGTTATGACATTTAGTGACAGGAAAAGTACTTGTGCATTTGCAATGTTCTTAAGAGTTCAGGAATATTAGCATGAAATGTATTTAATTAGATTTAACTACCTGTACATTGCAGCATGTCTATTTTAAGATGGTCTTCAAAATAAAAATATTGTAATTATAACTATAATGACTTGTCAATTTCTTGTCTATTTTTTATTCACTAGCCATTGTCATACCTTATACCAACAATGGAAAGCAGGGACCCAGCCAGAAAGAATGCCATCTGTACCACACATGACTGCCATGCTGTATTTTGGAGAATGCTAGAATAGAAATGTGTATGTCTTAAAATAGTTGGAAACACAGACAATTTCAGGATGCCTCTAGATGTTTTAAGATGAAAACCTAAGCTAATTTCCTGCTTAGAATATTAAAACATTTCCCAGGGAATTAGTCCAATGTAGATGATTTATTGAGATTTAAGTATTAGAAATATGTTTAGAAGGATAATACATGCATGATGCTTCATCTCTCATTTCTGTGCCTTTGTCTTAGCTTGCCCTCATGTGTGAAATGAACTCACTCCTCACCTCTACCATTTAGAATCCCCATTTTGCTTCAAGGTTTGGCTCAAGCTCCATCTTATATATAAAACCTTTGCTAATATTCCTGGCTGTTAATACCTCGCATCCCTCCCCCTGCATTATAGGTTTCATATCTATTTTATATATGCCTGTATCTATTATCTATGTAGATCTATAGATATAGACATAGATACATGTCCTCCCATCTAGATTGTAAACGCCTTCCAGTCAGGGACTGTTAAATCTCAGCATGTAGCACTGTGCCTGGCACATAAATAGGGGCTTAATAAGTGTTTGGTGATGGCTTAATCGACTGGGTAAAACTAAAAATGAAAAATTTCTAGCCAGAAGTAATTTCTGAATGCCTGAAAACTCCACTTTAGTTTGTAGATACATATACTGAATAGAAAAAAACAACAGACTGAGTCAATGATCTGGATTTGAGTTTTTTTTTTTCTACCACTTGATGTTTGACCTTGGACAGTCAGTTAACCTCTCTGATCTACATTTCCTTCAGCTCTGAAATGAAGATAATAATACCTGTCCTGTCTACAGATGTCTTCTTATGCATCCTAATTATGTAAGATGATTTCCTTAACTTTCCTTTTCCTTCACCCACTGAGAATATTCTTCTTCCTCTCTCTTCCATTTTCCTTAGAGTCATCAAGATGAAGCAGAAGGCTCCCTGGTTTTGTCCAGTTGGGCTCCCTCTATGTATGATCCCTAATGATGATAAGGCTCAAAAGGGACTCATATATCATCTCATAATTGAATGTAATCAATCTATCCTTGTTTAATCCTTTATTATTGTTCACTCATGTTTACCTTCCTATGTTTCCTCTTAACTCATGTGTTTGAACTTCAAAGTTTTTCCACAGCTCTCTAGTCTTCTCTTCAGGAATGCTTGGAAGTCCTCTATTTTGTTAAAGGTCCATTTTCCCCTCTGTAGCAACTCAATTTTGCTGGGCAAGTTATTCTTGTCTGTATCCATTGTCTTTTACTATTCCTCCCTTATAAACTGATTATCTGCCACATCAGGTCTTCTAAACCTTTTCATACCTTCTGTGACTCCCCGCTCCAGTCTCCCTCTCAGCTGAGAACCTTGCTTCATATTTTGCAGAAAAAATTGAGGCCATTCACTGCAAACACTCTCTTTCCTCCTCTTCCTCAGCTAGGAAGGCCTTCTGCCGTTATTTCCTCCTTTACTCCTGTCACACATGATGAAGTGGCCTTCTCCTTGCCACTTGTTCAGATGATCTCATTTGATCTCTTTTCTTCTAATAGATTGCCTGCTCTGTCATTCTCATTCTTTTACTTATATCCAGTCTCTCCCTGTCTACTGATTATTTCTTACCGCCTACAAACATGACCATTTCTCCTCATTCTAAAAAAAAACTCTTACTTGATCCTTCCAAACCCATTAACTATCATCTTATATCTCTTTTGCCCTTTGTAGCTAAACTCCTTGAAAAGGCCATTCACAATCTGTGCCTCCATTTTCTCTTGTCACTCTCTTCTTAACCCTTTACAATCCAGCTTCTGACCTTGTTATTTCACTGAAACTGCTCTCTCCAAAGATACTGACGATAGCTTACTTGCCAAATCCAGTGTCCTATTCTCAATTCTCATTCTCCTTGACCTCTCTGCAGCCTTTGAAATTATTGATCTCACCACCTTGATACTCTTTCCCCTCTAGGCTTTTGGGACACTATTGTCTCCTGGTTCTTCTCCTACCTGTCTGACCCCTCCTCTATCTATTTTGCCAGATTCTTTTTCAGATTATGCCTTCTCATTGTAGGTATCCTTCATGGGTTCTGTCCTAGGCTTTCTTCTCTTCTCCTCCCCCTATACTATTTCATTTGGTGATTGTATTAGCTCCCATAGATTTAATGACTGTCTCTGTGCTGATGATTCTCAAAACTACTTATCCTGCCCCAAATTTTCTGCTAACCTCCAATCTCATATCTCTAACTGCCTTTCAGCCATCTCAAACTGCATGTTAGATTGTTGTTATTCATTTGTTTCAGTCAAGTTTGAATCTTTGTGACCCCATTTTCTTGGCAAACATACCGGAGTGGTTTGCCATTTCCTTCTCCAAAATGAAAAAAATAACATAGTCCCAGACCTCAAGAGGGTGTTGTTGTTGTTGTTCAGTCATTTCAGTCTCTTCGTGTCCCCACTTGAGGTTTCCTTGGCAGAGACGCTGAAGAGGTTTGCCATTTCCTTCTCCAGCTAATTTTACAGTTGAGGAACTGAGGCAGAGTTAGGTGTCTTGCTTATGGTCATGCACCTAGTAAGTGTCTGAGGCCAGATTTGAACTCAGGAAGATGGGTCTGACTCTAGGCCTAGCAATTTAGCCACTGTGCCACCTAGCTGTCTCTAGGATGTTGAGTAGACATCTTAAGCTCAATATGTTTGAAACAGAACTCATTTTCTTTTCCCCTAAACCCTCTCCCATTCCTACCTTCTCTATTATTGTAGAGGGGAACACCATCTTTGTAGTTCCTCAGGCCTACAATCTAGGAGTCATTCTGGATTTCTTATCCTCTTATCCACCCCTTCCCCATCTAATTTGTGTTAAAATACCTCCTTCTTTCCTGTGACACTGCCACTTCTGCGGCAGGCCTTCATCACCTCACACCTCAATTACTGCCATAGCTTGCTGATGGAGTCTGCCTGCCTCAATTTCTCTCACTCCAATCCATCTTCCATTCAGACGCCAAAGTCATTTTCTTAAATGACAGCTCTGATCATGTCTCACATACCCCAGGCCCCTACTCAATAAACTCCACTGGCTTCTTATCATCTTCAAGATCAAATACAAAATGCTCTGTTTGGCATTAAAACCCCTTCCTAACTTAGCCCCCTCCTACCTTTCTAGGCTATTTACCTCTTACTCCCTGCCATGTACTATTTATTCTACAGACTGGGGCCTCCTGTCTTACAAACAAGACACTCCATCTCTTAGCTCCAGGCATTTTTTCTGTCCCTCATGCCTAAAATGCTTTCCTTCTCGTCTGACTACTGACCTCCCTGGATTCCTTTAAGTCCCAACTAAAATCATACCTTTTACAGGAAGCCTTTCCCAAACTCCTATTAATTCTAGCACCTTCCCTCTGTGGATTATTTCTCATCTATCATATATACAGTTTACTTTGTATATATGCTTCTCCCATTAGATTGTAAGGTCCTTGAGAGCAGAGATTGTCTTTTGCCTCTTTTTATATCCTTAGCACACTGCCTGGGGAATGGTAGGTGTTTAACAAATGCTTGTTGATTGAGTCTAGAGTGTTATATTCTAAGTTCTCTGTTCCTTTATATTGGTGGCTGGTAAATCATACATGATCCTGACTAGGGTTTCTCATTACATATTTTCTTTCTTTTTGGCTGCTGGCAGTATTTTTTCTTTGTCCTAGAAGCTCTGGATTTTGCCTATGAAGTTCCTGGGAGTTTTTATTTTATGTTTTCTTTCAGGAGGTGAGCAGCATATTCTTTTTTATTTCTGCTCTGTCTACAGGTTCTAGGAGACTTGGGCAGTTTTCTTTTAAGATTTCTTGAAATAGAATGTCTAGGCTTTTTTGTTTATTTGTTTGTTATAGTACTCAGTCCAATGATTCTTAATTTTTTTTCTCCTTGATCTGTCTTGTAAACAATTTGTTTTTCCTCTTAATTACCTTAGATTTTCCTCTATTCTTCAGCCTTTTGACTTTGTTTTAGTATTTCCTGTTGTGTTATGGAGTCATTGGCTTCTCTTTGATCCATTCTAATTTTTAGGAAGTTAGTTGCTTAGGCAAATTTTTGTACCTTTTGTGTCATGCTGTTAAATCCTTTTCCAATTCTTTCTTCTATAACTCTTATTCTGCCCCACCCCTCCCCGTTTTCCCCTCAAGCTATCACATTTCATTGATGCAACCATTTTAAAAAACTTCTAAAAATTCTAGCCTCATCTCTTCAAGGAATTCTAGTTGTTTGTGTCCAGTCTGTGTTTTCCTCTGAGGCTTTGCTTCTATATGTTTTGGAGTCATTCTTTTCTTCTGTGTTTCTGTCTTGAGTATCTCTGCCAACAAAATAGCTCCTTATGGCAGGGTTGCTGGTTTTTTTTTCTATTCTTCCAGCCAACTTCCTGACTTTGGTTTTGATATTAGGGCTGGGCTCTGCTACACTTTGGGAGGGAAGGCCTAGATTGGTCTTGTTGCTGCTTTCTTGGGGTATTTAGTGTTGTGTTATTGGAGAATCTCAGGGATAGGCTGAGGATCTTCAAGTTTTGAGTGTTCCCAAAGTGGTTTGATCCAGGGCAAAGCCTGATTGCTACCCTTTGGTCTAAGCTCTGCAAGTTCCTGGCCTGGGTTTTGATCAGAGCAACAAAGAATGCTGGTGGACATAGCCCCTATCAGCCAGCTGGAAATTCTTCTGGTTCAGAGTGACAGAACTGCAGGGCTTCCTTGGTTTGAGATTCCTACCCTGCTTATTCCTCTGTTAGAGGCTAGACCTGAGATCTTGCTCTCCTCCTGGGATCTGAGCCAAACCACTGCTGCTTGCTTTTGAATTTCCTCCTTTCCAGTTCACAGTGCCTGCCGGCTGGTAACAGCAGCCCGCCCCATCCCTCCCCCGCAACTTCCCATGTACAGATCCTCTTCTCAAGCTTCCCTGAATCTGTGACCCAGAATTGAGTAGTGGACAAGAAAGTTGCCAATTGGTACCTCACACATTCACAGTGACCCAGCATGAGTCAGGGGCGGGGTGTCCCCATGTGAGCTCTTCTTTCCCTAGTGCGTTGTATCTCCCCGGACTGCATGTTCCTGCCCAGATCCAGTCCCTGGTGTCAACAGCTCTCCTTGTCTGTCTCCCTATGCAGACCTGGGCAAGACAATGGACTCACTGTAACTTTTTCTGGAATTCTCTATCAGGATCTAGTCTGGTGCATTTTCTAACTCTATTTAGAGGAGTTTTGTGGACAGAAGTTTGGCTATGTTCCCATTGCTACATCTTGGTTCTTTCCCCTCTCTTTCCCCTGCCTTCCTTTGCCCATCCCCCAGTCTGGCTCAGGGAACTGAGACTCAATGGAGCTATTAAAGATATACCTATATACTTGCATACTTCTATATATTATACATATATAGATTTATTTATATAGAGAAATATAGATTGACATATTTATATATAGATCTCTCTCTCTCTCTCTCTCTCTCTCTCTCTCTCTCTCTCTCTCTTTTTCTCTCACTCTCTCATCCATGAAGTAATGGACAAATGTAAGGTGGGAAGAAGATGGTAATGATCATTATTATTTTACTATTGCGTAAGGGGGAGTGGATCAGATTGTTCATCAAGCTTATTAGAAGGCAGTAAGAATAAAAGCAATATTATGGGGGAGGCACAGGAGATTGGGCATTCGTCATCTCTTGCTATTGCAGTGATGTAGTCAGACAGAGCAGGTCTAATGGTAAGGGGTGAAGGGATCTGTTCTAGAATCCTCTTGTGTTTTAGATCCCCATTGGAAAGCAAACACATTTTGGTACTGATGGATAGGTAGACAGGCAACCTCTTTCTCACTGCCCCTGCACTGTCCAAATAACTCACTCTAAAAGCAGGGGTGGGAAGGATCCACTTTACTCCACTTTTCTATACCATAGCTTTTAACCTTGCTCTTCCTCTGGCTATAGGGGCAATTCTGTTCTCTCTCTAAGAGGAATACTGCCCTCTCTCCAGAAGGTGGGGTCTCTGAACTCTTGAACTTAAAGCCACTCTTAAGGCAATCTCTAAAACTGATATTACTCCAGAAATATTTCATTGACTAGGGAATAAAAATCTTTCTTACACAAGAGGCGGGGTTCAGGAACATTATTCATGAACTCTCCTCTCAGGGGCATTTCTTGGGTGGACAAGTACATTCCTGCTCATGCTACTTGCTTCTTTGGGGATTCTTCTATTGCCCTGGCTACTGCCATCTCTTGGCTAAGGAAAATCCACTTTGAGGAGCTCTCTTCTTAGGCTTTGTGGACAAATTTGTCTTTCTTCACCATATACTTCTGTCCTAAGGCAACCACTACCATTTCCTCAGGAAAGAGACTGTGCATGCTCAAGACCCTTCCTCATTTCTGGAATACAAGTCCATTCTGCTAGATACTGGCCTGCCTTCTAAATAGGTGTTGCAACAATTTGGCTAGTAGCTGCTGTGGGGGGTGTAAAACCAACAACAACCAGCTCACAGAATCGTTGCAAGCCCAGGTCCTTTTGTTCTGCTTTGCTAAGGAAAGCAACGTTAAGGGGTTAACAATCTTACTTTAATCCAGCATACAAATATCATTCACTTAGTTCAGGGGAAAAAGCCAGCACCCTGAACTTTAGAGCAAATACAAACAAATTACAAATGTCAACAGACCAAATACAATTCATAGTTACCAAGAGAACCATCAATGTCTCAGTTCGCCGGAAGGTCCTTAAAATGGCTGCCCAGAGTTCCAGGCCTCCGGGAATGAGAGCCTTAAGCAAATAACTCTGTTCTCTGTTTTTATACAGTTTCAGACGTCATCAAAGGTCATCTGAGTGACCAGAATTTAGGCTCTTACTATTGGGTCTGGAGTTAGCACCTCCTTTCATTGGCCCCACCTGGAGCCCCACCTTAGTTAACAATTCACACCTACATAGGCTTAGCACCTAGTAAATCTCAAAGACACCCAACTTAATTGATATTACAATAGGATAAAAAAATTTAAAAAAAGACAAAATAACCAAGAGATTGCTTCTCTGACAAGAGTCTCTTAGAGTCCTAAGCTAATCATTTGGAGGGCAGGCCCAGGCCCCAAAACCCAGTAAAGGAACTGCCTCCTGGCTTCTTAATAGAGTGGGCATGTCCACATTCTCATTGGGAAAGTACCCATTAGATGACCCAAAGAATCACTATCTTTTAAATCCTTTAAAATAAAATTGGATCAGGGAACTCTCCAAATTACCATCTACCTCTTACAATTGTTACTGTATCTATTTTGGGTTCTGCCTCTTAGTTTCTTGCTTAGACTTCAAAGGAGACACTGATTCATTTAACAAGCTTTGTCACTTCTATTTGCTTTTGTTTGGCTAATTTAGAAGTAAACATGCAGTCCTAACTTTAAAAAAAAATTTTTTTAAATAGGAGAGGAATACCTTGAAATCAAACACACCTAGATCTTTAATTTAGTCTGCAGCAGGGGTTACAATAATACTAATTACTAACATTTAATAAATTATATTATATATCATATATAATTAATACACAATATATTATATATTATTTATACATGTAATGATTTAACATTTAATAATAATGTAATATTTTAAGGTGAGTAAAGTACTTAAGTGCTCTTGTTTGACCCTCACAATAATCACAATAATCATTTTTCAATTTTATAGATAGGGAAACTCAGGTTGAAAGAGATTAAGTGACTTGCTCTGGGCACTAATAAGTACCTGAGGTAGGAATTGAATTCAATTCCAGTTCTCTATCCATTAAAACAGTTGCCCCAGAAGCCTGGCAGCCAATATCCCACTTATGAAAATTGTTTACCCCCTTTGGTGGCAATGCCTACATTGGCTAGTCAAGGGCCCCAAAAGTTTCTCTACCTAATAAGTAGCTACCTCACACATTCCATCAATTAACGTCTCCTTTGATTAACAAGCTCTACTTTTGAAACATAAATCTTCCCTTGTAAGATTAAACTTAACTGACTCCATACCTTAGTATGAACTACTGTATCTCAATGCATAATCATTGCCACCACATAATCATTGCGCCCTGTTTTTTCCCTCCAAAAATTGGTTTATAACCTTTCATCGTGTAATCGTTGCATGGTATAATTCTGTTTGTTGGACTGCTTAAAGGGTAAACAGGACAGAAATGTATTCACCAGTCACATATGAATATGCTTTTATCTCTTACACATTGCCACATTGCGAGCCACGAGCCTGGAATTCTCAGCATACGGACGTTTCCAAAAGTGACTTGTCTGATTTGTTTAGAGTGCTGCAGTACTAAAGTATTGCCACTCCACCCAATGAAGAGTGGTAGCTGTAAGGGGAGAGGTTGGGCAGACAAAGCTGCCATGAGTAAGTCATGTAATATGTTAAGACTTGTGTCTTTCCAATTTTAACATGTATTCACGAGTATTCTGTGCATCCTAATCTTGCACCCAAAACAGCTTAGTAATAAATGATTTTTAGATAATACTGGCACAATCACATAACGATTGCACCCCACTTTTTGGCAAAAAAAAATTTGGCATAGAATCTGCAATGATTGTATGGTAAAATATGGTACTTCAATTAAATCAGCCAGCTAGGGGCAACCAAATTGGATATAATGTTAGTTTTTGATTGGAGAGAGGGAAGTATGAGGAGAACTGTTCTGCAGTGGGTAAGAGGTGGGGGAGAGGGAGAGCTTTGAGTAACCGCAAGCTAGCACATAGATCCTGATTGACTTGGGGTAGGGATTTGGTGGTGGTCAGGGAAATAAGAGTTATTAATAGATGGATACCAAGGACAAAAAGGCCCCTTAAAAAACCATGCAGTACATTTTTTGTGTAGTAACAGAAGTCTAGAAACAAAGTATTGTCCATAAGTTACAGAATGGCTATACAAATTGTAATTCACGAATGTAATGGAATATTACTACAAATTAAAAGATTCTTACTGGAATTATGAATTGATCAAACTATTCTAGAAAGCCATTTGGAATTATTTGAAGAAAATGATCAAAATATCCATACCCTTTGGCCAGAGATTCAGTTACTGGGCATATCCCAAGTAAGTCAAAGGGAGAAAGAAAGGTCCCATATACATAAAAATATTTACAGCAGCATTTTTGTGCTGTGTTAGCAAAGAAATAGAAATAAGGTAGATGTCCACCAACTGGGAAATGGCTAAGCAAATCATAGTATATGAATGTAATTAAATGTTATTATGAAATGATGAATGTAAAAAATAGAGAAAAGTATGGGAAGGCTTATATGAATTGATACAAAAATGAACTAAGTAGAACCAGGAAATCAATATGTAGGATGACTGTGGTTGGGTTTGTCCTTCATTGTCAAAGAGGACCATGGCATCAGGGAAATGATGACATGACTTGTAGTTGACTTTGATTTGAGTGAGAGAAGGCTGTGCAAGGTCACCAGCCTCCCTTTCTCCTCCAGAGCCATCTGGATCCAGTGGTCAGATATTCATCAGGATGCCTGGAGGTGACCAAGGGTGCAATCGGAGACCCTGGCCCTTTTAGGCTATGGCCTTTTCAGTTACTTACTTAGAGTGTGGTAATGCCTCTTTAAGAAGTGAGTCAAGGGATGGCCCCTTTAATTAGAAAAAAAGGAAAAAAAAACAAGCTGGGAGTGGAAGACCCTCAGAGGTTGCTGTTGCAAAGAGAAACAGTTACCATTGACATTTGCTCTAAGCCAGGAGGGCCCAAAATACAGACATTAAGTGGAGCTTGGGCAGGGTCCAATCTATGAGTTTCAGAGCAAACTGGGTTTAAGGTTTGGTAATATAAATGGAAAGAACAATAATCTCCAAAATCTGAACACTGTGTAATTTTAGTGACCAAACTTGGCCCCAAAGAAGAAATGAGACAATGTATTTCCCTCCTTTCTTTGCAAAGATGGGAGACTATGAATGAAGAATCTTGCAGATATGGTCAGAGTAAATCAGCGTGTTGGTGGCTTTTGATGGACTACTTTTTTTTTTGTCTTCTAAAATTCTTTGCTACACAGAATGGCTTTCTGGGTAAGACAGAGAGGAGGAATATACTTGGAAATCAAGGTAATATAAAGGCAAAAGATAAGAATGAAAAGAATTTAAATAAAAAATAAAATTGTACAGTGCTTTCAATAATCCCCAGATCTTTCCTAACACAAAACTCTCATCTTTCTCTAGGTGTATTCTCTGGGTGGTGTTGTATGGATATCATAGAATACCACAATTTCTAAAGGATCAAAATTGTAGATAATGCAAAAGATAATGCCAAAAATGCATGATGTATGTCAGGGCTATCTAAAATACGGCCCGTGAGCTGCATGCTGTCCGCAGTATGATTTTATGCAGCCCGCCTGTCAGTTTTAATTTTCATGAGGAAAAAGTAATAATTTGCATGGAATGCATATTAGATTTTTTAATTCCATCACCAATAAATAATCTTATTGATGTTAATTTTCTTTGGTGTTTTTAAGCAGTATTACAGATGAAACATATTGCCCAGAAAAGTCCATCTGTGGGATGCATTCTGTCTGTACTATGCAGACTAGTCAGTATGCACCTACCTTTATGCTGTTGTTGTGGCCGTATCGATGATGCACATTCCCCCACTTTCTATTAGTGTACTGTACTTTTTATTCTGGGTGCGGCCCTCGAATAATTATTTTATTTTAATGTGGCCCTAAGGTAACCTAAGGTTGGACAGCCCTGATGTATGTAAATAGGCTTCCATGTATTATCCTTGATGATACAATATACTAATGGGCATAAAGAATGCTATTCATGAAACTTAAGAATAGAACCATAGAATAGAATAGAAAGAATAAAATGGAAACTATACCATGTATGAACCATAGAGAGACAGCAAGCAATCACAACAGATGGATATCCCAAGGACTGCTCTAGTACCAATAAAATATTGAAAGATCTACAGTCATTTCTCCAGGATGCTGGGTCCTTTATGGAACATTTATGGGAAAACAGGGACAAAAATACTAGATAAGAAAATATGGGTGGATTGTGTTTTGCATTGTTTGAAGGAAATCCCACATCACTGAGTTGATGGATCTATTCCCTCAAATTCCAGTAGTATCAACAGTCGTCATTCTCTGTTTAAGTTGTATTGAACTCTCATTGAAAATTAACTTAGTTGCACCCTGAGCAAGACCTGTAGGTAGCCCATAACCTAGTCTGGAGCATTAAGTACCATAAGAGCCATTCTGTTTGGAGGTAACTTTGAAGGGTGTATAATTATTCCTTGTTCATTTTTCTTTTATTTTGACAATGTCAAGGTATCTTTAGATAGCATAATTTAGGGACAATATAACTCTTCTGCCAAAAAAATGGTAATGGTATGGACCATGTGAACCTTATAGGAGGGATTTCTCTTTCTCCCATTTGTTGCCCCTGAGTAGTACTAACAAGACATAAGCCTCAAGAGATCTATATTCTATCATCATTTATCAGAGAGATTACATCTATTAATGTTTGAGTATTTTGCAAAAGTATTCTGGAGATATCTCTGTGGTTTTCATTAATTGAAATAGATGTGATTATTCCTATTGTTAGAGCTAAAAGTCTCAATGAAGTCCCGTAATATTTACTTCTTATTTCTAAACAAATGGCACCACAGTTTCAACCTGATAAAAATAACTAGAGAAGTGATTATACTATTGACCTAATAGTTGAAAAGCCCCATACTACATTCCTTTTTACAGGGTCCTTTAGCTTAAATTGTTGCATTAGATGAGGTTATTTGTTAATTATGTTGAACATTCTAGGATTTTTTTTTTGTTCTATACATTTATGAAGGACTCTTGAGAATTTCCTGTACATCGTTAAAATTATAAGCCTAATATAACAAAACTGGAAAACAGTTGTTATCTTAATTCATTTTTTAAAAATTTAGTGAGTTCTGTGTAAGTTCAGTTTTTAGAAAATGTGTTTCATTTTTTCTCACTGTGCCTTTAGAATGTACTAGTTATGATACCATAATTTGGTCACCATATCATTAAATGAATTTAATTATCTTCCCTCATGTCACTGGAATTAGAGAACCTGGGCATTGCCAGTTGCTATCTGTATATATATTTTTCCTTTGTGGGTCTCACTTTTCTCATTTGTAAAATGAGTGGGTTGCACCCTCCCCTGGTATCTGTATGTACTTGTGTGTGTGATACCGACTTTTAAGGGGATATTTTTACCATACCACCTTGGCAACCCCTTTCTAAAAGTTACTTAAGGCTAGCTGACTAAAAGATTCTCAGCGGATAACTTTAGAAGGAAACACACCAATGGGGGCTTGAGCCAATTGCCTTACAATATTATTCCTGACCCCTCAGGGGTATCACTAGAACCCAGAAAGGGCTATACAACTAAACTCTGGGGGCCCAGTTCATTAATGGGAGTGGAAATTGTGCTAAGTATCCCTGCAGCTTATGTGGACTATATACAAATGAAAGTTCTGTTATATTCCAGTTCAGCAGAAGCTAGAAAATGTTGGTTCGGTCACAAGATAACCTTAGGAAATCAGATTATCACCCCCTTTTCCTCCCTAAAAACTGTGTCTACAACATGGCAAACATCAAGCTAAGGATCAAAATCTTCTATCGTTGCTATCTATTAATAGTAAGTACTTAAATACTTTGTCATTTTCAAAAAGAAGAATTAAGCAAGTAGGTTAGAATGGTTAATCCCTTCTAAATCTAAATCCTGTGATCTTATAAAAATAGACAAAAAAAGACACTGCCCAATCCCTGACTTCCCTGACCATTCCAGTCCACAGTGACCTCTCCTTTTTCTGAACTATGACATTTTTTGCTGTCTGTGTCCCTCACTTGGCACCTAACCAAACAGTATAAGATTAAAAGCTTCTAGAAGACAAAGACTTATGCTGTTGCTGTATATTCTTTGTCATGGTGATTCTTTTGTTTTTAGCTCTACAACATCTGTCACATTCATCCCCTTCTCACTACTACAATCTATCATCTTGGTTCAGGACCTCGTCATCTCTCCCCTGTCCCATCGCGAGGCCTCTTAATTGCTCTTTTTGCCTCAATTCTCTCCCCATTCCAGCCTGCTGTCCAAGTCATTGCCAAATTGATCTTCCTTAAGTGCAGACCATGCCTCTCTCCTACTCAGTAATTTCCAATGACTTCCCATTGCTAGGGTACAATGGGATACAATTGGGATACATATAGGATGTACACGTGTACAATCCTAGGATACAATATCAACTCTTCTATTTAGCTTTTAAAGCCCTTCACGACTGGTCCCAATCTATCTCTGTAGCTTCATTATACATTATTCCCGTTTCCATACTCTGTGATCTAACCAAACTAGCTTTCTCTCTATTCCTTATACAAGGCACTCAGCCTCCCATTCTTTTCACTGGTCATACCTGGTGCCTGAAATGCCCTCCCCTCCACCCCCCCACCCCCCACCTCTACCTCATAGAATCCCTCACTTCTCTTAGGAATTGGTTCTAATAACACCACCACCGCCACCACATCAAGTCTTTCCTGAGCCTCCCAACTACTAGTGCCAAATTGCCTTACGTTCAATTACCTTGTCTCTATTTTCTATATGTTTATATATTCACGTGTTGCCTCTGATAGATTCTAAGCTCCTTGAGAATAGGAACTGTTGCATTTTTTCATTTGTATTCCCAGAACCTAGTGCATAGTAGATGCTAGAGAAATGTTTGCTGATTTATAGTCCTTTAGTCCCTAAGTACAAAAGTTTTTGGCGGCAGACAATAGCAGAATTTTACAGTTGGAAGGAAACTCAGTGGGCATCTAATCCTACTCACTCTTGAAAAAAATCTCTTCTGTGGTCTACCTGGAGCACCCTCTCTGGGCTGCTTCCTATCTTGGCACTCACAGGTTTTGTCCTCAACTGTCCTCAGGTTTATAGACCTTGTGCTACTAAAATTATAGCTCATGAACCTCCACTTGTGAGCATCTCTTGAAGAGTAAGCCAATAGATAATTAGCTCAGAGGAAAATATTTACTAGGAAAAAGCATAGTAAGAATAGTAGCTACAAAACATTTCCCCCACAAACCTGGGTTACATTCTTCCACAAATATACATAGCTTCTATTCGAAGAGGGGCAAAAACTTGGAATACAATGGTAATGAAGCACATAAGTAGGGAACATATGACCAAGGCAACTCATGCCTCAACAACTCAGGCCCTAGATGTCTTGTCTCCTCATAGAGTCCTCAAGCTGTTGCCCTTGGTGCGTTGCCTCTGCTGGGCAGGTGGCTCATTTGGCCTTCTGGCTTGATGCTGAGTCCCTTACAATGTACCTGCAAATGTCATGACCACTGGGGTGGAGGAGAGAGAAATACTTTGCTTCCACCTCAATCCCACTCTTCCCCCAAGAACCGTTCTTTCTCAGGGGCCAGGTTCTTCCTTGACTGATGGTTTCTGCCTCAAGTGACTTGAAAAAAAATAACATGACATAATATAATACTATAATATAATATATAATAACACATATCTCTCTCTACATATACATATGCATACGTATGTGTGTGTACATATACACACACACACACTCACACACACACACACACACACATATATATATATGTACACATATATTTGGAAAATTCAACCTTTTAATGGTCCTCATAATACAGCCAATATTTGCTGCCAACCAGCATAGTCAGAGATGTGCTGGCAGGTGTTTAACAACTGGCTCACTGAGGGGGAAAACGTGCATACGACACTCTTTGAAGTTTAATCTGAATTATTAACATTTTCTCTATCACTTTCTTAAGTCTAGACAATCATGAAAACAATAAATCAAGACCTGATTTGTAACATTTGCCAGTTTCTAAGGTATATATATATGTATATATATATATATATATATTCATATTGAAAATTTAACAATGGGCTCAGTTCTCACAAACAGATAGAGTTGACTTCAGTATACCCTTGGCATTGGCCCTTCAAATTCAGTCAGAGAAACATGATGTCTATGCTTCTGGAAAGGAAAACAGCATATTAATAACTTGCTAATATGTAAATATCTTGTCATCTGTGATTATGAGGCAGGGGTGGAGATGGTTAGGCAACAACTCGCCTTCCTACATGTGCCCTGTGAGTGGCATTGCTTCTTTACCATTCCACTTTCGAATATCATTCATTGTTATAAATTTCTTCCTTATGTCAAGCTTAACTTAGCTTCTCTGGAATTTCCATTCATTGCTTCGAATTCTGCCTTTCAAGGCCAAACAGAACAAATCTAATTCTTCTTCCAGATGACAGCCTTTCAAATGCATGAAAACAGTCATCATGACCCTCCACTCTTCAGGCTAAGCATTCCTAGCCTTTTCAACAATCTTCATATATCTTTTTTTAGAAAAAAAATTATTTTTAATTTATGGAGTAAAACAAGCATTTTCTTTTAATTTTTAAATTTTATTTTATTTTAGACTCAAGGGCCAGAACACAAATACGGAATAGAGAAAAGGAACAAAACAAATCATAAACTTAATATAAAATAAGAAAGAAAAAAAAGAATGTCATGTGCATAGAAGAACATATGAGGATTCAAAATATATAACAATAGATTTTCATTTCAAGAAAGCCTATACGATAAATAATACATGTTGTATTGAGAATCATCCATCTTTTCTTTGCTTCCTTGTGAGTTTTCTTTTTTTCTCTGCTGTGTCCTTTTTCACTTTATTCTTTTTTTCCCTGCCCCCATCCCCCAAACATTTTCATAACATAGTAAAATAAAAAAAAGATGATTACACATGAAACTGCAAATCTACTGTGTAAAACATGCTATTCCTTTGAAATATACAACAAAATTATCATGTATGTTTCCTCCTCTTTTTTTTCCTTTCTGTCTCCCCTCTTCCCTGCTACCCAAGAGATGGCCACCATTAGATGCAAATAGTATGAACTAGAGGCCCTTCACTATCCTAATTGCTTTCTTTTGACCCTCTCTAGAATATCAATGCCTTTTGGTGTGGTGCTCAGAAATGAATAAAATTCTCTAGATGTGGTCTGATCAGGACAGATTACAGTGGGACCAGCATCTCATTATTTCTATAGGAATGTGCTTCTCAATGCAGCCCAAGATCTGGTTGTTGTTTGTGAGTCATTTTTCAGTCATGTCTGACACTTCGTGACCCCATTTAGGGTTTTCTTGGCAAAGATACATGAGTGGTTTGGCATTTCCTTCTCCAGCTCATTTTGCAGATGAGGAAGCTGAGGCAAACAAGGTTAAATAACTTGCCCAAGGTCCACGGATACTAAGTGTATGAGGCCGAATTTGAACCCAGGAAGATAAGTCTTTCTGATACCAGGCCTGGCACTTTATCTAGCTAGCTGCCCAGGATCTCATTACCTTATGTCATAGGATACTGTTGATTCATACAGAACTTCCTGTTCACTAAAATACATCCTTTTTTTTTTTGACCTAAGGTTTCCCTTATCTTATATTTGTGAACTTGTCTCTCTCTCTTTTTTTAAACTAACAATAAAACTACATTTATCTCTATTGAATTACTCTTATTAGACTTGGCGCAATGTTCAAGCCTGTCAAGATCTTTATGAATCTTGATTGTCATCCAGTGTATTAACTTTCCCTTCTAGTTTTAGTTATCTGTGAATTGGATAAGCATGCCATCTATGCCTTCATTCAAAGCATGCTGAAAGTTTTGAACATCACAGGGGCATCTCCCTTCAGGATGATGTAGAACCATTAATGACTATTCTCACCGTCTGACCATCGAACCAATCTTGAATCTACCTAATGGTACCATGTTCATCCTTCATCTTTCCAAAGCAATAGCATAAGAGACTTTGTTGTATGCTTTGTTGATCTAGATAAGTAATATCTACAGTAATCCATTGATATACCTGTTAAGTTATTTCTCAGAAAAAGGGAATGAGTTTAGTCTGGCACAATCTGTTGTTGCTCACATTTTAAAAATTAATTTTTGAAAAATTAACAAAGATTTATATTCCCTTCATCTCCTCTTCCTGGGGGGAAGGGAGAGTGGAGGAGGAAAACAAAACTCTTGTAGGAAATATGCATAAGCAAAACAGACTGCCACGTTGGCTAGCTGTGTCCAAATATATATCTCATTCTGCGCATTAAACCTATCCCCTCTCTGTCAGGAATTGGGTAACATTCTTTATTATTAATTCTCTGAAATTATGGTTCATCATCATATTGATCAGAATTCTTAAGTGTTTCAAAGTTGTTTGTTTTTATTATGTTGTTGTTACTATATAAATTATTCTGGTTCTGCTCATTTAACTCTGCATCAGTTTATAGAAATCTTCCCAGGTTTCTCAGAAACCCATCCCTTTTTGTCATTCCTTAAGGCACAATAGTATTCTGTTACATTCATGTATCATAATATGTTCATCCATTTCCCAATTGATGGGTACTCCCTTAGTATACAGTGCTTTATCATCACAAAAAAGAACTGCTATAAATATTTTTATATTAATGGGTCCTTTTTGTTTTTCATCTCTTTGATGCAGAGACTTAGTAATGATGTTTCTAGGCCAAAGGTAATACACAGTTTAGTAACTTTTGGGACATAGCTCAGAATTTCTTTCCAGAAAAGCTGGTCCAATTCATGGCTCCACCAAAAGTGCACCAATGCGGCTATTTTCCTGGACTTTCTCCAACATTTTAAATTTTCCTTTTTTTGTCACCAATTTGAATGGTGTGAGGTAGAATCTCATAATTACTATAATTTATATTTCTCTGATTATTAGTGATTTGGCACATTTTTAAAAATATGACTATTGAGAGCTTGGATTTCCTCACTTGAGAACTGACTGTTCTATTGATCCGTTGATCACTTATCACTTGGAGAATGGCTCATAATCCTATAAATTGGAATCAGCTTCTTGAAAAGAGATCTTTATAAAAAACATTCCTACAAAAAAATGTTTCCAAGTTAACTGTTTCCCTTCTTAACTACATTGGTCTTATTTGTATAAAAATATTTAGAATTTTATGTTACCCAAATTGTCCATTTTATCTTTTGTGATCCTATTTCTTTTTTTGTGTCATGAATTCTTCCTCTATCTACAGATGCAAAAGATATTTTTTCTTTGCCTATCTAATTCGATTATGTGGCTTTTTATAGCTAAGTCATGTATCTATTTGGAGCTTAACTTCATACACAATGTAGGTCTAAACCCAATTTCTGGCAGACTGCTGTCCAGTTTTTCCAACAGTTTTTGTTAGGTACTGAGTCCTTACTCTGGTAGCTGGGGTTATGGGTTTAACAGCTTAGTAGCTATATATTTTGTCCTTGAATTTGCCCTGTTTGACTTCTCCATCTTCTAACAAATATCAAGTCATTTTAATGATTGCTGCTTTGTAGTATAGTTTGAGATCTAGTCCTACTAGGTTACCTTCTTTCCCACTTTATTTCCCTTGAGATTTTTGACCTTTTGCTCCTTCAGATTAATTTTTAAAATTACTTCGTCTAGCTCTATTAAATAATTCCCTGGTAGTTTTATTGGTGTGGCATCAAATAAGTAAAACCATACAGGTACTGTTGTCATTTTTATTATATTGGCTCAGCCTACCCATGAATAAGTAATATTTCCATAATTATTTATGTTCTTATTTACAAAAATAACAGTGTTTTGTGGTTTGGTTCGTGTAGTTCCTGTGTGTTTCTTGATAGGTGAATCCCCAAGTATTTTATACATTTTATAGTTATTTTAAATGTTTCTTCATCTCTTCCTGCTGGGTTTTATAGGTAATATGTAAAAATGGTGATGATTTTTATGGATTTACTTGTATACTGCTACTGTATTGAAGTTATTGTTTCAGTTAATTTTTACTTGACTCTCTAGGGTTCTCTAACCCATCATGTGATCTACATAAAACTAATAATTTTCTAAGTATATATTCTTAATATATAATTGTACTTTATCTCACTCATTCTTACCAGTCCTGTGCCCTTTGAAAAAAGTACACTGCCTCAGAGCCATATTCCAGTCAAAGGTTTCATCCCCTCTACTTTTAGTAATACATATGAGGTCAGATTTGTCTTTGCATTGAGACTCTTTAAACTTGCTTGTTAGCCATACTTTGTACATTCATGTTTAAGTATCTGAGGCCATGGATTTTTATTTCTGGCTCCCTTTTTGATTGTCTTCTTAAACTTTTAATCATTTCTGCTGATATTCTTCTTACTGGACTATGGCTTTTTTCTATGGTATCTATATATCTATATCAATATCTAGTCTAGATGCATATAGATTATTTTTCTATTATCTATAGATATCTGTATACAGATAATCTTTATTTACTATATACTACTATATCTACTACATATAGATAATCGATACCTACAGTAGACATAGTAGATAGTAGATATTTTACTTTATCTACTGTAGATATAGATTATCCATGTATAGATATCTATAGATATAGATAATATATAGGCATATATACTATATATCTGTATCTGCTATATCAATATCTATTATAAGTATAATCTAGAGAGATAATCTGTATCTACAGTAGATATTGTAGTATTTCTACTATAGATACCTATATCTATATGTACTATATATCTGTTATATCTATATCTACTATGTATATAGATATCTATATGGATATAGATATCTACATATAGTAGTATATCTATATATAGTACCATATATACTATATGTAGTATATATTATATATATACCACATGTAGTATATATGTCATATATATAACACATACTATATACATATAGTATATACAGTACTACATATAATACTATATATAGTAGTATATCTGTGGATATAAATAATCTATATACATATAGATTAGATATTTATATAGATATATAAATATACCCACATATGTATTTCTCACACTGACTGTTGCAGACCCTCCTAATTCATCTTTATGTTTCCATTCTTTTCTATCTTCCTCCAAATAGTTGCCAATTTCATATTCCTAAAGCATAGATTTGACCATGTCATTCCCCACTAAAAAATCATCAATGGCTCTAGGTTAAAATACAAATTCTCTTGTCTAACCTTCACTGTCTGGCTCACATTTACCTTTCAAATTTTGCTTCATATTAGTTTCCTTCCATACCTACTTCTTCTAGTCTAACTAGCTGCACACATAACATTCCATTTCCCACTTCCATGTCTTTGTACTTGCCTGGAATGTGCTCTCTTTTCCCCTCCACTTGAGAGAATCCCTGGCGTCCTTTAAAGCAAAACTCAGATGTCACCTCCTAAAGGGTCTTTCCTGATTTTTTCAATGATGATCGTTCCCTCCCTCCTAAAATTATTTTGCTTTTACTTTTTTTTTTAATTTTATTTATTTATTTTTTTATTGACATTGGTTGAGACATGAGTACCTTCCAGAGAAAGACAAAGCTTTGTAGTTCCAGTAATTATCATTAGCACGTTTAATCAGTCAATTAGCATTCATTAATATATGATATAAAGACACTTCCTGAAATACCACCATATAAATATAGGTGTGTATAAATATGTATGTACATATATACATACATATATAATTTACTACACATATATGCTATGTGCCAGGCAATATTCTAAGCACTAGGGGTGCAAAGAAAGGCAAATATGTCTGTTTATTTGTGTCCATGTGCGTGTGTGTGTGTGTGTGTGTGTGTGTGTGTGTATACATGCTGTCAAAGGAGTTCACTAGGGAAGACAAGATGCAAACAACCATGTACAAACAATATATGTGATTATATCTATCTATCTAACCAATTGGAAGTAATTTGGAAATAATCTCAGAAGGAAGGAACTAAGATTAAGGAAGATCTTCTTGTAAAAAATAAGAATTAAACTGAATCTTGAAGGAAGCCAGAGAAACTAGGGTGCAGAGATGAGGAAAGAGAAGTTTCAGACATGGGGAACAGTCAGTGAAAATCCACAGAGGTGAGAGATAGAGGGTCTGGTGTAACAACAAGAAGGTTAGTCTCACTGGTTTGTAGAATATGGAAGGGAGGGTGGAGGAGAACTAGAAGGGGGAGAGGCAGATATAAGAAGGCTGGGAAGGTAGAAAGGGGCCAGGTTATGAAGATTTTTTTTTTAGAGGATTTAATTTAATTTATTTAATATACTTAGTTTTCAGCACTGATTTTCACAAGAGTTTGAATTACAAATTTTCTCCCCATTTCTACCTTCCCGCCCACTCCAAGATGGCATATATTCTGGTTACCTTGTTCCCCAGTCAGCCCTCCCTTCTGTCACCCCACTGCACTCCCATCCCCTTTT
>CM053622.1:377213892-377235504 GCA_028646595.1 Phalanger gymnotis
AACTTATTATAAGAATAATACACTATGACCAGGTAGGATTTATTCCAGGAATGCAAGGCTGCTTCAATGTTAGGAAAATTATTAGCATAATTGATCATATCAACAACAAAACTAGCGGAAACCATATGATTATCTCAATAGATGCAGAAAAAGCTTTTGACAAAATACCACACCCATTCCTATTAAAAACACTAGAAAGCAGAGGAATAAACAGAGTCTTGCTTAAAATTATAAATAGCATCTACCTAAAACCATCAACAAGCATTATATGTAATGGGGTTAAGCTAGATGCATTTCCAATAAGATCAGGGTTAAACAAGGATGTCCATTATCACCCCTACTATTCAATTTGGTACTAGAAATGCTAGCTGTAGCAATAAGAGAAGAAAAAGAAGTTGAAGGAATTAGAATAGGCAAAGAAGAAACTAAGTTATCACTCTTTGCAAATGATATGATGAGTTACTTAGAGAATCCTAGAGAATGAAGTAAAAAACTACTTGAAATAATAAATAACTTAAATAACCATATAAATCCTCAGCATTTGTACATATTATTAGCCAAGTCCAACAGCAAGAGATAGAAAGACAAATTCCATCTAAAGTTATTATAGACACTATAAAATATTTGGGAATCTATCTGCCTGGATAAACCTAGGAACTATATGAAAACAATTACAAAATGCTTTTTGCACAAATAAAGTCAGATCTAAATAAATGGAAAAATATCAGTTGCTCATGGTTAGGCCAAGCTAATATAATAAAAATGAAAATCTTACCTAAATTAATTTACGTATTTAGTGCCATATCAATCATGCTACCAAAAAACCATTTTATAGAGGCAGATAAAATAGCAAAATTCATCTGGAAGAACAAAATGTCTAGAATTTCAAGGGAATTAATTAAAAGAAATGCTAGGGAAGGTGGCCTAGCCATACCAGATATTAAACTGCATTATAAAACAGCAATCATCAAAACTACTTGCTACTGGCTAAGAAATAGAGTGGTGGATCAGTGGAATAGGTTAGGTACAGAAGACGCAGTAGTCAATAACTATAGCAATCTACTCTTTGATAAACCCAAAGAGTCCAACTTCTGGGATTAGAACTCATATTTCACAAAAACTGCAGAGAAAATAGTATGGCAGAAACTGGGCATAGACCAATATCTTACACCATATGCCAAAATCAAGTCAACATGGGTTCACAATTTAGTTGTAAAGGCTGATACTATAAGCAATTTGGGAGAGC
Organism: Phalanger gymnotis; assembly: GCA_028646595.1. Classification (NCBI taxonomy): domain Eukaryota; kingdom Metazoa; phylum Chordata; class Mammalia; order Diprotodontia; family Phalangeridae; genus Phalanger; species Phalanger gymnotis. The sequence continues at coordinate 377,215,139 of CM053622.1, forward strand.
AAGGAATAGTTTACCTGTCAGATTTATGGAGAAGGGAAAAATTTATTACCAAACAAGAGAGAGAGCATTCACAAAATGCAAAATGGATAATTTTGAGTATGTTAGCTTGAAAAGTTTTTGTACAAACAAAGCCAATGCAACCAAGATTAGGAGGGGAGCAGAAAATTGGGAAAGAATTTTTACAACCAGTGTCTCTGATAAAGGCCTCATCTCTGAAATATAGAGGGAATTGAGTCAAATTTATAAGAATACAAGTCATTCTCCAATTGATAAATGGTTGAAGGATATGAACAAGCATCTTCCCAACAGTGGAAGAAATTAAAGATATCTATAGTCATATGAAAAAATGCTCCAAATCAATATTGATTTGAGAAATACAAATAAAAATAACTCTCAGATACCACATCTCTCCTGTCAGATTGGCTAACATGACATAACAGGAAAATTACAAATTCTAGAGTAGATGTGGGAAAATTGGAAAGTTATTGCATTGTTGGTGGAGTTGTGAACTGATCCAACCATTCTAGAGAGCAATTTGAAACTATACCCAAAGGGTTATAAAAATGTGTGTACCCTTTAACCCAGGAATACCACTTCTAGGGCTGTGTCCCAAAGAGATCATACAAGTGGGAAAATGTAAGGGGCTCTTGAGAGCCTGATGAGATTGGGAGTTGAGGCCTAAGGACAGTCCTGTGGGAAATAGGAATTATCTGGGGCTACACAGTCCGCCCAGCTCCTCCTCCTCTGATAAGGCAGGCTGTGAACAGCACATGCCCCTCCTTTCCAAATAAGCACTGGACACGAGTTGTCCATGAGCTGTGATGCATGGCCCTGGGGCTCCTGATTGGCTTAGAGGATCGTGCACAGGCTTGCCTGCACCCAGATATGAAGGCTAGTACTGCATAAAAATCCTGCTTGCTGTAACAATAAATGGAGTTGCCTACCATCTTGCCTCCCACCTCGTTCATTGTCTGTGAGATTCTTCCCTCCTGCTGGTCAGGAGCAGGAGGTGGGTGGTAGAGACCCCCAACAGAAAAAGGACCAGTACATACAAAAATATTTATAGCAGCTCTTTTTGTGGTGGCAAAGAATTGGAATCAAGGGGATGCCCATCAACTGGGGAATGGCCAAAGAAGTTGTGTTATATGAATGTAATGGAATACTATTGTGCTATAAGAAATGAAGAGCAGACAGACTTCATAATAACCTGGAAAGACTTACATAATCTGATGCTGAGTGACAGGAGCAGAAGCAGGAGAACATTATACACTATTATAGACACACGGTATCTGTGATGACTAACTTTGATAGACTTAGCTCTTCTCATCAATGCAAGATTCTAAGATAGTTCCAAAAGACTCATGATGGAAAAAGCTACGTACATCCAGAGAAAGAATTACAGAGCAAATGCAGATTGAGGCAAACTATTTGCTCTCTCTCTCTTTTTTCCTTTTTTGATTTTGTTTCTTCTTTCTTATGATTCATTCCATTGGTTATAATTCTTCTTTACAACTTGACTATTGTGAAAATAAGTTTAATGTGAAGGTATATGTACAACCTACATCAGATTACATGTCATCTTGGGGCAGTAGCGGTGAAGAGAGGGAGGGGTAGAAAATTTGGAGCTCAAAAACTTGTGGAACTGAGTGTTGTAAACTAAAAATAAAAATAAATTTAAGTTTAAAAAAAGGAGACAGACTTGTTCTCTTACTGGGGCCATATCTGAAGCTTTGCCAGCATGGTATTATCAGACAGAGCATGCATTCTGCTGGCATATCCCTCAAGAATCCAGGTGACTTCAACTGTAGGACGAGATGTCAAAACAGGGCTTTGTGGAGTTCCTATGTATTTGGGCCAACTTTAGTAAGTTTCATATTTATTAGTTATAATAGTAATATTATGACTAATAACAATTTATTGGTAACAATAAGTAATAACAATGTCATCACTAACAAATGACATTTGTGAAAAATGATGAAAATAAAAACAGATAACATTCATATGTGCCAGGCATTGTGCTAAACACTTTACTACTATTATCTCATTAATATTTGACCTAAAGTTTTTCTCCACTCAACAATTTCTTTTTTTATTTTATCTTCATTGATTTTGTATCAGGCATCTCTTAACCGCTAAATCCAATGGTCTTCTTTCAGCTCATATACTCCTTGAGCTCTGAATTTGTGTCATGCATCAAACACCTTAAGGATAGCTTTCCATGAAAGTATTTGGCATCTCACATTTAATATATCCAAGACACAATTTACTCTCTTCCTCCTTAAACCAGGCCCTTTCCCAAACTCTGCACTTCCATTGAGGGAACTCTAAAGTTACCCAGGCTTGGAACACCAGTCGGTATTTCGCTTCTTTACCCTAGTGTATGATCAGTTACCAAATCTTGTACCTCCACAATATCTTTGTCCCCTTCACTCCATTCACACAACCACAACTCTGGTTTAGGCTCTAATCATCTTTTGTCTGAACTATTAAAATAGCTTCCTAATTGGTTTCCCTGCTTCTACTCTCTTTCCTCTCCAAGCTATCTTTCATATAGTTGCTAAAAACAAACAAAAAACCAAAAAAACAAAAAATCTTCTTCAGGAATATATCTAAGGTCACTCTCCTGCTCAAAAACCTTCACTGTTGCCTATAAGATAAAATAAAAACTACTTAGCTTTCTATCAAAGGCCCTTCTCAGCCTGGGTACCTCTTACCATTCCAGCCTTATTTTACACTGCCTCCCCCCAAGCCCTTTATTCCCACCAAGATGGATTATTCACTATTCTTCAAACTTAACACTCCATCCTTTCTTCTGTGTATTTGCACAGTCAATCCTCCTTGCTTCCAATAAGGTTCTTTGTCTCTATCTCTCAGAATCCTTTTTGAGGTTTTTTTGTTTTAAATTTTAAATTAAAAAAATTAATTTATAATTTTATTTATTTATAATATTACCAATAATTAATAAGATAATTAATTAATCATTATTTTATTAATATATTTATTTACAATATTTTTTAAAGTTTTTAAAGTTTTAAATTTTAAATTCAATTTTCTGTAGGTGCAATTTCCTCCAGGAAGAATTGCCTGTCTTTCCAGCAGCTAGAGTTCTTTACCTTTTTAATTTTCCTCATACTATACTCGTATGTGTACATGCTGAATCCCCCACCCACTCCAGCATGATACAAGCTTCATGAAGGCAGAGATTGCTTCATTGGTGTCTTTGCCTCTCCAGAGATTAGCACAGTGCCATGCTCATAGTTGATGCCTCTAAGATATTTGTTGAATTGAATTTAAGAGCTAGAAAAACAACAAATGATCCCTGGTTTCCTTGCGCTCATTATCATTCCTATTATCACTGTTACCAATAATTAATTTGCTGTTTATGAACTCTATCCTATTCTAAGTGTAGCACTCTCTCTGGACCACTCCTTCAACTTGCCCTCACGCACATAGTATGGATCTCCAGAGAGGCTACTGCTACCTCAATTTCTTGGAGTAACCCTTTGAGACTGTACTTTAACATCATAACTCCTAAGCCCACATTAGTGTGTTTCCAGTTGACATCAGTGAGTAGACTTAGTTAACTTTTTACAAAGGCATTTGCTAAAACGACATAGGGAAAACACTTGGTAAAAGTAATTCTCCCCAAAAGCCTGGGGTGTATTCTCCTACAAACACAGGTGCATGAGGAGAGTGGGCTTAAGCTTAGAGTACAATGATAGTGAGTCACACATATAGAAAGTTAGACATATACCAACTCCCAGTGCTGGAAATCCCTTCTCGCTTCATAGAATTCTTGGGCAGTTTCCCTTGGCTATAGCATCTCTGCAGGGTGGGTCACTCTTCTGAGCTCCCAGGATCTGCTCCTTTCCTGAATCCATAGCCATCCACAAGAGGCCATACTCCCTAAAGATTCCTCATTCTTTAAGCCCTTCTGGATACTTGCCTATTCTCAGTGTGTTTCTCTACTTCTGATGCAGATGTTTCCCTGACATTAGCCACCTACACTATGGGATCATTGCAGCTGTTATTTTGTAGGCCTACCAGAACATTTGGACTTTTTGGAATTCGCAAGGTCTTCACTAGTCCTGGATCGTTCACCATGGAATACTTTTTTGCCTACAAGTGGGCAAGAACAGATACAAAAGAGGAAGAAGTAGACATGGGTTCATGGCTATATGGAGTTCAGTTGGAACACAGGGCAGCCACCTCCTCCCCAACCTGACTCTTAGAACCACCTCTAAACAATCCACATGCTTCAGGAAGAAAAAGAACTCCAAGAGCCTAATAGCCTGCTTTTGTAGAACTCTTAAATCAGTTCTTCAAGCTCAGCAGCCAATTAGGATACTTCATGACAATGCAAGCAGTCAGAAATAGTCCCTTGCCAGGCATATGGTGGACTGTAACTAGGCAGGAAATATCTAAGTGTGCTCCAAGGAATGCTTCCCTTGGATCATTTTACATAAACTAACAGACCACAAGGGAGGGAGCAGAAAGAAGCTAGATGGTATAGGAGCTGAAGTATCATGTATAGACCACCTTTCCAAGAAACTTAGCAATGATAGTAATAGCTTTACATAGTGCTTTAAGGTTCCCAAAGCATTTTACAAAAATTTTCTCATTTTATACTGACAACAATCTTGAGAGATAGGTGCTATCATTATTCCCATTTTACAGATTTGGCAGACAGAGGTGGAGTGACTTGTCCAGAGACACACAGCTCCTAAGTATCTGGGGCTGCATTTGACTCAAGACTTCCTGATTACAAAGTCAATGTTCTATACACTACAACAACTAGCTGCCTCATGAAAAGAAACAGAGAGAGGATTATTAGTTCAGTTGGACACAAGGGTAAAGGGAAGCTTCCTTAGGACAGAATACATATCATCACATTTGAAGGCACGTAGGAAGGAATCATTGCGAAAGCTGAGATTGAAGTGCATGATGGAGAGAATGAAGGATGAAGCAGGACCCCAGAAGTGATGACAGAGGATGGGAGGGGACTGGGGGGAGGGTGCCCTAAGGTCCTGAAGAAAGAAGAAGAGATCTGAAACAGTTAATGTTAGGAATGAGATAAGGAGATGATAAAAGAATAAAAGGATTGTCGAGCAGCAGGAAGTCCAGCTCATATTTTGTTATTAATAGAAAGGAGACAGGTGAAGCTGATAGAAGAATTTGTTGGTGGTGATTCAAAGTGGTGTCACCCACACACTCCATAATTTAACTGATAACAATAGGAATTTGTGACCTGATTTTCTCTTTGACACTAAGGAGGATTTGAACAATTCCCTCTCAGCAATAAACATTGAGAAGTCCTTTCGAGGGAGCATCAGTGCTCAGCCCAGTAATAGGCAGAGCTATTAATCTGAAAGAGCCTACAGCATGATCATCTTTTATGGTCCAGGATCAACGTCTTATGTCTGTGGTGCTGAGTAACCAACCTAGGATGCTTTATAATGACATCGGATTCCTAACAGTTTACCAAGGATCGTCACGTACTCTATTTCCCTGAATAATGAGGTGTTGGCTCTGAGTATCAGGAAGGTGACAGAATGAATAGAGCTTCTGTCTGCCCGCACCTCAGCAGGCCTCCCTCATCTTTACGATGCCACGAGAATATCTTTTGTTTTTAATGACACAGTCAAATGATTCACCACAATAACTAAAGCACTTCTGTCACAACACAAGGGCGGAATAAACTAGCTATAAATTGAATCTCCTGGTGAAAAACAACATTTCTTTCTGGCTAGAAAAGGAATGGTTACAGAGATCCTGAATTCTTTTTAAAAATTGTAATTATGGACTTTACAAACACAAATATTTCAATATACAAAGAATAACAAAAAGAATCATATATGAAGCCATGAACTTCTGTTATATAGCTTGCTTTTTAAAAAATATTATACTGAATTTCACAAGGTACTGTAAAAAATTTCTCTGTTTCAGTTCCCTTCTGAAGACCTAAATTCACATATTCTCTCTCTCTCTCTCTCTCTCTCTCTCTCTCTCTCTCTCTCTCTCTCTCTCTCTCTCTCTCTCTCTCTCCCTCTCTCTTCCACTGAGCTATTCATATCTTTTCCTTCAGCTTTATACTATTTATCTATTTGCTTCTTGGACCAACTTTTAGTGTAGAATTCGAAACTAGAAACAAGATTAAATCAGCTCTTCAAACATGTCTAAACATCAACAACTGAAATATACATAGGACATATAAACCTGTCCATCGTCTCAAAATATGGCATGATTTGTAAGAGGTGATTCATACATAATCTTCAACTTGCTGAGTGCTTTAATCATGTTCCTGTATGTAAAGGCAAATTATAATCTTAGAAAAATGACTGTTAGTGAGAAGGAACACAAAGGCATTCAGTCAACTAAAGGAAACTATAAAACTGAAATGCAGTAGCACACATTCTCCTTTTTTCAAAAGCATGCGGTGAAACCCAGCCAATATACTATGTCTCTCAAGTGAGTTTATGTGTGTGTGTGTATGTGTGTACATATATATGTATGTATGTGTATATAAATATGTATATTGTGATTACTGTGTAATATCTTCAAAGTAAAAAGTGGGATTGTAGTAGAAGGAGTACAGAAGTGGAATTCGGATAATACCATTTTTGCCATGGCTTTAATAATTCACTGTATGACTTTGGGCAAGTCATCTTATTTCTCTAGACCTCAGTTTCTTGATCTCTAAAACGAAAGAGTTGTATTAAACCATCTTATATATCCTTTCCATTTCCAAAGTCTTATGAATCTATGATCATGAAGGTACAATTCTATGATTCAATATATTATTTGAAAATGACAACAGAAAAGAGAGTCTAATGCTCACTTTAAAGTATGGATTCGATTCAAGTTTTCCATGCATGCTTTCATGATTGTCTAAGGAAGATACAGTTTTGTTTTGGTTTTTTTTTTTTTTTTTGCTCTTTGGGAGAAGGCAGAGGAGCAGAGGTTGGGGGGAAGAAGGGAAAAAATAACATTACCATTCATAATTTTGAAGTTCAAAAGTCTCTCCTCTGTTCCAACTTTAAAGAAAAAAAGATTCTGAGTGGTCAAGACATTGAGTCATACTGTTTAGCTTTGATGGTGCTGGTTCTATTTTTGAGGTTTTGCCACTGTGGTTTGTAAACACCGGCTGCCTGCAGACACTTTCAGATACCATTCTCAGAGCTGCTTTGAGTATGTGCCATACTAAATATAATATGTAAAGTTACCAACATAAGAAATCCTCTACTGGAAAGCAAACATGAAATTCTCTTCTTTGAAATGCAGAAACAAGCTGTAAAAATGTTTAATTTGTGTAATTTGCATTCCATTTATAACATTTTCTAATCATATCCAATGCAACAATTGTGCCTCACAGTTTTTAAAAAAGACAGACAGCTGTACCTTATTGCTAAAACTATTTTTTAAAATAAATGTGCATTTTGAAATGAAAGCAAGATACCACTTGCCAGAAGCCTGGAAGCCAGATTTTTAGCAAGCTGTGTATGTCAGATATGATTACAGAGTGACAGCAAACAATGGGGCAATCACTCCCCTGGTTAGCCAAAAACTTTGAACAAAATGTAACTCAGTCTGAATACATTGCGATGGTTTCTTAGGAACTACCAGGCAAAAATACTTGCTAAACAAGATACTGTATGGGAATATTTAGCTGCTCATGGTAGATGCTGCTGCTTTGGTTTCCAAAACTGTCCTGTAAGTGTGAAACAATTGAGCCAGATTCCCATTACCTAATTGAGCCAGGTCCCATCGCCTAAACCTGGAAAATTAGTAGGAAAAAAAACCCAACCAACCTAAAGAGAGGAAAGAGTTTAAATGGGCAATAACATAAACTTTTCTACAAAGAAAGAAATGGAACCTAATGGAGATCCACTTTTTTTTTTTTGCCATTTGCATGTGTCTTTCATCTTCTCAGATAGTAGCTGTGTGTTAACAGAATGATTCAGATTATATCCCTCAGCTGAACAAACAGTTTTAAGTACCTATAATGTGCTTGAGCAACTTTTCTGACACCTCCTGCTTAAAACCCCAAAGGTCAGAAGGATCCTGAGACCCCGCTTTCAAGGTCTGTATTCATACTGAAAATCAAGATCAAGAGGGCTTTTGCCCTTCTGCTCCCATGCTTCAATGGGCAGCATGATATAGAGGATATAGAGCCAGTCCCAGAGGCTGGAAGACCTGGGTTCAAATACAGTTATCCCTTCTATATCGTGGGGTTTACTTATTTTGCCGCAATCTGGAAAATCTGCATAAAATTTTTTGGTCCTCCCTTTGTACCAGAGATGAATTCTGAATTTATTATTTTATTGGGTATTTATGGCTCCTTATTGTAAAATCTGGATTAAGTATTTGATCATGGGCTCTGCCTTGTCTTTTGGCCTTCATGTGTCGTCTGCGGCTTCCACAAATCTCCCAAAAATGCCCATTGAATTTCTTATGCTGGGGCAGCTAGATGGCGCAGTGAGTAGAGCACCAGCCCTGGAGGACCTGAGTTCAAATCTTACCTCAGATACACGACACACTTACTAGCTATGTGACCTTGGGCAAGTCACTTAACCCCAACTGCCTTGCCTTCCCCCCTCCAAAAAATAAAAACAAAAAAAATTTCTTATGCTGACCTGTGATATACTGAAACTGCAGTGGGGAAAGTCACAATGTGTAAGGGATAACTGTATTACCTTTGCCATATATAGGCTAAGTGAGTCTGGACAAGTCATTCTCAGCATCCCAGGAATCTTTTTAAAACTATGAATTGCTGAACTGAACTGATAGAGTCCTCTCATCCAGAGTCTCTAATACAAGTGATGTCTAAAGTAGGGGCTAGGATCTGACCCCAAAGGGGGCTCCCAACCTCTCTGAGCCAGAGTAAAATCCTCAAGGCAATAAGCTAACTACTACCCGGGCACTCACAGCAATAGCTACAAAGGTGCCATGAAGACAATGTTACATTCCGAGCCCCAGAAGACTTCCCCCAGCCCCACCCCCAATATCTCATGGCAATGGCAGGCATCCCCTTTGTTCTGGCTGTGAGAATTACCTCACAGTTCTTATCTTTTCCCTCAAATCTACCTCTTTTCTAAATTTCCCTCTATTCCTGTTAAAGTTACTACCATCTTTCTATACACCCAGGTTCACAAACACGTTGCTGAGTTTGACTACTCTGTCTTGCCAATTAGTTGCAAATTTCATCATTTCTACCTCCGCGTCTCTTGCCTCTCTCCCATTCTCTCTACTCACACAGCCATCACCCTCATTCAGGCACTCACAACTTCTTAGTTGGACTACTGAAACAACCTTCCATCCAGTCACATTGCCCCCAGACTCTTCCTTCTCCAATCCTCTTCCATGAAGCCACAGTGATTTTCTTAAATTGTACATCTGTATGTGTCACCCCACTCAAGGAACTCCAGTGGCTCCTTACTGACATTGGATCAAACATTTTTTAATTTATTTTGTTAAGCATCTCCCAACCACATGCAAAAAACTTTTAACAATCCTTTTCCCCATCCTGAGTTTCAAATTCCCTCCGTCCCTCCCACTTCTCCCCTCTCCCCAAAGGTCAACCTAACAGCAACCGGACACATGAAGTCATACAAAACACACCTCCACAGTAGCTATGTTGCAAAAGAAAATACCAACAAAACAAAAACAAAGAGACTTTTTAAAAGAATGCTTCACTCTGCACCCAAAGCCCACCAGTTATCTGCCTGGAGTTTATATTAAAGCAATTATTAAGAGTTATTTTGCCCAATCATATGCCAGTGAAACTGACAATTTAAGTGAAATGGATGAATATTTACAAAAACATAAGCTTAAGCTGCATCTTGGAGGAAGTGAGGGATTGTCTGAGGCAGAGGTGAGTAGTGAGGGCCATTTTAGGTGTGGGGCATGGTGAGTGCAAAGGCCCAGAGAGGGGAAGTCATTTTTTAGGAGACTCTCATAACTTTTAAGTACTAATAGATAAAAAAGAAACAGCAATGAAAGGTAACAAATTATGCCTTAAAGCTAGGTGCAAAAAAATAACATAAATAGCAACAGGGATGTTACCCTGAAATAGGAACTGCCTAAGACAAGAAGATTGTTCTGGTGTACCAGCCTGTGAGAAACCTGGTGGGACTGAAAGGCTTTTTGTTTTCTAAGCAAAAAAATTAAAACCTGCCCATTTAGCTTCTCTTCCTCAGCATCCTTATTAATATTACCTTGTTTAAAACCTGTTTTTTTTCTTCCTAATGACTTGTCTTAACAGCAATCTGAAGAAGTTATATCCCTAAGTGCAAAAGCTGCTTTCAGCAAATTTTTGCAGAGAAAGTCAAGAGAATTGACTTTATTTGCTTATTTCCTTACCAATTTTCTTTTCCACCTGTCCCAACACTGTACTTCTCAGAGGGCAAAATAAGTAAAACTCAATATGAATTTTAAACCTTTATAACTTCTAATTCATACAGGCACATGGGTCAGACTCCCTCTTGACAGTAACTATTGCTGAGGAAGAGAACCAGATTCTCCGGCCCAGATACAAACTACAGCCTTTACCATATTCAGCTAATGCCAACCTAAACTCTGAACTGTGGAGTGGAGAAAAGGGGCTTGCAGTTCCATTCAGTTCAGTGTAATTCAACTGGACAAACATTTATTAAATATCTATGGTTTTTGTAAGAGGGAAGGGCGAGTGCCAGGGCAGCCGCTATTGAGTGTGTCAGCCCAGTGGAGATGATTGAATATATAGGACTTTGTCAGAAGGCAAAGTACTAATAGATAAAATACTACAGTGGAAGTACACATGTGCTTTATTTCCTTGCTGAGGAACATGGAGAACTCCTCTGACTGGTCCACAGTGACTAGAAATATCTCCAAGACGGTTGGTCACTGAGTTAGGAGGACAGATTCTTTACGAAAAATCAGCCTTGTCTCCTGGTCTATAAAAGCAGTCTGAGAAATAGCTCAATCTCTTTCTTTTTCTGCTTTCTCTCCTTTGTATCTCTAGACAAGAGTCCAGCAAGGGTAGGTAGGGAGGAGAGAGAGTTCATCTGCCTCCCAGGATCAGAAAATGGTGACTTTCAGGAGAAGCACGTGGTGCATGGCCTGTCCCAACCAACCTTGAGAGAAGAATTCTTGGACTTCTAGTTCCTGGAAACCTTTTCTGCCTTTTTGAGTACAGGTTGGAGATGAGAGTCCCTGAGAATGATCTTTCCTTCCAACTTCAAAAGTTCCCAACAGATTGAAAGTTCCCAAGTTCAATCAATTGGTCACTGACCTCCTTGATGGAAAAGATTCCTCAATTGTTAATCCTTGCAAGAGAATGCTCAACAGAGGATTTTCCTGCAGTTGAAGAACTAAGTTATGCATAGGGGTGTGGGAACTTGGAGAGAGGTGGTGGAGGAAAACACCTGACCTTAACAAGCCTACTGTAGCTGGGAATGGCTCAGGCCATACGGATCCAAGGTGAAAGGGGAATTGTTTGTTCAGCATCACCCCATGCCCATGCCCAAGTGTGTTTCCTTTCTGGGGGGTGTCTAAAGTTCGAATCCCTTATACTTCTGGATTATGGGCTCCTGTGTCCTGCGTATTTTCTGCAGTGGATGAAATAAAGCTCAATACTTGATACCCGTATTATACATTGATTTAGTGCCTTTCTAGGAATTGTAGATCTGCTACACACTTTTGGGGAAACCGAAAATGAGCCATACCAAAGTTTTATTGTGTCAGTAACCCTGCATTAACTCCACTTGGAACCATATGCCAAAGGGAGAGTTAGTGACCCTTTTAGTACCAGCTCCCATGATCAGACCCAAACTTTGATGCCAGAGTTACTGGACCACAGAGCCCAGAATTATAGGACCACAGTGCCTACTGTGCTTTTGTTCAGTCATTTCAGTCCTGTCAGACTCTTCATTATCCCATTTGGGGTTTTCTTGGCAAAGATACTGGAGCGGTTTGCCATTCCTTCTCCAGCTCATTCTACAGATGAGGAAACTGAGGCAAACAAGGTTAAGCGACTTGCCCATGGCCACATAGCTCGTACCTTTCTGAGGCCAGATTTGAACTCAGGCTGATGAGTTTTCCTGTCTCCAGGCTTGTCACTCTATCCACTGTAGCTGCTCCTAGCTGACAATCTAATAAGAATTAGAATTTTCTTTAGTAAATAAGAGAGTTTGGGGAGTATTCTGACGAGGGAAAGGTTCTACACATCTGGAACATGTCCTCTGCCTTGCCCAAGATGTTTGCTGCAACAGTATACAACTCCCTACTCTGCATTCACTGAGAACCACAATCTGGCCTTTCCACGTTTCCTTTTCATTTTGATGAATGGATGTGCAATAATGAATTCATTATGAAGATTTCCCCCTCGAATTCGCTGCCTCTTCAAAGCTTCCCTTTGAGGGTGTCGCCATGATTCCAGCCACCCAAGTTCACAATCTTAGAGTCGTAATTAACTCTTCCTTCTCTTTCATCCTTTACATCTGATCAGCCGCTGGGTCATGTAGGTTCACAATATATCCACAGTACATATCAAATTCACGTCCTTCTGTCCACTAATATAACCCTATCCTAAGTAAGGCTTTTATCATTTCTCCTCTGTGTTGTTACTTCTTAATTGGTCTCTAGGCCTCCAGCCTCTTTCCCCTCCAATACATCTTCTACACAGCTGCCAGATTATTATTCCTTAAGTAGAGGTCCATGTCACTCCCCTCCTTGGTTCTCTTTTGCCTCTAGGAAAAAACACATACTCTTCTGCTTGTTTTTAGTGTCTTTCCCTATCTGGTTCCAGTCCACCTTTCACAAACATTTTATATATTACTCTCTTTCATGCACTCCACAGTCTAGGAAAGTCGCATGATTTGCTGCTCCCTATACTGTATCTCTCATCTCCTGTTCTACCTCCATTCCTTTGTAAAGGCTTTCCCTCCAGAGTGGAATGCTCTCTCTCGACACTTCCATCTCTTAAAATCTTGAGCTTCCTTCAAAGCTCAGCTCAAATACTACATCCTACAGGAAGCGTGTCCCTATCCCCTCCATTGCTATGACTCTCCTCACAGAAATTACTTGTTACAAATTTTGCATTGATTTTTTCAATGTTTCTTTCCAACAAAACATAGGCTCCACGAGGACGGGGATTGTTTCATATCTGTCTTTGTATCCCTAGTGCCTAAAACATTGGAAGCACTTAATAAATTCTTGTTGAATTGAACCTATATTTTCAGTCCTATTTCACAGCATTCATTAGTATACTCTAGGGTCAAACCAATCTGGATCCATTCCTATATCTTCATCCACTCTGGCTCACATCTGCACATCGGTATGAGATATTCCAAGAATGTCCCATTCCTGAAATTCACTGCCTCCACATCTCTTCCTCTTCAGCTTCTTTTCTGTCAAAGCCTAGCAGAGGTTCTCCATGAAACCAATTCCTATCCAGCCCCTGCCCCTGATTTCTCTCTCTTCAGATTTCTTTGTCTAGAACTATTTGTTTACCTTGTGTCATAATTATTTGTGCACGTATCTTCTCTCCATACTCCTAATTAAATTGTCAATTTTTCTTCTTTGTATCATCAGTGCCTAGTCTGAAGATTTGAATAAAGGTTAAAAATTTTTTTAAAAAAATTACCAGATCTGTGATTGCATTTGGTATAGAGTAGTAGTCTCTAAACTTTTTTGATTCTATGTTCCTAACAATAAGGTTTTTTTTTTAGCACTTTCTGTATGTGTATACTTAATTATGATTTGTATATTTGTGTATGCTACTGTACTAATAATGATAGAGATTGTGAAACTTAGAGGAAAAATAGACATTTTAAAAGGATAGAAAAGTGAAATAATTGGAAGGATGGAGGGAATTTGAAACTTGGGAAAAGGATTGTTAAAGTTTTTTCATGTGGTTGGGAGATACTTGACAAAAGAAATAAAAAATCATTTATAAAAAGAAAAAAAAAGATGCAACTTAAGCTGCACACATTCTACAGGAAGCCTTTCCTGCTAGTGCCTTCCACCTTGAACCACATTTGATTACTTTGTATTCACTTGTATCTATTCACTTTATATTTATTCTGTACACATTTAGAGACATCTCTCTTCCTTGCCTCCTCCACCAGAAGGCAACCTCTTTGAGAGCAGGAATTGTTTCATTCATTGTGAGTGTATGCCCACTGCTTAGCACAGTGCCAGGCACAGAGTAAGAGCTTATTAATATTTGTTGATTGATTGACCTCAGACAGATGCCTAGATATTTGTATACTTAGTAGAATGAGTATTCTTTGTGTTATAGTTTTACTACTGACTGTCTCAGACAATTGCAGCCCCTTATTGTTCAGTTGTCTTCAGTAGTGTTAAACTCTTCCTGACACCATTTGGGGTTCTCTTGGCAAAGATAATAGAGTAGTTTGCCATTTCTTTCTCCAGCTATTTTACAGATGAGGAAACTAGGCAAGCAGGGTTAAGTGATTTGCCCAGAATCACACAGCCAGTAAGTAAGTAACTGAGGTCAAATTTAAACTCAGGTCTTACTGACTCCAGGCCTGGCACCTAGCTGCCCAATTTCAGCCTATTGATTATTTTATCTTCATTTATATTTAGTAAGTTCAGCTCTTAGCCCACTCTTCACCTTACTTTCACTGCCCTCCCTTAACCAGCTACCTGCTAAAATGTTTTCTTGAGCCAACAAGTGGCACAAAATTTCATCACTCAAATTATAACAGACACACAAAAAGGACAGCAGACTGGCCAGAGTGTAGGCCTCCTCTGGGAGCCATCCCACCAGCATCACCTAGGCAAGCAGAGGAAAGCCGTTACCTGTAAACAAACTGTGCACTACAAAGCATCTCTCCATTCTCAGTGGCTGAGAAGTTGTCATTCTATCTTCACTATATAAAATAACCTGGTAGGATTGTAAAGCCAGGGGCCCAATTGGGTCATAGACAAACAGAGACACTTTTACCAGTGGGTTGGGTGATGAAGCAGGAGGTTAGGGTTAGGGTTAAGGTTAGGCTTAGGGTATCAAAGCAGACTCACCAACAAAGAGCTCTCCCTGCTGCCACCAGCTATAGAACTCCTACACTCTCGGCAGAGGAGGAGAAATTCTCCCTCCATTCTATGAAAACGGTTAATAATGACCAACAAGGACAGTCTCATCCCCATATTACTTAAGTTTCAGCAAAGACAAGTAAGATTTCCCTAATCTTACCTCTCTTTATATTTTTGCAGTGCCTGAGCTGCTAGAACAATCCTTCCTTTGGGTATAGTAGCTTTACTTCTCTGGCCCATCTTTCCTCATCTGTCAAATGCTTGAGTTAGACTAGAGAATTTCGAAGGACCCTTCCAGCTCTAGGCACCTTGATGCTCTGATCCCATAAATCTATGGTAGTCACGGCTCCATGGGAGGAATTGAAGTTAAAAACAAAAACCCTGAGTTTTAATCTTAGCTCTGATCCTAATACATACGTGACCTTGGCAAATTATTTAACCTCACTCAGTCTCAGTTTCTTCAACTATAAAACAGGTGTAGATGACTCTGAGCTCCCTTCTTGGTCAAAATCTATACTCCTCTGACCTTTTCCCCAGAAACTGGTAAGATAGGAAGCTCCCAGTTTCTCCCTAGTGTCTTTCCTACACTGATTTAAAATAGCAGATAATGGATAGCTGTTTGGGTGGGTTGAGATTTTACTTTTATTATCGAGGTTAGCATACATTTACATAGCTGATTCTTGTTCCAACTTTCCTCTGTCACATCAGAGTTTTTACTTTGTTAGTACTCACAGGGAGGGTGGAGCCAGACATCACACCCTGAGACCGCTAACCCTAGTGCATGATTCTATCTATTTAAGCGCAATGCTGGCTGAACAAAGCTGCTTCCTTACATGTTCCGTACTATGTTCCATACTATTTTATTGTCCCTCAAGGGCTATAGTGAGGAAAGCACTTTGTAAACTTAATTGACTGTGAGTCATTACCATTAGCAATCTTGGGTAGAAAAATCACTCTTTGGTTCAACTCAGTGTTCATCATTTCATTCTACAAAAAAAGAATTTAGCTTCATATAACTCAATTCGACAAATGTCTTTAAGTGACTACTCCAGCAAATCTCCGTGCTAAGTACTAAGGCAGATAGGTAAAACAGAATCATTGAATCTCAGAGTTCAAAGTAGCCAATAGGAGTCAGATAGTACAACATATACCTGAAGGGGAATTCCTCTATACCATACCTAACAAGTGATCACATAGCTTTTGTTTCAAAGACCTCCAGTGTTTGGAAACCCACTGGCTCCTGAGAGAGCCCATTGGGCTTTTGGATAGGGCAGATTTAACGGTTATGATGGTTTCCCTGACATCATTCCTATATTTGCCTATTAGCTTGCACATTATCTTCCTTGTTCTGCCCTCAGAAGCCAAGCAAAATATGCCCAAACCCTTTAAAAGCTATCATGTACCCTGCAGCTTCTCTCTTCTCCAGGCTGAATATCCCTAGTTCTTTCAACTAGTCATCATATGGTTGGTTGTTGTCCATTGTGCTCAAAGAGGCCCAAAATGACATCACTAGGTTAGTGTCAAGGTACAATGTGTCCAGCTGTGGCTGATCAGACTAACATGAGCTGGGGAGGCTCTTCCATAGATCAGGCACAAATAATCCATAGGAACATTTGGGAAGGAGATGTCTCCAAATTTACAAGGTTTCTTTTGGGTTACTGCAATTCTGCTTTGCTAATAGAGCACAATGCCTTCTTTGATGTGAGCACGCCATGCTGGGGAGTCCTGTGACAATGTCTCCTATGTCTCACAATCAATTCCAAAGTTCTTCAGCAAGGCCTTGATGGTGTCCTTGCATTGCTTCTTCTGGTCTCCATGTGAGTGCTTGCTTAGTGTGGGGTCTCCATAAAATAGTCTTTTAGGCAAGCATACATTTGGCATTAGAACAACATAGCCAGTCCATCAGAGTTGCACTCTCTGCAGTAGAGTTTGAATTCTTGACAGTTCAGCTCAAGAAAGGACCTCAACGTCTGGTACCTCATCCTGCCAGGTGATCTTCAGAATCTTCCTAAGACAATTCAGATGGAAGCGATTCCTGGCATGGTACTGGTAGACTGTCCAGGTTTCATAGGCATATAACAATGTCAGCACAATGGCTCTGTAGACCTTCAGTTTGGTAGTCAGTCTAATGGCTCTTCTCTCCCACACTTTCCATCAGAGCCTCTTGAACACTAGACTAGCTCTGGTAACACATGCATCAATCTCATCATCTAGATGGACATACCTGGAAAGTAAACTACCAAAGTAAATGAACTTATTCATAGCATTCATAATTTCTCTTTACTGTAACTGATGCTTCCACGTATGGATGGTGAGGTGCTGGCTGGTAGAGAACCTCTGTCTTCTTGGTATTAGTTGTTAGGTTAAAATTAGTACAAGCAGCAGAGAATCAATACAGCAGCTAGGTGGCACAATCGATACAATGCCAGGCCTGGAGTGAGGAAGATCTGAGTTCAAATCTGACCCTAGAGACTTGCTAACTGGGTGACCTTGGGCAAGTCACTTGCCTCTGTTTGCTTCTCCTGCATTCACCTAGTATGATCAAGAGGGGCTTTGCCCTCATTGACCTCTTCTGTGCCCATCTTGGCTGATCAACATCCTTAAAATGAATGAAATGCTACATGTGGCCACAGCAGAGCACAAGACTGTCATCTTCCTGAACCTGAATGCTATGCCTCTCAATGGAACCTAAGATTGCACTAGCTTTTATGGCTCCCATAATTAACACTGTTGACTCACTGAGCTTGCAGTCTACTGATACCCAAAGATATTGTTTTGCTTTTTCAGATGAACTACTGTCCAGTCAGACTTTCTCCTTCACTTATCTTTGTGACTTAGACTTTTTGAACCCAAGAATAAAACTTTATATTTATCTCCATTAAATTTCATTTGATTTGATTTGTACCAATTTTTTTTAAATAACATATAGCAGGTTACCTTTTTCTCATAGTTTTCTATCACCCTGTAAGAAGACATAACACATTCTTTGGTCTCAAGGACCTAATATTGGATTAGCCTAGTAGGGAATATTTATATGTAAAATTATAATTCAAAACAAAATGTCTGAAGTGCATTGGTGAATTCCAAAAAAAGTGCTGTGAGATCAAGAAGGAGGGAAAAAAATCACTTCCAGCTTGGAGTAGAAAGTGGCAAGGAATCAGAAAAGGATACAAAAAGCAGTTGACATCTGAGTTGGGCCTTAAGGATTACAAAAGATGGAGACTGGTGGAAATCGGAAAGATGGGGGAAAGATGAATTTTCTAAGTGTGCCCCAACTACTGGATGATTCCCAAATATTAGGAAAACTTACCTTGAAATTCTCTGCTCTAATGGCATTCTTGGTTTTTGTTAGCAGTGGTTTGCTTCCCCCCCTCCCCTAGGGTTGTAAATATGCTGCTTCTGGGTAAGCAAATTAATTAATTGCTTGTTACAAATCTTTATTTGTTTCTTAAAGACATGGCTCCATATTAAAGTGTACAGAGCTATTAAAATCAACCCATAAGCTAAAAGTGTGAAAATGTTCTGTTCTTTAAAGCACATCTCTGAAAAAAACAAAACTATTACTGGCATCGATTATATGAAAGCATGAAAGAAAATTAGCTTTTTCTATTCCCTTTTACAGTGGATGAAAGGTTGTAATTCAAAGGGAGATGAGACTCCATTTTTTATTTTTTCAAGCAGGTCTGTATTGATTTTGTTTTTATTCTGTATGGGTCATTTGTAATTTCACTAGAGTTCAACAATTTCTCCGACTTGCAATGTCCTTTGCAAAAAAAAAAAATGTATTCCCCATCTCTCAGCCAACAATTTAGATAAATGTCAAGGAAAAGAAAAACTTTCTCAACAGCTTTCTTTTATTGAGGTGGACAAAGTTTGGATACCATTTTAATGCCATGTAGTCCAGAGGCAAATTGCCTCAGAAATCTTGAGAGTAAACTTTCTGTTCCCAGAAGTACATGAAGGAACAAACAGTGGAAGTCAGAACAGAGTAATTAGTACTAGCGAGCAACCTGATTGCACAGCTGTTGTTGTTCAACCACCAAGTAGAAATTAGGGTGTGGTGGGTGAGCTGATAATTGGGTAGAGGCAAAGAGAGGAAGGAGACAAAAAAAAAAAACTTCCACTTGGAAAAGCTGAGAGAATCACACTTAGTGGAATTTTAGATCTGGAGGCACCGTTGGGGTTATCTCATCCAACCCTTTCAATTCACAGTTGAATTTACAAAAGCATTAATAACACATAGCTGATGTAATATTTGTTTTTAATAAGTTTATTTATTTTTAGTTTTCAACATCCACTTCCATAAGTTTTAAATTTTCTCCCCCTCCCTCTACCCCAGACAGCATGCAATCTGATATAGGCTCTACACATACATTCCTATTAAACATCTTTTCATATTAGTCATGTTATATAGAAGAATTATAATGAATGGGAGTAGCCATGATAAAGAAAAACATAAAACAAAAAAGAAAATAGTCTGCTTCGATCTGCATTTAGACTCCATATTTTTTTTTCTGGATGTGGAGGTAATATTGCTTTTAAAGTCAACTGAGAAAATTCGAGTTTCATTCATCCATTATTAGTATAGTCTAGACTATATGAGACTGATATTTTAAGAAGCTATCATGTACAGGACACTTAATATATGCCAAGGAGGCCAACAGTCTATTTAGATCTCTTCCCTCAAGAAGCAAGTGAGAGAAACAAGAGCAATGCCATAATTAAGAATTTTTGCACATGAGACAAGTACCACAAACCACACCAGTACAAACAGCATGAAACATGCCTTGAGTTAGTCAGGAAAGAAGACAGTGGGTATTGGTGGGAGGCCATTGCTGGGGAAGATGATGCACTGGGAATGAAGGGGACCAGAATCTCTGGTAAAGGAGAAGCTTCCCACAAGCCACCATCTGGTAACTTATTTTAGCTAATTACTTTTACTCACTAGGTGCTAGGGCTAAGCTCTATGGTATCTGTGCTGTTGAAAGACTGCTGGTGCTGTAAGTCTCTATTAAATTCATCACCGAGAGTCAATGTTTTTGTTGTCCCACCCTAGTTACAGCTTTATCCATATCAGGTCACAATATATTGGACCTGGAAACAACAAAATGACCTACAAGAAACCTGGGATATTATACTATTATGACACTGTTGAACTTATACTGGATATATTTATAGGAAATGAACTGGAAACATCATTTGGGAGAGAGATTGCAAAGAACCACACTAGAAAATTTAGGACTATCTACTTTCTCTGATAGCAAAGTGAGAGTAATAAGTCATCGAAGAAAGTGGAGTTGACTCCTCCACTTAGCACTTTCATCTTTTTTTTT
>CM053622.1:377236004-377254424 GCA_028646595.1 Phalanger gymnotis
AAAAAAAAAGAATTGGTAGGTGCTAGACATGTTAAATATCCAATGACATTTCAAATAATGAAATTCATTACATTTTAAAGATAGGAAATGATTTATGGTTGATATAAGAGTTATCCCTGAGTCAGCTGTCTGTTGCAGTCAGACCATCAACTTGCCACAGATGAGAATTTAAAATAAACAAGAAGATAGAGTAATAATGAGAAAAAGATATGGCATAACGTTAAAATATCTAACCCTGAATTGTTTAAACAATATTTTGAAAAAATTTAAAACATGGAAAATGTGCAAGAGGAATGATATTAACACTTGAATAAAATAATTTCAGCTGGAAAATAAACCGGCGTTAACTAATTGCTGCAGCAAGGAGACCAAAAGAGAAAAAAGGACCTATGGAGTCCCACATTTGATTTACTTGGCATTTGGAGAGGATTGACTGCCAAAGGTAACACCAAGCTTAAATATAAATATAATGGATGATTATGAGCAGGATCATTTCATTAAGCAGAGAGAAATAGTGGAGAGTAAAACTAAAGAAAGATTGGCAAAATAGCCAATCAAGAAAAGTCATCCCAAGGACATTTATGGATATAAAAGAAAAGAGGACTACAAATAGAAGATGGAAAAGATGTGCAAAATCCATACAGGCCAATGTTTCTCCAAAATCAAGCAGAACCACCACACTTGAATTCTAACATCACAGTCTCTAAGGTGCTGATAGAAAAGGTAGAAATGACTCTAAAGAGGCCAAAGATGGGGGGGAGGGGTATAGAGAGCAAAGCCATATTGAACCAAGTATGTATAGAAAAGAGCCAGGCTGGAGGTAATACAATTCCAATAGCATTAAAGGACTGACATGTAAGATATCTGAAGGAGGGGAAGATAACAAAAATGTAAAAAAATTAAAATTTTATTAATAACAAAAAAGATGATAGAAAATATCAGTACTATTGGCTTATATGCTTTTCCCATCTATACAAAATTTTCATGAGGGTCATTTATACATGAATTGAGGACATCTTCAATTAAGGAATTAGTTTGGAAAAAGACAACTTTATGGATCACAAAGTTACTATATCAAAATTAACTGAAAGAATCTAAGATCCCATTGTACTTAATGTTGATTATAAAAAGTGTTTGGTTTGGGGAGATGTAGCAAAAGAAAGAATCCTGTTCAATGACCCTCTGATAATAAACATTAAGCAAAGCATAAAATAGTTATCACTGGGGCTATAGGAAGACAGGCTCGCCAATACTCTCTTGGTGAAGCTGTGACATGGTTCAAACATTCTGAATGTCAACTGGGAATTTTGAAAGAAAAATGAATCAACTGTTCATACTCTTTTGACAGAGCAAACCCAAAAATGGTCACATACCCCGCAGAAACCAAAGACAGAAACAAAGGTCTGATTTATTGAGATAACTGAAATATTCATAGCAGTATTCTTTGTAGTAGTATAGACCTGGAAATTAAGTTGGTATCTGTAGATTGTAAAAGAGTTTAATAAACCACGGGATTGGAATGAAATGAAACACTGTTTTGTAGTAAGAATGAATATGAAAAAATTAAAGAAACATGGGAAGATATGTGTGTACTGTTAGAATAGGAAATTAGAAGAATCCAAATAATGGCATATACCATGACTACAACGATGTAAACAAAGAGCTCAGTAAAGGGAAACTGAAAAACCAATATAGTCTGAAGAAGAAATAAAGAAACATCCCTCACTCCTCATGGCAGAGAGGTGGAGGACTACTATGGCATTAAGTTGAATACATTGTTAGACACAGTCACTGTATTGGGTGTTTTTGCCAAACTGTTGCTCTTTCTTGTTGTTATAAGGTTCATTCAATTTTGAAGGGGAGGGAAGGAGAAAAAGGGGGAAAGGGATATTTCTAGCAATCCTGTGATGCAAAAACAAAAGGCATCAATAATTTTTTAAAAAAGAAAACATCACTTGTTACATGGTACATGAGAGTTCATGAACCTGGGTTCCAATCATACCTTTGCAATTTTCTTAGTGCCTTTATGGCCTTGGCAAGTTGCTTAATTTTCCCAGCCTCAGTTTCCTCTTCTGTGAGCCGGAGGGTTAGACCAGATAACCTTTGAAGCACTTTCCAGCTCTATATGATCCTATGACTTCAAACCAGTAGAGTTATGAAGTACAGTCTTGGGGTTGGAAATATTTAAGGAGTGGGTAGGAAGGTAGTTGTGATAGCAATTATAGCCATTTTTTCCCCATAGATTCAGTAGTGGAAGGAGAGATATAGGCTGATAGCTTGAGAATATGGTGGAGTTATCACAATTTTTAAAGAATAGGCTAGACATGAAGTCATTTAAGGGTAGCAGAGAAAGCCAGCTGATCGGGAAAAGTTGAAAATGAATTAGAATGATTGAGGGGACAAGCTCCTAGAGGAGAAGAGAGGGAACAACATTCAAGGACAATAGATAGAGGAAATGGCTTTGGTAAGAAGGAATATGTTTTCCTCAAAGACAGAAATGAAGGAGAGGATGAATGAAGCTTCCACTACCCACTCCCACACATATTTGGGAATAGGAAATATTTAGCTAGAAAAGAATCCAGAAATAATGCTTTGGATACTGGCAGTAGATATATTTGCAATATGTTGACTTGTCAGTGAGGCTTCCCACATGACATTTCTAAAAATCAAGATTAGGGTCCAATCCTCAATTTTGATTTTGATTTTTTTGGGAGGGGGAGAGTCTTATAGTTGTAGCTGTGATTGTGGGTGAAGGAGCAGTTCTGATAGTGCCTAGTCTAAGTGCAAAGGGAAGGTGGCAATGTTTGAGGCTTGCCTAAGAGGAGCCATGCAGAGCTAGATCAAGGCAAAATCTGAAAAACTCATTTATCTCTATTTGAAAAATTCTTCTATGTTACTATCATCAGATACCTTTGACTTGACTTGTTGCAAGATAAAAAAAAAAAGTGTGTCGTGAAGACTGGGATTTTCCCCTTTGTCATATTCTGTGTTCCAACCTACTGGCTTTCTTGCCATTCCATCTCTACCTGTGTACATTTATAATCCCCCCCATGCATTCCCACTTCATACCACCTTTCTTCAAGGCCCAGCTCATACTCTAGCTCCTGCATGAGATCTTTCTTGGTCCTTCAAATTGCTAATGCCTCACTCACAAAAATGACTTTCTATTTATTTTTCATGTATATATATATTTTCACCTATATATGAATATATATTCATGTATACATCTCTGCTTATAGAATGTTAGCTCCTTGAGGACAGGGACTGTGTAGTTGTATCCCCCAAGATTAGCACAGTGAATAGTACATAGTAGGCTTACTTAATGCTATTGATGGATCTCTAGAATTAAAAATGTGCATTTGTGTGTAAGCTATGATCCCTTTTAATTACTTCCCATTATAGGGTGTAGTTTGATACTGAAAATACTTTCTCTGCTCCTTTCAGCACCCAATTGCACTATATGAAAGGGCAGTGCTTTAATGGGGCAGTGCCATACATATAAAAAGGAATATTGTAAGTATCCCTCGTTGTACCTTCATATATATCATGTATAAGGAACTTATTTGTAATGTACTATGTCTGGTTCTGCAACTGTGTTTCTGGATCTATTGCTAGACTATATATATTGGACACTCATTCTAGAGCAGTGTTGTCAAACTCAGAAAAAAGGGTAAGAATCCCTGCAGGTGCAGATTGACTTCAAAAACTACATATTAGCACTATCTATGTTTTATTGTACTTTTATTTATCTTGTTAAATATTTCCCAATTACTTTTTAATCTGGTTCCTGTCACATCCAACAGCATGCTCAATGTCTCTGTTCTAGAGCATTCCTTGTGCTGGAGAAGTAAATTCCATTCTAGAATGAGATTTAATTTGAGGATTTTTTTGCTTATGGGCTCCTTCATTTTAAGTTATAGACTATCTTTTTGTCTTATCAAAGTAATCCAATTTTTATGGAAAGCACCATAATAACTCTTTTGGAAAGGAGATTTTCCAACATGGGGACTCACTAGCTCTGGCAATTGGAATGAGAAGAGTTGATTTGTTGGGTTAGAGAGATTGGCATCTTGAAAAAAATCTGAGTGAGTCGCTCTCCTCACTTAGGGGAGATGCAGAGGTAACTGAGAATAGGCCCATGCTTGAATGTCACCCTGGTTGTGTGCTGTCAGAAGAGGGGCCCATGGTGGAGCTTACAGAGTTAGGATTCAAGAAGGGGCCTCCTACATCCATCCCCCTTCCTCCCCCCAGGGAGAGAATTCCATCTTATTTGTCTAGATTTCTTTAATTCCTATCATTCCTTTTCTGAAGTAGGGGAATTGCTATTATTTAACATTTTTCTATTTGCAAAATGCTTTATAGTTGCTCTAATTAATTGTTCCTCATGGCCACTCTATGGAGTTATTCAATAGTATAATAGCAGTAAAGGACTTTCTCAAAATCAAACTGAATAAATCAAGATTGACATGCAGTTGTAATATATTGCTAGCTTGCTGAACTATATTGCCTTTTATGGCAATTTTGTGTGAACTATGTTACAGTTTTTAATATTAGAATCATAGATCCTACCAGATTATACTTTCTCACTCATTTTATGGATGAGAAAATGAGAGTCAGAGGTATTTATTTTATATGTACTTATATATGTCTTCTCCAATGAAACGTAAGCTCCTTGAGGACAGAGATTGTTTCATTTTGGTCTTTGTATCTCCAACATCTAGTGCAGTCCTTAGCACACAGTAGGAGAGTAATAAATAAGTTGATTAATCAACCTTAGGCCAGACCAGGGATGGGGAACCTGTAGCCTCAAGGCCACATGTGGCCCTTTAGGTCCTCAAGTGCAGCCTTTTGACTGAGTCTAAGTTTTACAGAACAAATCCTTTTAATTAAATTAATTATTTAAATTAACTTTAATTAAAATTAAATTAAAGTTAATTTAATTTAAATTTAATTTAATTAAAATTTAATTTACTTTAAATAAAAATTAAAGGGATTTGTTCTGTGAAGTTTGGATTCAGTCAAAGGGCTGCACTTGAGGACCTAGAGGGTTGAATATGGCTACAGGTTCCCCACCGCTGGACTAGACAATTGTTTAGTAGCAGTCAGTCTGCTAGCATGTTAATACGTGCTTAATAGCACTCATGGTATACCAGGAACTATGCTAAGTGTTGGGAATGCAAATACAAGAAGAAAGACAGTCTCTGCCCTCAAGGATTACTCACTTAGATCCAATTCACTTGCAAGTTGAGACATTGCCTTCCTGACTTCATTGGTGCTCTGAGAACCAAAGACAAACAACAGCAACAACATTTGAAGGGAGGAAGATAACACCTAAAAGGAAGCTGAAAGGTTGTATGTGTTGTTGTTGTTCAGTCCTATCTGACTTCCCATGACCCCATTTGGGGTTTTCTTGGCAAAGACACTGGAGTGGTTTGGCATTTCCTTCTCCCGCTCATTTTTATAGATGAGGCATACACGAGCTCAGTACCTACCTCTGGTGTAAGGGCTGCCAATTCCTTTTCAGAGCTGCTTTCTGTCTCTGGTGTCTACCTGCCACCTAAATCTCACCTGTGGCTCTAAGAAGCTGTAACAGCATGTGCAGTGACCACAGTCCAGTAAACGTTCTCAGCAGATGGGCTAAACCAGGTTGAGGGTAACTGGTGGTCCTCAAACCCATCTCTGAGTTAGGGGAGTGTCTACCCCAAGCATGTGAAGACTTTTTCTGGTAGAGTGGGTGGATATGAACAATTTTTTCCATCAGGCCATGAAGGTGGCATTAACAGGTGCTGTGGAATCAGACATCAGAGACACCAAGGTCATCTACTGCGTCCCAAGCCATCGCCCGTTGTCTTAACATTTTTGTCTTGCTGCTGGAAGAGAGAGTGAGGCCAACAACTTTGAACAATCCTATGTTACTTAAATGCAGTTTATATGCAAGTCAAAAGACATCACCCATTCTATTTTACTTTTAGAAAGGCATCTCTACTTTGAATGTTCATATGGACTATTTGTGCCTGATCTGTGGTAGAGGCTTCCAAGCTCATATTGGCCTAATCAGCCACAGTTAGACACACTGTACCTTATTATGGTGATGTTATTTTGGTCCTTTTTGAGCATGAAGGACAATAACCAAACCAATTTACAGATGATGAACTGAGACAAACAGGGTTGAGTGACTTGCCCAGGGTCACACAACTAGTAAGTATCTGAGGCCAGATTTGAACACAGGAAGATGAGTCTTCCTGACTCCCGACCTGGCACTCTATCTACTGATCTAGCTACCCTGAAAAGGTGTGTATGTGTACCCAACTCAGAAGCATGGTAGAAAGAATTTGGAGAACAACCTAGAGAGAAACGAGGTAGTACTATCCAAGGTTGGGAGTGTAAAAGCTAAGGGGAAGTTTTACAGATTAGATGTAGGGTATAGAATACAAAAGAGTAAAGGGACTCTGCAACTGGAGAGGAAGAGAAAATCTCAGCACAACTAAGGAGAGAACTATTTCATTCAAGAAGTCTGCTCTTAGCAGTCTTTGCGAGTATAGGCTCTGGAAATCAAGAGACTTGGAGGAATGCAGGCTTTACCCAGATGCCTGGGGCTCTCTGGGCTTCCTTCCCTTAGCCATCCCAAATCTGTCCCCATCCTCCTTTCTGCTCTCCTCTGGCTTGTGTCCCTTTTTCTACTTTTCCTTTCCCTATGAAGACCCACGCCCCAATACATAGTCAAGCCTTTCTCCAACTTTTGCTACTCCTTCCCAATTTTCCAATGACATGCTTAAAATTGAAAATTTGTACATATATTTCTTGAAATGGTATCAAATTATAGTCAGTTTGGACCACCTTATTCTTTGGAAACAAGCCAACTTGGCAATGCATGGCCACTTGGTTTTCATCTTGGGAAAGAAAATTCATGCCAGGTATGAAAGTTTTCATTTTAAACATTTCTTTCCTATGGTTTTGTTAACAAGACTTCTTTTTTTTGGAAGGGGGAAGGCAAGGCAATTGGGGTTAAGTGACTTGCCCAAGGTCACACAGCTAGTGTGTCAAGTGTCTGAGTCTGGATTTGAACTCAGGTTCTCCTGACTCCAGGGCCGGTGCTCTACTCACTGTGCCACCTAGCAGCCCCATTAATAAGACTTCTTGAAAAGTAGTTAACTTCTAGCTTATGCCAGCTATTATGATTGTTGTACCCCAGATGTCTTGAGGTCCAGGACTCCTGGGATCTTTCAGTCTTCATCATATATTAATGAACCTTATATGTTATAAACCCCATAAAATCATTGTACAATTTTACTTGAGACAGAGGATTAATGGGAATCATCAGCACATAGACCATATGGAACTATTCTTTAATGAATAAATAAAATCTACCAAACATGATTCATATAATGAAAATAGAATCCTTAACCATTATCTTAAATATATCAGACACAATATTATTCAGGTGAAGAGGGTTATGATGCATTATAAAGGTAGCTAGGTGCATATAACCCCTGGCCTGGAGTCTGGAAGACCTGAGTTCAAATCTAGCCTCAGACACTTATTGGCTGTGTCACTCTGGGCAAGTCTCTTAACCTCTGATTGCCTCGGTTTCCTCATCTATAAAATGACAATGTCAGTACCTATTTGTGAGATATCAAATGAGATAATAATTGTAAAGCCCTTAGCACAGTGCCTGTCACATAGTAAGCCCTGTATGAACATTAGCTTTTATCATAAGCTTTATGCTCATAGGACCTGCCTAGACATGAGGTCACGCAGACAACCCAACTCCAATCTCAGAGACAGAGGGACAGCAAACGGCTACAAAGTGGGGTACCTTTGCTCAAGTCCAGATCCAAATAGATCCAGGACACTAAACAGGTTTGAATCTCCACTCTTTTCTGCTCAGCCAGAAGCCCAATCTTGGCCCGTTCAGGCCTCAGGTTCGAGTAGCTCCCAGAGGCAGCTGCTAACAGAGAAAAGTGAGGGTCAGACTGGTGTCGAGAGATGACTGTTCTTGTTTCATGTCCATAGAGGAGAGAAAGGAAACTAAACTCTGCTTAATATTGTGGCCAAATTAAGTCTCCTACTTCTAGTTAGAGGCCCTCTTGCTGAAGCTTTACTTCAGTTTCATCCACAAGGGTAATGTATCCCCTTTTTGGAGGCCCTACCAATGAAGAAATCAGTTAGGAATAAAACTTCCTCCTCCAATCCAATGCACATTTCTCCTTCGGGAGGGCAATAGTATTGAATTCATGGAGACCTGCTCCATTTCTTCAAGGAAAGCCATCGCCTCCAACCCATCATTCATTGGGGGAATATGCCTGTAGAACTGTCCACTAGATGGGAGAGGGCTGGATTCTTCCACGCCCTCTTTCACAGAGCTAGGGGAAGTCAGATATAACCTGTTATTGGGTACATTGGGTAGCTGAGCATACTCCAGAACAGTTTGGATGGGTATCATCCAAAGTTTGATGGGTAACAGAGGAAAAGGGAGGAGATACTGGGACAAAACCAAACAATTTTTTGAAACGTATTTGCAAGATGATTCAATTAGTAGTCAGGTATGAACTCATACACTTAGTCTCCAAAGGGACCTTAGAGGTCCTCTAGTCATTTTATAGATGTGAAAACTGAGGAGCAGAGAAGGAAAAGCCCAAGATCACACAGGTCAGTTCCTTTTATGCCAAATCCAGGGTCCTTCATATTGCACCAGATTGCTAGATATGAACACTACCGGATTTCACTTATTAGTAGCTTTGTGATAGCGTATAGGAGAGGTGGTTCCACACCAGAAGCCCTCCTGCCTCACAAACTCTCCTTTCCCTTCCCCCACCATGGGCAAGTGCCTTTCCAATTCAGAACACCTGTAGATTGATTGAACTAGAATTATCTTATCTCAGGCAGACTAAAAGAGGAAGGAACATTGATGTGAAGTGCAAAGTTAACTTGAGTCAGGAGGCTAGAATATGGTCTGTGCTCTGCCATTAATTTGTTGTTGTTGTTTGCCCTTGTTCTAGAAAAGAACCATGATATCAGGATGGTTATGTCATGACTTGTGAGTGAATTGGATTTAAGCGAGGCGGGGCTGTGCAAAGACACCAGCCTCACTTTATCCTCCTGAGCCATCTGGGCCCAGTGGCAAGGTACAGATCGGGATGACTGGAGATGGCCCTGGATGCAGTGGGAGACCTTGGCTTGACCTGGAAGTTACTTAATCCCAAAAGTTAGCTGGATGGTTCAGTGTGTGGAATCAGGAAGATTTGAGTTCAAATCTAGCTGGGCAAGTCACTTAACATTTGCCTTCCTCTGTTTCCTCAACTCTAAAATTGGAGAAATATTAGCACCTATGTCTTATGGGTCATTCTGAGGCTCAAATGAAACAATATTTGTCCAGTGCTTGGCACATGGCTGTTGTGTTTGTCCTTTGCTCTTGAAGGGGACCATGACATCAGGGAGATGATGATATGACTTGTAGTTAACTTTGATTTGAGTGAGAGAGGGCTGTGCAAGTCAGCAGCCTCACTTTCTCCTTTAGAGCCATCTGGATCCAGGGGCCTGATATTCACCAGGATGACTGGAGATGGCCTGGGATGCATTAAGAGAACCTGGCCCTTCCACTCATGTAGTAGCAATTTAGATTTGAAGATCTTTCCACCCATGATTAGGGCATGTGACTTGCTTATGTCACAGGAAGCCTAAGACATATGTGGTGGGAGGAACTACCTGACAGGAAAAGGAAGTTATGCCACAGGAAATGCTGAGAGAGAGCAGTTATGGCTTCTCACTAGTGATTGTTAGAACTGAATAGGCTGATTTAACTGTGCTGTGAGTTTGTCTTTGGGGAGACCCCAGCAGGGGGTCAGAGGGGTTTTGGGATGGTGAGGCTCTAGGTTGTTATATTGTGTATTGAATGTTTTGGGTTCCTTGCTGTTATGATGAAGTGGACTGACTGGATAAATGGCTTGTGGGATATGGTTCTCTGGTATCGGAATAAATGGTTTACTTCTACCTTCTATGTGGAGAGTCTCGATATAGAACTACATAGGCATTTTGACAATTATCATCTACATTGTTATTATTGCCTTACTGTTTCAAATTGGCACACAGTAGGTGCTTAACAAATGTGTATTTCCTTCCATTGGGCCTCAGTTTCCTTATTTGTAATATAAATTCTTTGAACTGGTATCTTTTTCAAGCATGGATGATGATTCCATCTGTGATTCCAGATATCTTCTCATGAAAATGTGATTTACACCAGTTACTGGTGACCTGGACAGAGATGTTTCTTCCTTTTCCTTTCCTCTTCCATAAACCATGTCCTTCATGGGAGAAGACTCTGGTGCTATTGCTCTGGAAGCTATAAATGGAGGAAGAAGGGGAGATCACTGGAGTTTTTCTGTTCTGGGTTGGAATTTTGAATTATTTCCCTGTAGTAACAGTACAATTCTGTTGCAATCTGATGTAGCCGAAATCGTACTATAATTAAGATAATTATGGGTTAAATATGCTTTTATGAATTAAGAAACCTAACCACCTTTTCATAACAGTGTTTCTATGTGAAAATGGGCTCCAAGTTGCAAACACCTGATTTTCAGCCCATTCTTAAGCTGATGACCATAGGAAAGAAGTCAAGAAGCTGCCTGAAGCCAAAAATAATCAAGTCAGATAAGCCAGGCCAATAATAGCAACAAAGAAGGAAATAACTGGGTATTTGCATTTTCCCCCTCATTTCTTTGAGTGTTTACTGTTCAGTTCTAATATTTGCCTTTGGTCTTAGGAAAATAGCTAATTTTATTAATACATGTCAGCTATTCATTACTTTTAGGTGTGGTAATGCTCTAAAGTGAGCTCACTCTTTCAAATAATTCTCAAAATGAATTTATTGTGTTTTAAATTCCTGATGGCGTGGCATCTGAAATTAATTTTTAGCTATTGCGTGATAGATATTGAGGGAGAGGGTATGCTTGGAGAGGGGGCATATAGATCGACCTGCGACTTCGGTTGACAACTTAAAGCTTATGACAGTCATCTGCCATGATGGTAGAAACTGATGATTGAACATTTCGGACCTGGAGAGGTTCTTTATAATATGAATATATTTGTGTCCATAAGTCAGCAGATGTACAGGTCAGCTATTGGCCTAGGTAGGGGTGGGGGGAACTTGCAGTCTCCAGGACACACATGCCCTTGAGGCTGCAGGTTTCCCCAACCTCGCGGGTAGGGGTATCTGTGTGTATACGCCCAGCTATTAACTATTTGCTCAGGTTTCTCTTCTTCTGAATCTCTTTTCAAAACCTTGAATGTTTGAGATTCATATATAAAATAATCCATAAAGCAGTTTAATAATCATTGACCAACAGTGGGTTTTAAATGGGTCAGTGCAGAGCTCTGTGCTAAGGCCATCTCAGATCTTTCATCTTGGCCACATCTGCAAGCTGGGCAGATGGTGAGAATTATTTTCATCCTTTGACAGATGGAAGAACTAAGGGTATGGAAAGCTCAAAACCATTCTCTTGGAGTTATGTAATAAGGAGAACAAGAAACAGAATTTTTTTTGGAAACAACTTGTGGTCACTTGGGCTTTCATAATATGCCAGAGCTTTCCAGAACTGAATCCCTGAGTTCATTATTAACTCACATTGTAAGATATGTAGTATATGTCGTGCATGCTGTATTTCGAGTTCTATCCAGACTCAGGAGCAGATGGTCTCCTTTACTTTTCTAGATGTGGGTACCCTTACCCCAGCCCAGAGAAAACTTAGGATCCTAACCTTATGGTTAGAAGGGACTTCAGAGACCATTAAATCCACCCCTTTGTTTTATAGATGAGCAAACTGGGGATCAGCAAGCTGAAGTAATCTTTCCCAAGGTCACGCAGGTAGGCAGAGAGAGTCAGAGGTGGAATTTGAACCCAGGCTCTCTGACAGCAGATCCAGCATATGTGTTACATGCTGCTTTCCAAATGTAGGGGTTTAAATAATTTATTACTTTTTTTTAAAAGTAACAATTTTTATATACAACAGAAGTAAGCCTAGAATGGGATCAAGAGAACTCTGGGGTCACTTAACTGAACGCTGAGTCCTGTGCCCTTTATCAAGGACCCAAAAGGGCAACCAAGGGAGGGAGACTTGTTCTTCAGTCAAAATTCTGCCATAGACTGTCACTTCCATTGAGCCACTTAACTTTCTCTGCCTCAATATGTCTGTCTGTAAAATGGGCATGGGATATAATAGAATCAGGCTAAAAAATATAACATGCACATTTGAAGTTTTCTGCAATAGTGACAGACATGCTTTATAGATCTACATAAGGATTTTGGTCACATTAATTAATTAACTGAACATGTGATGTAGCAAGTCATCCTATCCTGAAGATTTTGTGGTAATTACCTTTATTTATGTGTAAAGATGTTTTGAGTAATATTTTCCCCATCTTATTTAATTTAAAAAACCCCACAACATCAGAGAACAAAACTTAAATGTATTAGTAGTCCACTCTTGCATTTCAATGACAAAACAGAAAATTTTAGTTTATTCATAAGAGATCTATGCCATAATTCAATAATACTCAGTAGTTCCATGGCCTTTGGGCATTTCCAGCCTATTTTCTCAAGTCAGCTTTTGGGACTCCCAGAGAGCCTTTGGAGAAATGGCCTTCTTGCCTGCTTCATTTCCTCTCCACTTATCTGCTGCTCAGGCCTTCGCAATCTGGCTTCTAACCTCATCACTCAACGGAAACTTCTTTTCCCAAGGATACCAATGATCTCTCAATTGCTAAATCCAGTGGCCTTTCTTGAGTTTCATCTTTCTTGACATTTTGGCACCATTTGCTTATTACTCTATTCTCATGGATGCTATTTTCTCTCTAGGTTTTTGTGATACAGGCCTCTCTTGGTTTTCCTATGATCTACATATATGGCCGCTTTTTGCAATCTCCTTTGCTGGATAACCATACACCTACTATCCTCTAACTGTGAGAATATACCAAAGCTATTTCCTGGGTCCTCTTCTCTTTTCTCTCTATTCCATCTGTTAGTGATATGTAATCAGGCCCAATACGGTCGATGATCATTTCCATGCAGATGATTCCCAGCTCTATATATTCTTTCCTAACCTTTCCCTTGATCTTCAGTCCTGTATCACAGGCTGCATATTAGACATTTATTTCCATTTCTAATTTCCGGATGCTCCAAAGGCAGCTCAAATTCAACACGTCTGAAAAGAGACAGTGTTTCACCTCTCTGTCTCCCATCCTTCTTCCTAACTCATCTATTTGTGGTGCCAACATCCTTCTTGCCATTCAGATCCTAATTCTTGGAATTCTCCTTAGTTCCACATTCACGTTCTCTCTCAAATTATTTGCCAAGTCTTGTAGATTTTGCCTCCACAACATCTTTCGCATCTATCCTTTTGTCTCTACTCAAGTGCCATCACCATAATTGAGATCCTCATCACTTACCTCAAAGACTGCAATGACCTGCTAATTGACCTCTATTCTTGAAGCATGTCCCCTCCCCAGTCCATCCTCCACACAGCCATCAAATTGATAATTTCAAAAGTGCAGGTCCAACAATTTCATTCTCCTCTCAGAAAACTCCACTGGCTCCCTATCATTTCTGAGACAAAAATGCAAACTTTTTTGTTTTGCATTTAAAATCCTTCATGGTCTGGTTTGAGAATATCTTTCCAGACTCATTACTTTGCTCCACATGCTCTGTGGTACAGCAACAGTTGATATTCTTCACAGAACATTTCAGCTCCAGCCTTTGCACATGCTCTCCCTCATGCCCAGAATGTCTTCTTTGCTTACTTCTGCCTCTTGCAGTCCCTAACTTCTTTCAAAACTCAGTTCTAGGGCTACCACTTCCATGAAGGCTTTCATGACCAACCCCTCCCAGCTTACTAGTGACTCATGAAATTATATTTTATATTGTATATATTTTTAAAATTTACTTATATGTATGGATATTTTCCCCCAATAGAAGGTAAACTTCTCAAGGATAAAGACTGTGTTGTTTTTGCCTTTGTATCCTCAGCACCTAGCGTAGTGCTCTGTAGATAATTGTTTCTTTTTTAAAAAATCATTATTTATTTATTTTTTAAAAATTGAGTTTCAAATTCTTTCCCCTTCACTTCTCCCCCACCCATTGTGAAGGGAAGAAATATGAGTTCAATTATACATGTGAAATCATGCAAAACAAATACTCATATTAGCAATGTAGCAAAAAAGCAAGAAAAATAAAGTGTAAAAAATTATGCTCCAATCTGCATTCATACTTCATCAATTCTTTCACTGGAGGTGGATAGTATTTTTCATTATAAAGTCCTTCAGAATTGTCTTGGATCATTGAATTGATCAGAATACCTAAGTTTTTCATAATTGATCATCCTATAATATTGCTGTTACTGTTTACAATGTTCTCCTGGTTCTGCTCACTTCAGCTTGCATCAGTTCATCATGTAACTCTTCTCAGTTTTTTTTTCTGAATCTATCTTGTTCATCACTTCTTATAGCACAATAGTATTCCATTGCAATCTTATAACACAATTTGTTCAGCCATTCCCCAATTAATGATTTCCAATTCTTTTCTACCACAAAAAGAGCTGAAAGCAACTCCACATAAACATATTTGTACATATAGGTCCTTTCCTTTTTTTCTTTTAGTCTCCTTGGGATACAGGCCTACTAGTGGTATTTCTGGGTCAAAGGGCATACTCTTTGGGCATAGTTCCAGATTGTTTTCCAAAATGGTTAGATCAGTTCACAACTCACCAACAGTGTATTACTGTCTCAAATTTTCCACATCTCCTCCAACATTTGTCGTTTTCCTTTTCTGTCATATTAGTTAATCTGATAGGTGTGAGGTGGTATCTCAGAGTTGTTTTAATTTGCATTTTTTTTAATCAATAGTGATTTAGAGCATTTTTATATGACTGTAGATAGCTTTGCTTTCTTCTGAAAACTGCCTGTTTCTATCCTCTGATCACTTATCAATTGGGGCTTGACTCATATTCTGATAAATCTGACTCAGTTTTCTATATATTTGAGAAATGAGGACTTTATCAGATAAACTTACTATAAAATTTTCCCCTAGTTTCCTGCTTTCCTCCTAATCTTGGTTGCATTGGTTTTGTTTGTACAAATCTTTTTTTTAATTTAATGTAACAAAAATGATCCATTTTATACCTCATGATCCTCTCTATCTCTTGTTTGGTAATAAATTCTTCCCTTATCCATACGTCTGACAGGTAAAATTTCCCACACCCGCTGATATGCTTATGGTATCACCCTTTATGTCTAACTGTTTTGACCTTTTTTCAATCTTATTGAAAACATATTTTGAGTATGTTCAATCAATTTTTCCTCTGCCTCTGAATTTTTGTATCCTGATACGTGATATATAAATTTTTAGAGAGTACCATCATCATTTGTTCTTTGTTCTCTATTTTCATTTCTCTCTTTTTAAGAGTTCTACTTTTAATAAGTTTTCTGTTCTTATTTCTTTCATTTGTCCTTTAAATTTTTTATGTTACTTTCGAACTATTCTGAAGGTTCTAGCAGATGTTCCACAATCATTGGTAGCCATATGTTGATACCTTATATAATTGATTATAAAACTTTCTTCTTCCTCCACAAAGTCCTACTCTAATGTTTTATCGGGGCAAGGAGGAGAGCCTGGGTTTACAAAGGCGATTCCAGTATAATGCAAGCAATGGTAGGCTCTACCATAATGGTGAGGATTGTAGCATAGACATGGTGAAAGACTTTTTCAGCTTTCTATGAACTAGCCTAGCCAGGTATAGAAAGGCTTATCACTTTTAGCAGACCAGACTAGCAAGGTATGGGAAGGCTTATTACAGCTTATCACATTGGCCACAGAAAAGAAAGAAAAAGTACAAAGTAAACTCCTCTACTTCTGCAGCAATGGTGTTGGAGTAGTGAGTGGGAAAGGGGCAGAAGATGCTAGAGCTCACACAGTTCATGTACTATTTATAATCATTAACTTAGTTGTTAGTACTCTAAATGTAAAGTTCTTTTCCAATTAATGATACAGGACAAATTGAATTATACCAATCATGACAATCTTGCTATAAAAAAAACAAACCAGAATGCAAAAAGAAGTTTCAGCTAAGTGGAAGGATGATCCACAGATTCTTCCTAGAGGGGCTTTAAAATAAATCAATTGGTGGAGTGAATTTTGTCATCTACCCCAAAGCAATAATAAGTATCATCCATGAGATATTTTCTCATTCCATATTATAGGCTCATGATGAGTATTTACAAAAAATACCACCATAAAAAATAGTCTTTGTTTCAACATCTGTTGCAGAGGATGAAGGCAGAGACTTTCTATGAAGAACTTGGTAAGACCCTTAAAATTAAATCAGTTTATACTTTGATACTCAGTGACTTCAATGAAAAGATGGAAATAGGTGGAGATAGTGAAGCATATATTGGGAAGTATGATTCAGGAGTGAGGGGTGAGAGAGGCTTATAGACTATACCAACTTGTAGAGTCTTGTAGATTATATATCCCAAAGATTTGTAGATTACACAGAAATTTCATGACTTTATATCAAGAATATTTTCTTCAAGGAAATACTTGGGAGGCACAGGACATGGTGAGCACTAAATAACATTACAAGAAGGTACTTAATTATATTTTAACAGCTAGGAAACATTTCATTATTGTTGTGGGAGATATTCCTGAATCAGTTGTCTGTGAACAATCCAAACACAATTCATCAAAAGCTAGAGAGAGAATAAAGAAAAAAAAAGACAAGCAATTAAAATAACCCTAACTTTATGTATTTAAACAAGTTATTCACATAGAAAAATGGGAAATAGATGAAGGAAAGGACATAAATACTTTTATGCAGAAATTTAACTGATATAAATCAATGATCATAACAAGAATAACCAAACAGCTTAAATACACTGTAGTCAGCAAACATTTGAACTATCTGTTTAGATCAGAGGTATGAAAGCCAAGGGCAACACTGGTTTAAAATCTAAACTCATTTGTAGACTCTTACAGAAGATGGGATAAGATTATGAGAATTATTGCTTTACAAAACAATAGAAAAAAGTTGAGGGGAAAGCCAGTTTATAGAAAACTTAGCAAGAGATTCAGCTAATCAAAGTCATCCCAAGATAATTTAAGAATGATCGTTGAAAGGAAGATAATAAGCGCATGAAAGAAAAGACCTGAAAAGATTTTTTATAACAATCCTTTTTTACCATCAAGGACAGTGGAGTCACAACATTTGGACTCTAACATTAGAGTCCTGGATATGTTCAGAGGAAATTTTTTAAAATGGTATTTATTGGGAGAAGCAGCCAGACTAGACCAAATATATAGAATGTTGGTCTGGGCCAAAGGAAATATAATTTGGAGACAAGAGGGAAGAGATCTTTAATGTGTCTGAAGGAAATGAAGACAATAAAGGCATGGAAAAGGTATAAGGCCATATTACTGTCAAAATCGGGCAACTGAGAGCTCATCATCACTTAACAACTCATGTATACTTTCCCACTTATATAAAATTTTATCAGAATAATCTGTATGTTCCCTGAGGGCCACCTTGACAAGGAAATTAGAAAGGAATAACAACTCTTTCACAAATGATGCTCTATAGTGGTAGATTTAGAGTCTCATAATTGACTGAAAGACATATGGATAAACTATTTCATTGGCTTTTTAGTTTGTTGATTGTTTAAAAAAAAGCAAAATGTCTCCTTAAAAGATCTTCTCCAACAAGATAATTCCCATGCATATGACAAAGACCCATAAGCGATTCTTTGAAAAGTCTAACAACAGAAATAACCTTGCTTGATGAACAATATTAAGCAAGACATAAAATAGAGAGTGGCCACTGGTCACAAGGTGTTTGCCACTGTCACGAAGGAAAGCCAAGGAGGAGTCCAGATTCTCTGTATATGATGAGGTCCTCCAGATATATTCCTGCCTGAAGATGACTATGTTCTTATTACCTCACACCCTAGAATATTGAAGTGCGTTCTAAATGAGATCTATAATTACTCAAAAGTATCTGGCTTAGGGGCAGAGCCAAGATAGCAGCTGGAAAGCAGGGACTAGCATGAGCTCCCCACCAAGTCCCTCCAAAAACCTATAAAAAATGGCTCTGAACCAATTCTAGAACTGCAGAACCCACAGGGTACCAGAGGGAAGCAGGGCTCCAGCTCAGGACAGCCTGGATGGTCTCTGGGTAAGGTCTATCCCGCATGGAGCTGGGAGCTGAGGGGAGCGGAGCTGAACAGAGCAAAGCCCAGTGTGGGCGGCTCGGACCAAGGAGACCAGGAGCCGGCCAGAGTATGCCCTAGCACCCTGAATCAGTGAGCTGCAGCAGTTACCAGACCTCTCAACCCACAAACAGCAAAGACAACAGAGAAGGTTAGTGGGAAAAGCTGCAGGGA
>CM053622.1:377254924-377265552 GCA_028646595.1 Phalanger gymnotis
CTTCTGATTGTATGTTTTGGTCTTCTTTGTCACCAAAGAAAGATTCCAAAGTCTGAGACTGAATCTGGATGTGTTTTTGCTGCCTGGCCATGTTCCCAGCCAACTCACTTGACCCTTGAGTTTTTCAGCGGGGTATGGCTGCTTGTAGAGTAAAGAGAACTATGTTCCAAGCTTGGGGGGATGCACTAGCTCTGCCACACCAGCACTCCTCCTTCCCCAAGAATCCCCAACCTGGACTGGACTTAGATCTTCAGCAGGCTCTTCACTCCTGCTCTGATCAGCCACTTAATTCCTCCCACCAGGTGGGCCTGGGGCCAGAAGCAACTGCAGCTGTAGTTCTGTAGCTGCCCCATCTCTGCTGCCCCTGGGGTGGTGGCTAAATTGCGAACTCCTTCCACTCTTGCAGCTTTTCCTACTAACCTTCTCTGTTGTCTTTGGTGTTTGTGGGTTGAGAACTCTGGTAACTGCTGCAGCTCACTGGTTCAGGGCACTAGGGCAAGCTCCATCAGGCTCCTGGTCTGGTTGGTCCACACCGCCCACGCTGGGCTCTGCTCAGTTCCCAGCTCCATGTGTGAAAGACCTCACCTAGCAACCATCCAGGCTGTCCTGGGCTGCAGCCCTGCTTCCCTCTGCTATTTTGTGGGTTCTGCAGTTCTAGAATTGGTTCTGAGCCATTTTTTATAGGTTTTTGGAGGGACTTGGCGGGGAGCTCATGCTAGTCACTGCTTTCCAGCAGCCATCTTGGCTCTGCCCGCCCCCCCCCCCAGTGTCTTTGCTGAGACAACCCCAAATACGGTCACAAAGAGTTGGATACAGCTTGAAAAATGGTGGGGTAAAGGACCTCTGGATAAGACAGCTGCTACTGAATGCCTTATTAGATTTTGAATGTGCATTTTATTTATGTATGTGAAAATACATACTAATATGCAACATATGATCTAAATTTTAAGAGTTTACAGTGCACAGCTGGAAAGTAGATTGACTGGATTTTATAAACAGTGTTTTTTCCTTTCTATTTTCTGTGGCAGCTCCACCAGAAGAAGAGCTCTGTACCCTTCATCTTAGATTTAGAAAAACACCTACTTCTGCTTTATTGAATACACTAAAGTCTTTAACTATGTGTATCACAATAAAATATGGCAAGTCCTCCTCAAAGAGATAAAAGTACCAGATCATCTTACTTGTTTCTAAGGAAACTCTATGTGGGCCAAGAAGCAACAGTTAGAGCCAAACATGAAATAACTGATTGGTTTAAGATTGCAAAAGGAGTATGACAAAGGTATATATTGTCTCCTTATTTATTTGACTTATATGCAGAGTACATCATGCAAAATGCCAGGCTGCATGAATCAAGAACTGGAATTAAGGTTGCTGGGAAAACATTAACAATCTCAGATATACAGATGATACCACTCTGCTGGCAGAAAGTGAAGAGGAATTGAGAAGCCTCTTGATGAGGGTGAAAGAGGCCAGGGTAAAAGCTGGCTTGAAGCTTAACATCAGAAAAACTGAGATTTTGGCAACTGGACCTGTAACTTCCTGGCAAATAGAGGGAGAAGAAATGGAAGCAGCATCAGATTTTATATTCTTGGGCTCAAAGATCACTGCAGTCAGTGACCATAGCCACGAAATTAAAAGAAGGTTTTTCCTTGGAAGGAAAGGTATGGCAAATCTGGACAGCATACAGAGGCATTGTGTTGTCAACAAAGGTCTGTATAGTCAAAGCTGTGGTTTTTCCAGTAGCAATGTATGGCTGAGAGAACTGGACTATAAGGAGAGCCGAATACTGCAGAATTGACAATTTCAAATTGTGGTGCTGGAGAAGACTTTTGAGAGTCCCTTGGACAGCAAGAAGGTCAAATAAGTCAACACTTAGAAAAATTAATTCAGGCTATTCACTGGAAGGTCAAATACTGAAGCTGAAGTATAAATACTTTGGCCACATGTTAAGAAGACAGACTCGATGGAAAAGACCATGATACTGGAAAAAACCATGATACTGGAAAAGATTGAAGGCAAAAGGAAAAGGGGGACACCAGAGGATGATACAGAGAGTGTCATAGAAACAATGAATATGAACTTGGACAGACTTTGAGAGATAATACAAGACAGAAGGGACTGGCTTGCTATGACCTATGGATTTGGACATGACTGAATGATTGAACAATACTTCCTTTCTCTCTGTACCTCTGGTCTCTTTTCACATATCACAGTTACCTCTTCTCTTCAGAACCACAGTTAAACTCAGGCTCTCAAGATCTCTTTCTTTTGATTGATATAGTCATAGCTTCAGTGGAAGAAGTTATTGAAGCTGGTGCTACCTAAGTATCTTCTGAAAGTATATGAAGTTAACACAGGAAAGCTCTGTGAGAGGGCACTGGCAGCCATAGGCTCAGGAAAGGCTTCACATATAGAAGGCTACTTCTGAGAGGAATTTTGAAGGAAAACAGAGATTTCAAGAGGGAAAGGTGAAGAAGTGTGATTTAGGTTTGGGGGGCTAAGATTACAAAGACATGGAGAGGAGACAGAATGTCCTGTGTGAGAAATGGCAAGCAGGCCAGTATGGAGGAATAGAGTACATGTATGGGAGAGGGTGTAGAGACACATGTATGTGAATATATGTGTATATATGTATATACATACACATATGTGTACACATAATTTAGGTGTGTATATGTATGTATATTCTGAATACCCATAGATCCTTCAGGTCAGTGGTACCAAAATCAAATAGAAAAGGATCCCTGCAGGCTACATATTGATTTACAAAAGCACAGATTAACATTTTAATATTTTATTTATTTTGTGTTTTATTATATTTATACATCTATACATATATGCACAAATATACATATCACATACAATATACACACACGCATATGTGTATACATATATATACATGTACGTGTGTATATATTTTTAGATATATATATACACACATACACATATAAATGACAATTAAAGTTCTTCACAGTCCAGCTACTTTCTACCTTTCATATATAATGAAATAATATGCTATATATGATACATATTATGAAATAATATGAAAGATATAATATATGAAAGGTGGAAAGTAGCCAAACTGTGAAGAACTTTAAATGTCACAGACAGTTTAAATTTGACCCTAGAGGTAATTAGGGGACTACTGGAGATTATTGGATAGGGAGAAGACACAATCAGACCTATGCTTGAGGAAAATCACTTTGGCAGCTGTGCAGTGAACACATTGGAATGGCAGGTGAGGTGAGAAACATGAGGCAGGGAGACCAAATAAATAAGAAGGCTTTTCAGAGTCGTGGTGAGAGATCTTGAGGACCTGAATCAAGATGGCAGATGTGTCTGTGGAGAGAAAAACACATGGTTGCTGTTATAGCTATATCTTTGGCTACTTGGTGGCTGAAAATATTTTCCATGGGTTGATAATGAGTAGAAAAACACCAACTTTTTTTTTAAAGACAGAAGTGTCAAATGGCAAAACTCTCAAGTGCAGCTGAATCAGATTAAAATGCAATTGGGAAATGTTGAGCAAAATAAATAAAAATACAATAAACAAAATGTTAAGTTGTGGTTTTCTAAGTCAGTATGTAGCCTTCAGGGGTCTGTTTCTATTTGAGTTCTACACCAATGAACTGATGGATCTATGAGTATTAAGGAAGAATCCCAACAGAAAGATTTTACCTCTCTCCTTCCTTCCCCTTTGGACCTGGTCTTGCTCCCTTTGGGCTTCAATTGCAAACCAGACTATCTGAGCCTAGAAAATGCAGTAGGGAATGTGGTGCCATTGTGCCTGTTTAAATGAATGAGAATATTTTCATTTTGTTGCATCGACCTTGGACAGGTCCATTCACTAAGGAGGGACTTAAGTAACACCAATTCCCCAAGGATATACCAGAAGAATTTTGGAAATGGTACCCCTTTAAACAGGATAATACAAGGAAAAAGTTAGCTGAGTCCTCTCCTTGCTTTCTTTTCTTTTGTTACTAAAATCATAAATTCATCTGCCAGGAATGATAGGCATCATGAGGCCTTCTTAAATTCCCCTTCACTCTCTGTTTACCACTGCAAATTTACTGTGTTTTGTTTCCTTAAAGAAATATTGTTGTTGCTGCTAACTTCTTTCTTGGTGGGGTGAGGGGATAAGGGGCGAGGAAAGGCCGTCTCCAAACTATGTTGCATTTAAACCATTTAAGAGTGGTGGGGAATTATGTGTGAAGAGAGGAAAAACAGGCAGTTCAGTGACCTAGTTGGCTTATGGTCTAAGTCTGGGCAGTCAGTGTGGCTCAAGTGAAACCTAATGTGTCTGTGTCCATGGTGAGAGACAAAGAATGTGCCCTCAGTCCTTTGCGGCTGAGGGACATGGCAACACTCTCACTATACACTCAAAGATGTTTATAGTCAGAGATCTTCCACAGTGCTCATTCTGAGAGCATCAACAAAGATCATTTTACAATTAAGTAAAGGAAGAAATCACAAATTTGCTAAAGCCAAATGAAAGTTTAAAAAAAGCCTAAAAACAGAAATGGATAAGAATCAAGAGTCCTAACAAATAAGAACAATTATTTGATCCGGGTAGCTATAATGGCAGTGTTTGATATTTGTAATTAAATAATTATTTCAATTTTAAGTGGCCCATTTTCAGTTTTAATAGAACAATAGATAATAATTAACAGTGAAATCAACATACTCCAGTAGCCTCTGTATAGTCTATGTTCCAAATCAGGTAGCCATGGAGCCATTTTTTAGGGCGGGTTCGGGAGGAAATCAGGAATCATCTAAAAATATTGGCTTTCCAAAGTTGATAAAAAGTGAGTCAAAATAAGGTTCTCTCTGATATTTATTGAAATGAAAAAATGATTGCCTATTTACTTTTATTCCCCTTTAAGTTTTCTGCAGTCAAATTTCTCCAGTTTCAGAGAGCAGAGAACCCCAAATTAATAGCTATATTTCAAGGAAAAATTTAGGTTGTTAATAAATCTCTGATTATCCCTTGACTGGACAGTGTTCATCAGGAATAGCTGTTATCTTTTAGCTGAGCATTATGTAGGTGGGTGGCTCAGCCTGTTGAATGCTAGACTTGGAGTTCTGAAAAACCCGTGTTCAAATCCCAC
This sequence comes from Phalanger gymnotis, assembly GCA_028646595.1. Taxonomy (NCBI): domain Eukaryota; kingdom Metazoa; phylum Chordata; class Mammalia; order Diprotodontia; family Phalangeridae; genus Phalanger; species Phalanger gymnotis. The sequence goes on from CM053622.1 coordinate 377,260,033, forward strand.
CTCAGACAATTTTCAGCTATGTGGCAAGAGATAAGTCCTTTAACCTCTGTCTTCTTCATCTGTAAAATGAGGATAATAACAGAATTTGCTTTGCAGAGCTGTAGTCAGTTCAAGATCAAAATAAGTGACATGTAATCTGTTTGGCAAACCTTGTGCTGCTATATAAAGGCAAATTGTTACTATTCTGGGTTTTTAGGCCATATTCAGAGACAAGAACAAAAATAATGTTAGTGACAGAAGAAAAGTTTTTACAAACTCCAACTTAAGTTCAATATATTGACCAGTTGGGCTGATATTTTCCTCTTTTTTCTTTTTGTCTTTAAAAATACTATTTATTACATAGGATGGCTTTTTTGGAGGGAAAGGAAGAGGGATGCTAGGGAGAACTATGATGTTAAAAATAGAAGACATCAAACAAAAACTTATTTTAAAAGTTAAACAACAAAATGATTCACATTAACTCTGGTTATGTGCCTTGCAAATGAACCAGTGAAGCCCGGCCAATGAGCCAGTGAGAGCTGGGGAGGCTGCAAGGGACAGGGGCAAGGGAGCCCAGGCTGGGGAGCAGACCCCCTGGGGATGTTAAGGAAGCCTTGCCATCTGGTGGCTTCCTGTTTTAACTAATTGTTCTAGTTAGGTGCTAAACTCGTTTGTTTCTTTCTGCTGAAGGAGTACCGGTGCTCGGAATGCCCTTTAAATTTTGGCCCACTGGAGCAAAGCTAAGGTTACCCTGCCCTTTCCACAACTTGGCTACTTATTAGTTTGTGACCAGGCAAGTCACTTCATCGGAGCTGTCTTCTCCCCCCGATCCCACTGTAAAATGAAAGGGTTCATATAGTTAATTGCCAAGGCTTATTCCAAGGGGGGCAGCTAGGTAGCTCAGTAGATAGAACGCCAAACCTGGACTCAGGAAGATTCATCTTCCTGAGTTCAAATTTGGACTCAGACATTTAACTAGCTTTGTGACACTTGGCAGGTCACCTAATCCTATTTGCCTCAGTTTCCTCATCTCTAAAATGAACCGGAGAACAAAATGGCAAACAACCCCAGTATCTTTGCCAAGAAAACCCCAAATGGGGTCATAGAGAGTCAGACATGACTGAACAACAAAAGGGCTTTTATCTAATTCTTTTTCTTGGGATAAGGAGGAGAAGAACCGTGTGATGCATAAAGAATGAACGGAACCCTTAGAACCTTTGGAGAGAATCCTTTCAGTGACATCAACCTCGTGATCAACACAATAAGCAGAACAACGTGCCTATTGGAAGGTGACATTTAGATTGTGAAAACTTGGCAGCTGTGAGTTAGAAAAGCATCAGAGGACAGATGAGTTCCTAGTGCCTTCCTTCTGTTGATCATATCCATTTCATCCTGCACATCTTTTCTGTTCATAGTTATTTGCACATTGTCTTCTCCATTAGAATGTGAGGTCCTAGAAGGAAGAGATAGTATTTCTAGCCTCTTTCTGTATTCCCAAAAGTATAGCACAGTATATGGCACACTGTAGGAATTTCATAATAATAATATTAGCTAGTATTTATGTGGCACTTACTTTGTTCCAGGCACTATGCTATATGCTTTACAATCTCATTTGGGCCTCAACAGCCATGGGGAGGTAGGTGATATTATCCTCATTTTAAGTGAGGTTAAATGACTTCCCCAGGGTTACACAGCTGATAAGCTAATAATTTGAACTCAGGTCTTCCTGACTCAAGGTCATCAAATCACTCAGCTGCCTAATTGCTTGTTGACTTGATTGAATGACTTTCTTGTGCAGGTATTTATTTATCTGACTTATCTGAAGTCGGAATTAGCATTCCTAATGAGCTGGAAAGTCCTTTCTGTCTCACAGGTGGAAGCACAATCTACAGAGACCTGTTTCTTTATATGGACCAGAACGTCAGCTGTTTAAATGTAGGCTGGCAAAATGTCTTTTTTTTTCTTTTGACTTAATAATGTATTTCCACAGCCAGGTAAACACAAATTCAGTAAGTGGTTAATGATTGTGGAGTTCAGTGTTATTGTCCATTTCCTTTGTAATGGTTTGATGCTGGGAGGAAGTGAGATACTGGCAAGTCATTGAACAGTTAACAAAAGGTAACAGCAAAGATATGCAACCAGGAAACAGCAATGTGGCTCCTCTGGGTGCCCTCCTCGGCTCCATATGGAAATTCTTTGGGTTATTGGGGCAGGATATGGTGAAAGCTATAGTGACTAGAGTGTTCCTCAGAAATCCATCGGGTCAGAAAGGCCCCAACTGTAAGTGTGTGGAATTTTTCCTGCTCTTAGATGATCAGGAAACTGTTTCCAGAAAGCAGGGCCAGTCAGGTCTCAGGACCACTTTGTCTCCTTTTGTGAACTCCTTTTACAGAAGGAGAGGTAACTCATGTTGTGGGGAAATGCTGGTAGATTTTAAGGCAATCACAATGGTCATTTCTCAATTTCCTTTTCCCAGAATCTTTAGAAGTAGACTATTCACCAAGTATTTGTTTTGGTTCTTTTCCTTATTGGCTCTTTTTTTCTAATCAAATTTTTTTTTTCCTCCTTGGAAGCAGAAAAGAAACAAAGTAGCACAGATGAAACTCATATTATGTCTCAGATACAATTCTGTCTAAAACCAGATAAACTAGTTTTCTGCTCCAGAGTTCCAGGAAAATGGGAGTGACCTCTTAAATGAACTGAGATGAAATGGACTGTGCTTCCCAACCCCCAGCCATCTGTTAATTGACCATGTTTTATGCCCTGTGGGATATAGTTAAATTCAACCCAGTTATCATTAGGCCAGGGATCAGTGATAAGGATAGCCAAGGGCCATATCCCTTCCTGAATCATCCGACAATGCCAACTTTCTAAGACATTCACCTTATATAGAACATGAATAGTGGAGAAGGATCTCCTGTGCTCTTTTGATAAGAAATTTTGTCATACCACATATACTGACCACAAATGTCACACCCGAGGCCAAATCCAAAAGGATAATTTTTTTTCTGTCTTATCTCTCCATGTTCTTGTAATGGGGAATTTAAGGATAAAGTCTTGAGATCTCTGTGCCACCTGTCTTGCTAAATGGTGATGTTCCTGAATTTGATATACCTCCATTACTCAGACATGTAAAGAATATTATAATATCCACATTCTTCTCTTTATTTCTACTTTACTCCCCAAAGAACTTCAACCTATAAGGACCCAACCTTCCTTTAACAGTTCCCCTGTTAGCCTCTGTACCTATTTAAGGTATCTCACGTTGAAAAAGCATGATTTAGTCAGAAAAGTGCTCTCTAAGGGCCTTCCTAGTTGTAAATCTAAATATGTATGATAAAAGAAGAAAAATGATGGATGCAAGGGTTTCATACCACCTTGGCCAAAGGAGGAGAGTGATACTCTTTTGTTCTAATAAAGTTCTAATAAAACATTTTAGCTTCCTCATGACCATGGGCCAATTTTCTTTGAGGGTCCCACTTGCTCCAGATCAAAAATCCTTACAGTTTACAAAGCATTGGTCTTCCCATGTTACTCTTCTACTCAAAAGGCCCCAGTAACTCTCTATAATCTTGAAGATAAGAAATATATTCCTAATTGGCATTTAAAACCCACTCAGCCTCTAGTCTACCTTTCCCTATTCATTATATAACACTCCCCTTCACATACTATATAGTGCAGAAAAACTGACTTCTTTGCTATTGATGAAATGTGATCTTCTACTTCACACTTTTGTCTCTTTGCATAGGCCATCCCCCACACCTGGGATGTACTCCTTTCTCACCTACACTTCTTTGAATCCCTAGCTTCTTTCAAAACTAGGCTCAAGTGGCCGTCTCCTGCTTGAGGGCTTTCCTGATTTTCCTAGGTGTTACTGCTTCACAATCCTGAGAATATCTTGTATTTTTCTTTTATATACTCTGTGTTTACTTATATGTACACATATTTTTCCCAATGGAATATAAATATGCTCTTTTGCTTTTGACTTTGAATCTTCCATCGCATTAGCACAAGGCCAGGCAATAGTAAACGCTTAATAATACTCATCAATTGAACCAAATATTCGCTCTTGGTTCATTTTCACATTTAATTCATTGTGCTGGTTGTTTATGAAGCTTGGCTCCAGCAGACACTTTCTGATTGCATGCATTAAGTGTCCAGTACCATTTCCATTGCTATTAAAATAACTACCTCTAATAATTTTTATAATAAAATGCAGTCATGCCTAAATGGATGAAGAGGAATATTTAATTTGGGTTGACTTAGGTGAGAAAGCACATGCCTGACAGTCCAGAAATTGATAGGATGGGTTGGAAATGAAAAGAGATGAATTTGTCAATTATTAGACTTGCTGTGTGGTTTGAAGCTCCACTGGGGTCAGAACAGCTTTAGTTTGAACAGCTGCAGATTGGTTCTTATCATATGCCAGCTGTTGTATACTTGATAAAAGCATATGGGTTATTAGGAGGCATGAATTTCAAAGCAGAGAGCGGGAGGATTTTTATTTGGAGAATTGTCCTAAATGGAATTGTATCTCCTGTGTCCTAAAGAAGCTGTATGCTAGGATTGTTTTCTCCCATTCTTTTTTGAAATATCCAAGTACAAAGAAGCTTTCTTTTTTTTCTTTAACTTCCTCATTTCCTGGTTAACTTTTATTTCTCATTTCAAAGCAAGTTTCTTATTTCTCTAAACAGACTGTTGCTACAGTACCTGAGGTTCAGGTACAGTTAACATGGAAATTATCTCACAAACATTTTGTTCTTGTTTCTATTCTAACTTTAAGGATGAGACAAACCACAGGCAAAACTGGTAAGTAGACCAGGTTTGTACTTGTTTTCCTCTCATTTATCTTCCTTTTCTTTCTTTTTTCTCCTGGCAGCCCCTCTTCCCTGGATCCCAGGCACTGAGTACCCTCCAGCTGCCCCCTGGCTGTAGCCTTGTTTCCCCACCCCACAACATCTCTTACCTCAAATTTACCCCAAATTTACTTATTCACATGGACACCACCCAAATTTTGTCTTTCTATCCCCAACACTTAGCATATAGTAGGTATAAATAAATGCTTATTGACCAACTCAATATCATCCCTTCCTCTGGACTACTGCAATGGCTTCCTAACTTCCTAAGTGCCTAAAGTCTCCATTCTTTGTAATTGATGCTCTACAATGCTGTCGGAATGATTTTTTTTAAAGTGCAGCTCTGACTATGTCACTGTCCTGCACAAAAAACTTGAATGGCTCCCTATTGCTTTTAGAATCAAATATAAAATCCTTTGTATAATATTTAAAGTCCCTCACAAGCTGGCCCCAACCTAACCTTTCTAGACTGTTCCCTTTCCCAGTTTCTACCTTTCTTCCTTTTCTATTGTGCAATCACAGTGGCTTTTGAGTTGTTTCTTCTTCAGAACACACCATCTCCTATCTCTCTCTTCCTTTGCACTGACTGTGGCCTATGCCTGGAATCCACTTGTGTTGTTAAGCAAAATTGTCTCATTAGCATGGCTTTTGTTTCTTTTGAGTGGAAGTACTTTCAGCTGTTAAG
>CM053622.1:377265652-377277226 GCA_028646595.1 Phalanger gymnotis
CCTGGTTGCTCTTGTGAGATGGGCTTTCTGGGCCTGGAGTCTTTTTGTCAAGATGTTGGAATGGGGAGGCTCGTTCAAGGTTCTGCTGCGTTGGGGCCTAAATAAATTTCTTGTTGTTTTCTCCTTAGAGAATCTCTCATACCTTGTGATTTCGGACCATTCAAACATATACATGATTATATTTGAGATCATAAATTCGGCCTTCCTACTACATTACTCCTTCTCACCATTATCTTCTAGCATTCCTTATTTCCTTCAGCTCAAGCACTATCTTCTCTATAAAGTGTGGACCAGAGGTGGGGAATCTGTGGCCTCGAGGCCACATGTGGCCCTCAAGTGCAGCTTTTTGATTGAACCTAAACTTCATAGAACAAATCACTGTAATGAAAGGCTTTGTTCTGTAAAACTCGGACTCAGTCTAAAGGCCACACCCAAGGACCTAGAAGGCTATATGTGGCCTCAAGGCCCCAAGTTCCCCACCCCCATGTAGACTATGAATTCTAGGTTTGTCTTATTTTGTCATGTTTCTTGAGACCTTGGCATTTTTGCAAAAGCTTATGAGTAGGAGAAATTTCTTTCCCATGGGAAACCTTGAGCTATGGAACTGTGTCTGCTCAACTTGCTATACTTAATTACCCTCTAATATTTTACCTTTTTCAGAATATTCCAAATGCTCACTTATCCATGAAGGCTCTCTGACTCTCCTAACATTATATACTCTCCTCGGGTTTCTCACTTTGAACCTCCTTCTCCCTGCTAATTTTATACTGCTTTCATTTGTTTGTTTTTCTTCTCAGAAGTTATAAAAGTTCTTCCTTGCTCTAACTCTGAGGGGCTCTTCTTCATGGCATTAGGACTCTCTGTTGTACGGATGTGTCTCCCCTTACATTTCCAAGTAATAAAGAACAATGTCTTAGCTAAGTGAAAAATTCAGTCTGTTCTTCAACAAAACCTTTTCTGATTGCCTAGTTTCTGGTACCTTCATTTTCCAAATAGCCATTTATTTATTTTGTAAAGACTCTATATATGCTTATATAGTATGTACACATACATATATATATATATGCATTTATTTATACATGTAATTATACATATATACATACATACACATACACACATATATATATATGTGTGTGTGTGTATATATATATATGTATATATATATATATATGTGTGTGTGTATATGTATATGTTGTTTCCCCAATGGAATGTAAGTTCTTTGAGGGTAGGGACTGTTTATCATTTTTGTCTTAGTAGGCACTTCATGCTCATTGTTCAGTTATTTCACTTGTGTCCAACTCTTCGAGACCTCATTTGGGATTTTCTTGGTTAACATACTGGAGTGGTTTGCCATTTCCTTCTGAAGCTCACTTTCCAGATGAGGAAACAGGCAAACAGGGTGAAGTGACCTACCCAGGGTCACATAACTTGTAAGTGTCTGAGGCCAGATTTGAATTCAAGAACAGGAATCTTCTTGACTTCAGCCTCGGGCTCTATCCACTGTGCCACCTAAATGCTTATTGATTCTTCATCGATTTTGACAAGTTTAGCATTGGACTGGAATGATTAGAGCAAGTAAACAGAGTGAATAAAGTATTTGTTAAGTGCTCATTATGTGCAAAGGACTATGCTAAGTTCTGGTGGCACAGTAGGTAGAGCACAGGGCTTGGAATCAATAAGACTCCTCTTCCTGAGTTCAAATCTGGCCTCAGACACTTACTAGCTGTGTGAACCTGGGCAAGTCACTTAACCCTGTTTGCCTCAGTTTCCTCATCTGTAATATGAGCTGGAAAAGGAAATGGTAAACCTCTGCAGTATCTTGCCAAGAAAACCCTGAAAGGAGTCACAAAGTGTAGGACATGACTGAACAAAACCCAAGTTCTGGTGACACAAATAGAAAAGTAATACCATTTCTGCTCCCAAGGAGTTCACCTTTTAATACAGAATGCAACACATAAGGAAGTTTTCAGCTACAGGTCAAATGAAAAAATCCCATGGTTCTTAGGGTGCCAAACAGATGGTAATGTATCTTTTTAAATGTCATTTCCACTGATAAAGTCCTATCAGTATCTGATGTTGAACTGTTTGACAGTGCCGAGGACTTTGACCATGTACTTCACGAAATTTACTTGTAAAACATTTTCCACTTTTTGTGTGAAAGCTAAGAAAGTGTAGTGATCATGACGGGCCAGTGTGAAACAGAAACACTTGGAAACAATGAGTAATAACAAAGTGGTCAGAATCTTTTAGCTACTTAATAGAATATTCATGTGTTGATGTTTTCCATTCACTTTGGCAACATTTACTGAGAGCCTCCAGGAGGGGAACACAAGCATACACTCATAGAATTGACCCTGTCCTCACTCACCTTTCCTATTTTAGCTTTCTCCTCACCATCCTTCATTCCCAATTCACATCTTCTTTAGTATCTTTCAGGAGTTATAAATTGAACGAACCCATTCATTTGCAGAGAAACAAAATCAACACGAAACAAATCATAAGTGCTTCACCCAAATATGGAAACTATCAAAAGACGCCAAAATAAAACTTTTTGTTCCCCATATTTGCTTTGTTAAAGTGGATTTTTTCTCCTGTATCTTGCCAGCCAATTATGTTTCTCTACCATTGAGCCTAAACAAAGTTATTTAATTTTGTTATACATAACTTCACCATTCTTCCCAACTCCCTCCTATTATAAATATACTCACATTGTCCAGGAATAAACAATACTGGTTGGGAAGCTTATATTTTACATTTATTCATTCTGAATAAATGGGTATGTGCCCTGAACAGAGTAAAAGGGAGTACAAGATCTCAGATGCCAGTGCCTTTATTGATTCCCAATTCGAATCTCCCACCAGGCTCTTTATTGACCAGATGCAACCCTCTGACTGCCTACGTCATGCCCTCCTCAAATGGCTCGTTTAAGCATGTGTACAAGCCTCTAATTTTTCACCAGACCAGAAGCCTGGCCTCTGCTAGATCACAACTCTGATTAGGACTAGTTCTAATCAGTCACCTGACTTACATTCTGCTAAAGAGGTGGGGGATACTTTCAACTGTATGGAAACAAAACTGCTTCCACTATTTCTTATACTCCTATTCCACCTAACTTCCAAATTTTAAGTAACAGGGTCTCTTATTAAGGAGCCTATTTTCTCCAAATCTTTAGGGAGAAAACTTATCATCTATGTACCTTTCCATAACATTTCCTTTGAATTGTGCTCTTGGGATAGTCACTTAGTATCATTCCCAGAGTGTTTTGGTTAGTTTAAAAAAGTAGAAATTAGTTGATATGGCATAAAAAGTTTCTTATCTGGGGAATATGTATACTCATATATTAATAAATATGTATATATGCACGTAGATAGGTAGATAGATATTTCTTAATAGAAGAAAACTCAGGTTATTTGCTTCTAACTCTAAATGTTATCCCTTTAAACCAATGATTTCCCCCCTATTTTTATTTAATATTTTATTTTTTCCCCAATTACCTGTAAAAACAATTTTTAACACTCTTTTTTTCAAATTTTGAGTTTTAAATTCTCTTTCCCTACCCTCCCCCCCTTGCTGAGAAGGATAGGTTATCCACATTATTCATACAAAACACATTTCCATGTAAGTCATGCTGTGAAAGAAAACATAGACCAAAAAAATTCCCAAGAAAAGTAAAAAATATCTTTGATGTGCATGCAAGGTCCACCAGTTTTTTTTTCTTCCCTCTTTCAGTGAGTGAATTTTTTCTACCAATACAGACTGCGACTGCTCTGTAATTTATAATTTAGAGATTTGACTCGATACTGAGAAGTGACTTGCCTTGGTCCCACAGTCAAAATTTGTCACAGGTAAGACTTGAACACAAGTATTCCTGACTCCAAATCAGGCCACTATTCCATTGCTCTTTGTGAGCTCCTATAAATTTGTGACTTTATCTGAGACCATCCTTATCTTTCCCTTTTATGCGGCATAGTTTTGACCATTTATGCCTATATTTAGCTACATTCTTCGAATCCTTCAAGCATGGTGCTAAGTGCCTATGTTTATACAATAGGAAACCAAAGTTTTAAGATGGAATTAAGGGGTACATCAATCAGGTTTGTAGTGGCAGCAAAGAGGCTATATTTTCTGTCTGAGGTTATTCTCTCTAACTAGATAGATTTGTTAAATGATTTCTCTGTGGTTTCAGATTGTTTCCCCAACTAGCAAATAGCTGTATGGCCACAATGGGTAGGCAACTAGCCTTGAAACCAACAAGACTTTTTTAAAGTCCTGCCTTTACCTCCTGGTTGAATGACTCTGGATAAATCACTTACCCTCTCAGTGCTTTAGGCAGACCTCTGAGGCACTCTAGTGTGGGGAAAGTGCTGACCTGCATTGGTAGAAGAACCTTTCTCACCTGTTTTTTTTTTAAATATCAGTAAAATTGCAGGTGCAGTCCCTATCCCTAAATAGTATGGCTTTATGAAATTTGTTCTACCTAGCCTAGGCCAGAAGGCTTGAGGAATACCATAACTGACTCTGTGTATACTACTTTTCTATACCATAGTTTTATGTGAGATGATCAAGTGGCTCTGAGACAAGGACTTAGAGCTTTACTTCTCTGAGACATGGTCCCAGATCTGGTGTTTTTAAATCAAAGTTTGGACCGAAGCTGGTGACTTTGAGATGAGATGGAATTATAAAGATGAGGTTTTTTTAAGAGAAGAAAGAAAATCACAGGTCTTCAGAGTTGGAAGGAACCTCAGAGACCGTCTTATTAAACCTGTACCTGCCTGTACAACATCTGTAGCTATTGGTTATCTAGTCTTGCTGAGCGAGTACTAATGAGGGAGAAGACACTACCTCTAGAAGCAGTCCATTATTCCATTTTTAGATAGTTCTGTCAAAGCTAAATCTGCCTCTGAAATTTCTTTTTATTGTTTCTGCTTTTCCCAAATAGGACAGGTAAAATTCCCTTCATAGATAGCAACCCTTTAAATACCTGAACTCAGATCTTATGTCTCCATATGTAACAGGAGCAGAAGTAAATTGTTTTGTATTTCAATTCAACTCTTTCCATATATTTATCAACCCCCATTTTTCAACATTCTATTTGTCTCTTACTTCCTTCTTTATCTTTCTGCTAGCCTTGTTCTGTTCCGAAAGAAGAGAGATAAAATCTTCTATTATTAATGATCTTTCTCTACAGTCTTTCAAAGATTATTGACAATGACTTAACCATTTCTTTCATTATCTGAATGGAACAAACCTTCTGGCAAAGCTTGGACTGGCCATCTTACAAGTGGACCATGTTACTAAAGACCCTGTGAGATATACATATTTTTTTTCTAGTTTGGATAGAGAGAGCACTAACATGGGATCAAAATAGGAAGGCAGAGTCTTTCACTATAGTGGGAGTATAAACAATCTTGAGAACCAAAGTTAGGAGAACAACATGTTGAAAGTAGAGGATAGCCACATGGTTCAGCAGCATGGCAGCATTGGAAGTGATAACATCAGCAGTATCCCTCCTCAAACTCATGCCTCAGGAGAGACTGGAGAAGTGAAAACTAAAAGCGCAAGCAGCAAGGTGTAAGACTCATTAAAAACATACATATATATACCCACCCCCCAAAAATCCTAAGAGCTGTCAGCTAACTATAGCATGGAGGAAAAACAGATGCATTGTGGGGAATATGGACAACATGGCAATCTTAATCGCCTTCCCCTACCTTATTTTATCCAGGTACAACTGGTATCCATTTCTAGATATATTCTTAGACTCCAAATTAACTGATTTAATCTTATTTCTCATACATACCTGTCCTGTGTATTTCCTTGTGTCTTTTTGTTCATAGCACAGGGGGTCAGAGAACCACAGAGGAGGGAGTGATCTTTTCAGGTGCAAGACTGGGATTCCCTGCACTTCAGCCCATTGTTAGAGATTTTTCTTTCTCCTGTGAGACTTTTAAAACTCCATCTGTAAGCAGGAGAATTTTAGTCCATTGGATTTTACCTGTTCTTCTCCTGAGCCCTCTGAAGTCTTCTCTACAGAAAGTTAGAGGGCATCTAGTCTCTTTTCCCCTTTCACTAACTACAATGCAGTGTTCACATTGGAAGTCCTAAGCTTCTCGTCATTTCCCCCCCATCGGCAACCAGTTTCTCTCTGTTGGTTAGAATCAGATACAGAATAGAATTTCCCCTTGTTGATTTCTCTATCTTTTGAAGGATGAAATGACCATTAAGGGAAGTCAATAAGATTTTATCTGATCTGCTTTGGAGAGAGTAAGGTCCAGCAAATATCTGTATAGTTAATGTACCACATTGATATATACTTTTGTTTTCTGCAATCCAGTGACACTGGTCTTGCTGTTCCTTGATCAAAACACTCCATCTCCTGATTCCATCTTTTCACTGACTGTCCTTTCTATTGTTTAGGATGCACTCCCTTTGAACCCCTGCCTCCAAATTTTAACTAAAATCATTTTTTTTTCTGCAAGAAGCCTTTCCTGATTGCCTTTAATGCTTATCTCCAATTTATCCTATATGCATCTTGTTCGTATATATTTGTTTTTTATTTTTTTTATATATAAATATATAGTTGTTGAATATTGTTTCCTGTAGTAGATTGTAAACTCTTTGAGGGTGGGGATTTTTTTATGCTTTTCTTTGTATCCTCAATGATTAAGCACAATGCCTGGCATATAGTAGGTGCTTAATGAATGCTGTTTGACTTGACTTTCCATCTTCTATCATCTTTGATAACTTGACTGGTGTGAATTGTTTCAGTTTATATTTCTCTTATTATTAGTGATTTGAAGTATAATTTCATATGGTGGTTGACTGTTTGAGATTCTTTTCTGAAGATGTTTGTTCATATACTTTTACACTTATCTGTTTAGAAATAACTCTCAGTCTTAAAAAGACTATCCTATATGTGATACTCTTATATTATACACTGAGTTCTTGTGCAAGATCTGGGAATCTTGTTACTCATTTTTAGGGAAGCCCTAGGCGTGGCCCATATCTAAGCTTCATTCAGGAGATTTCCCTTGTTTCCTGGGTGGGTATATAAGCCGAAGAGATGAACATTCCTTTGGGGTCAAGTCCTTAGGATTGAACCTGGTCTATGTGAGCCCAAGTTAAAGACTACCTAGATCAAAGCTCCATGTGGATCAGAGTGGGATGAGGCCTGAGAGTGCCTGCCTGGGTGAGATTGGGAGACTCAGTCATTAAAAAAAAAAATCTGAGCAAAAACTCTAGAAAATGGACAGATAAAATGGCAGAGCTCCAGCAATGCAGCAGGAGTGAACCCCTCTAAGAGACCCACAAAAATTCCATTTTGAGGCCAAACTCTCCATAAACTTGCATAGCCCTATTTTGTATAGACGTGGCATGTGTCATAAGTACACAATTGTAAAGCACTTCTATTTAATCTTTAAAAATATGGGCTCTTTCCCTGTAAAGATTAGAGAAATGAGGTTGGTTCTATGAGTCACCCTTTCTTAAAAGAAAAAGAAAGAAAAGGAAGAGGCAATAGAAAATGAGCCAGTGCTGATTGGCTCTACTCGTCAGGGCTGACTTTTGATATATGTCAAACCAAGAAAAGGAAACAATTTTTGCTTCAAAATTTGGAATGTTATGGTAAGTGATATTAAAGTGAAGGAATGTTACAGTTGGAACAGCTGAGCTAAAAGCCTTTCCAGATTGTCAGTTTTATTTATTAAAATCAAAGGAGAAAAGAGAAGTGCAGCTAGAAAGAGCATAGATCATTTGTTTATTTGACAAGGAAATGAGTTATTTTTCTTTGTAAGGCAATTAGAAAGACTGTTGTCTATGAGGCTTAGCATGCATGTTCCCATGGTTTAAATTGTTTACATATTTACTGGCAAAGAACTAGTAAAAAAAGATCAGACAAAAACATACTTTAATCTGATTGTCTACAGAACAGTAAGAATTCTTTAAAGATGATCTCCATAGTTGTTTTTTAAGATTCCTGAATGAAGTCACACAGTTCAAAAATTTTTGGAATCTAGAAGTTTTATTTGTGTTACAACACAGGTAGGTACTCTGTAGAAAAATGTATCATAATTTGGGGCTGTCTCCATTGTTGCAGAGGCAACAGGCTTATTTCTTGACTGTGCAGACGTTGTAATTGAGGAGACAATACTTTTCTTTTTTTAAAGTTCAATTTGATTTTTTTCATTAATCTACAATCTATTTTCTCCCCCTTCCACCAGTCTTCTTCCTATTAAAAAAAAAAAAAGGAAAGAGAAAAAAACAAAATGTGTGCAACAAATAATGCATAGTTGGGCAAAACAAATCCCCACAGAGGTCATGTCCAAAAATATAGTACAGTTTTAAGCTTATTGAATGAAGTTTACTAACTTTATTAGAGTTTAAAACTACTACGACTTTGGGGTTTCCATATATACATATATATATATATATATCTGTATAGATATACAGATATATATATACACATATGCACACAATAGATACACACATATACACATACATATATACATATATAAGCTGTAACAGTAACACTATCAATAGATTTATATCTAAAATACTGCTTAACTATAAGCAATAGTGTATAGATAAAACAATGAACAGACATTGCTATAGCGTGAACACAACCCAAAACAGTCAAATGAACATAGTAGCAAAATAAGAGATAAGTGTATTCAAACATAATAGCAGTAAGGATATGCAATTACAAGCAAGGCACTTTTCATATGGATGATCTCTAGTACTGTTACCTAGATAAATATGTAACTAGTTCTCCTATCTCTTACTGATCTCTCTGCTCCTATATCAGAGCTCTTAATTGGTGTGGGATCCTGACCATCAGGATCACTATAGATTAGTGTGTCTACACCTGGAGCGGCAGCCACATCAGGCTATCAGCATGTCTGAGCTCCAGGGGGTTGAATCTGTACCCTAGGAGTCTCCATAGCAGTTTTGGAGGGAAAATAAAGTACTTCTGGGTTCAATTCTCCTGCCTTGTAATAATGCTCAGTTTCCTTTACTAGATAGATCACTTTCATTGTCCATATCTGAGTCAGAAAGTCTTCGTATAGCTAAAGGACAGTGTCTCTCTCTCTCTGTCTCTCTCTCCCTCTCTGCCTTCACCTACCTCCATTAGTTCTCTCCACCCACTCATTAGAAAGTCCAACTAACTCTCCTTTGGGTAACAGATGAATATGAAGAATAGTCCTGATAAGGCCACCTCTAGTCCCTATTTTGTAAACAGGCAAGTTGCCCTGTCTTCCAAACTTATAAAATTCAGCTGGCCTGATGAAAACAGTCTTTTTCAAACATAGGAATCTGGTCGTATCTGCCACACAAGTCCAAGACAGAAAATCAGCAGCAGCCTAGCAGAGAGTCCAGGACATTTTGCACCCGTGGCATAGTGTACTGGTACACTTCAATCCTTTTATTCAACGTATGGTAATCAACACACATCTGTTTCTTGGATTTTTCTTAGGCCCCATCATTATGAGTGATGCATAAGAGCTTCTAGCTTCTGTGATGATGCCATTAATTGGTATTTCTTTGAGATTGTTTCTGACATCTTCCATCATGGATAGAGAAATCTTCCTAGATTTTTCTCTGAATGGTTTGGAATTGGTGAGCTGGATTCTGTGAGTAGTACCTTGAGCACATCCTATATCCGCCATCCACTTATGCAATGAGAAGACACTTGTCCTCTTACTGAGTTCCAGCCTCCACCTTCCTTTTCATTCTTGAGGTACTGAAGAGTTCCCAAAGGCAAACACCTCCGGATCCAGCTCAGGGGGTAAGCAGTTGGAGCTCCTGGAATCTTTTTTCCTCTACCGTCTTACGAGCCTCTGTGCAGTCTGCAAGGATGGTCAAAGTGTGAAGGTACTGACACCTAGTTTGTCACATGCAACATCTTGCTAGAACATTGAAAAGACTAGAATTAGTTCTAATCAGTGTTGACTCTCCAATGATTGACATATACTACATATACTATATATACTATAATTTGTCCTCCAAATTAATGGACATCTCCTTAGTTTCTAGTTATTTGCTGCCACAAAAAGAGCTGCTAAAAATATTTTTGTACAAACATTGGTCTTTTTCCTATTTCTTTGGTCTCTTTGTGATGTAGGCCTAGTAGTGGTATTAGTAGGTCAGAAGGTGTGCATACTTTAATGACTTTTGGGGCATAGTTCCAAACTGCTTTGTAGAATGGCTAAACCAGCTACAACTTAGGATACTTTGATTTTTCTTTAAGCCTTGCCCCTTATAGCCCTTCTTGCTATAAAGGTTATTACTCTAGCCCCAGTAGTTAGAGTTCTTAGATGCCAAGTCAGAAGAAACATCTAATTTTAGCATCTAGTTATCAAACTAATTAGTTAAAATGGGAAGTTTCCGGATGGCCTGTTTCCTCTGGGTTGGGAGATGGATTGACCAGCCTCCCCAGGATTGAGCCTGTTGGTGTCCTTGTATCTGTCTCTTCCCACTAGATGGTGTCTGCCCATCTTTTATCATCTTTCCTTTCCTTTCCTTCCTGTCCCCTTAATTCTATCCCAAGGTGCTTTTATGTTGCTTCCCGTAGGGACCTGGAATCAGGAGACCTGGGTGGGAATTGACTAGTGTGACCTTAGGCAAGTTAATTTAGCTATGTAGGAGCCCATTTGCTCATCAGGGGTTGGATCAAATCGTCTCCAAGACCTACATCATAGGGTCATTGTGAGCCTCAAATAATGCAGGGTTTCCCCCAAAGAATTAGTGCAGTTTTAAGCTACTAAGACTGAAATAGATAGTAAGCTTTAGTCATTTAAAATGGTACTAAGACTTTTGGGACACAAAGTCACAGGAAATAAAATAAACCTAAATCAGCATTTCTATATACTACTAACAAAACCCAGCAGAAAGAGATAGAAAAAGAAATTCCATTTAAAATAACTGCAGACAATTAAACTACTTGGGAGTCTATCTACCAAGAGAAACTCAAAGATTATATGAACACAGTTATAAAACACTTTTCACACAAAGACATATCTAAACAACTGGAAGAATACTAGTTGCTCATGGGTAGGTGTGTTGTTAAGCAAAATTGTCTCATTAGCATGGCTTTTGTTTCTTTTGAGTGGAAGTACTTTCAGCTGTCAAGTGCTAAGCCCCAGGCCCAGGGCCCTGTCAGGTGTGAAACCTGTGTGGGTGTGGATTGGTGACTTAGGAGGGGCCAGCTCGGGAACCAATGGTCTCTGGTCATTGAGGCGGGGCTTGAGAACGCCGGAAGCTCGGCTGCGAGGAGGGGTGAGCCAGCCGGGAGACAACTTCAGCGGCTGCGGCAGTGGCGGAAGGTGTGGAAGCCAGAAGCTGCGGAAGCCAGAAGCTGCGGAGGCGGGGCTTACCCGAGTGCGAGCAGGAATGTGAGGCCAGTGAACATGATTTGGCTAAATACTCTCTTGCTTTTCTTTGGCCTCCTGGTTGCCCTTGTGAAATGGGCTTTCTGGGCCTGGAGTCTTTTTGTCAAGATGTTGGAATGGGGAGGCTGGTTCAAGTTTTTGCTGCGGTGGGGCCTAAATAAATTTCTTGTTGTTTTCTCCTTAGAGA
>CM053622.1:377277726-377296245 GCA_028646595.1 Phalanger gymnotis
CTGGTTCAAGTTTTTGCTGCGGTGGGGCCTAAATAAATTTCTTGTTGTTTTCTCCTTAGAGAATCTCTCATACCTTGCGATTTTGGACCATTCAAACATATACATGATTATATTTGAGATCATAAATTCGGCCTTCCTACTACAGCAATCTATGCTATAATGACAGCATTGTAAAGACAAATACCTTTGAAAAACTTAAGAACTCTGATCAATACATTGGTGAACCATGATTCCAATGGATTGCCAATAAAATATGCTACCCACTTCCTGACACAGAGGTGCCCACAGCCATGTTCTTGGATCAGCAGTTACAAAGAAGCTATACTCTGCTTAATGAGTATGTATCCAAACCTTTTTTGGGGAAGCCAGCCAAAGGATGCCATAAACATTCTGTGTGGCTGTGCTTGGGTTTACCTTTCTTTTTCCTTTCTGTACTATCCCTTTCAAAATTATGTGTCAAGACCAGGCAGAGATGTACAGAGCTATATGGGCAGATATGTTGGAGGAATATTTTAACACTAAAATTTGGGAAAGAAACAAAAACAAGTGGACTGCATGCCCCTAATAGGCTAGGACCAAGTTTTATACTTCTTTGCTTTTTTTTTTCAGTATACCTACCACAGTGCTGGGCATATAGCCAGTGTTCAATGAATACTTGGTAAATCATCAGATCATAGTTCTGGAGCTGACCGTAAAGGTCATGTAGCCAAACTTCCTCATTTAACAAATGAAGAAACTGAGGTCCAGATAGGTTAAGTTATTTGCCCAAGGTCACATAGGTAGTAAATGCCAAAGCCAGACTTTCAACCCAGGACCTTTTACTCTAAATCCTACAGCTAGTAGTCTAATTTGTCTCAAAACAGCATACATGAAGACTAGTCTGAAATAAGGCTTCAGAAAGTATTATACAAAGGAAAGTATTGGTTAATTTTTGTTTTTTTTAATGAGCATAGGTAATTTATTATGTCAACTGTTATTTCAGATACAGAGGTAAGTATACTGAAGCAAACATGCAAAATCACAGACATGAAGTATGCCTACAAATGTCTTATTGTGTCTCTCTCCTTAGCCCATCTATAATGAGGAACCACACAGTTCTTCTGTTATTTTTTCTTTAGAAAATCATGCTGTCCAGTTACTCTTCTTTTCTCATGTTTTTATTTTTTTAATTTTTTGTACTTTTATTTTTTAATCATTATTTCTTTCTTTAATATTTTGTTTTCAGCATTAATTGTCACAAGTTTGAATTATAAATTTTCTCCCCATTTCTACCCTCCTGTCCTGGGCTGGAGCCCTGCTTCCCTCTGCTATTTTGTGGGTTCTGCAGTTCTAGAATTTGTTCAGAGCCATTTTTTATCAGCGTTTGGAGGGTCCTGGGGGAGAGCCTTAGGCAAGTCCCTGCTTTCCAGCTGCCATCTTGGCTCTGCCCAGAGTATTGTTTTTTTAACATAGGTAATCAGTCAGTCAATAGGAATTTAAGAGTCCACAATGTGCCAGGCACTGTGCTAAGTATTGGGGATATAAATAAGACAAAAAATAGTCTCTGCTCTCAATTAGCTTGCTGTCTAATGGGGGATACAACATGCAAACAACTATGTACAAACAAGCTAGATACAGGATAAAGTAGAAATAATCAATAGAAGGAAGGTACTAGGATTCAGAAGAATGGGGAAATGGCTTCAGCAGAAGGTGGGATTTTAGGTGGAACTATGTCACAAGATGGAAAGATGTGCAATGGTATTATCTGCAATGTCTGTAGTACTTTCAGGTTTAGAAAGGCTTATGTTATCTCATTTAATCCTCAGAACAGTCCAGTAAGATACATAAAACTCACCCCCATCTTACAAATTAGAGAACTGAGGGTTCATCGCTGTCCATAGCGAATAAGTGGCAGAGGCAAAATTCAAACCCAGGTTCTTTGATGCCAGATCCTATTTTAGTAGCAGAGCTGAAGTTTTATTGCCTCCCCACACCTTGCCTAGCTCTCCTCCAAAATCCCTTTAATATGTGAGAGACTTAGAGCACAAAGGTCAGTAAACCGAGAGAGTGAAATGCCTGTATATGGAAGGCAGCTAGGTTCCTAAAAAAATTTTAGGCTTGGAGATCTGAGTTCAAATGATGTATTAGACCTTTTTGTATCTGTGTCACCCTGGGCAAATCACTTAACCTCTTTCTGCCTCAGTTTTATTATCTGTAAAATGGAGATAATAGCACTTCGCTTAAAGGGATGTTACAGGGATCAAATGAGATAACATATGTAAAGTGCTTTGCAAACCTGTAAATACTATATAAATCCTAGCTATTGCTTTTGTGTGTAAAGATAGATGATCTTTTAAGAAACCTCAGCTTATCAGAGAAAGACTTAGGGAGCCAAATAACAAGTTTAGTTGTTGAATCCTTTCAGTCATGTCTGACTCTTCATGACCCCATTTGGAGTTTTCTTGGCAAAGATACTGGAGTGTTTTGCCTTTTCTTTCTCCAGCTCATTTTACAGTGGAGTAAACTGAGGCAAAGAGGGTGAAGTGACTTGACCAGGGTCACACAGCTAGTAACTGTCAGAGGCCGAATTTCAATTCAGATCCTCCTGACTCCAGGACTGATGCTCTATCCACTGCACCACCTACATGCGCACCAGTAACGAGACTTATGTTCAAATCCTACTCGTCCTTACTACCTGTGTGATCTTGGGTAAGCCACTTGACCACTCTATGCCTTACTGTAAAATGTATAATTTATCTGTAAAATTAGGTGGTTGTACTAATTTATTTCTGAGATCTCTTTCAGCTCCATGTCTATGATCTGGTGTATCTATTTGAAGCTCTCAGATTCCACTTTATGTAGAAAGAAAGAAGCAAATGGAAAACAAAAGCTGCCTTTTGCATATGCTATTTCTCAACCAAGCTCTTCTTCCATCACCCAACTCTCCTAGAAAACATTTGTTAGACAGAAGCAATTAAGTCTGAGCCTTCATCCTCCCTCCATGAGTTAATCACAGCAAATGAACCTGTAATATGCGCCATAACAACTTAATAAGGGAGTCCAATCTATTTCAGGTTCTATTGGCCTATTACTTAATCATTGTGGGCTTATCTAAATTATGAAAGTCATATTCTGCATGTAAAGCGCCTTGGAATTGACTGTGCCCTTCAAGATCCCCTCTCACTTGATCAGGGAAGATAAAAAAACAAGCCAAATACAAAGAGCTCACATTCAGCTATATCCCTGAATAAATGCCATGGTTATTCCCTTCCCCCAGTACCTCCTGCTTGGCTAATGTGATGCATCTTTATCAGACACTTTACATTTATCAATATTAATTGTAACTGTACAGTGAAGAATGCAATAGCTGCATTAGTACCCTTTTTTGACATCATTGGATGTGTTGTTAATTCTTGCTCTGAATGTCTAATTGTGCCTCATCCGGAGTATGACTAATAGGTGCTCTTCAGTAATGCATTAGCTTTTAATGAAACTTTAAAGGCCAATTAGTGACTCAGTATGTCAATGAATAGATCTTACACATCTGAGAATTAATTAAAATATTGCTCACCCAAAATGACGAGACCTGATGATCTCTGTACAGTTGTCAATTGTCTCCAAAGTCCTATGACTTAAGTTATATATTATATAATATATATCATGAATATATATTATGAATAAAGTATATATGAATATATATTATATTATGAATAAAATATATCATATATGAAATTTTAGGGATCTGGTTACTTTAAAAATAAAACATTTTCCAGGTAACAGCATCTGTTGCCCATAGTGAGACGTTTATTGAATGAATTCAGTGAAAGTCAAAACAAATCTTTGTCTCTTAACTTCTTAGTGCACAATGAGTTTGACTGCTGCCAAAGGCTCCCAAGGTTATAATCAAGACTTACTGGTTAATAACGAAAGAGGTGTGTAAGGGAGGGGTCCCTGGTTCTAAAGAATCAGAAACATCCAGTAGGATGGTGGACAGAGTGCTGCACCTGTACTCAGGAAGGGTCCAATCCAGCTTCAGACACTTAACTAGCTTTGTGACCTGGGCAAGTCACTCTGATTGCCTCAGTTTCTTTATCTGTAAAACTGGGATAATAATAGCAACCAAGGTTGTTGTGAAAATAAAACGAGATAATACTTGTAACGCTTTTTGTAACCCCTCAATAGAAGGCAAGCTACCCGAGGACAAGGGCTGGGTTTTTTTTTTGGCCTTTGTATCACCAACGCCTAGGACTGGGACTTCCACATAGTATTGCCAAACAGAATTGAATTCTAGCTTCTGGTTTCAGTTAGAGACCTTAGGATTGGAATAAGGGTAATCATTCTCATTGCTTTTATTTGAGATAGCATTAAAAATTGTATCACCTGCATTAATACAGGGGAAAATACTAAAGGAATTAATACAGGGAATGAATGGGGTCAAAATGTCCTTATTCACAGATGACATGACATTATAGCTAGAAAATGCAATCACCTCTACCCAAAAAAGTAATGGAGATAACAAATTCAAGCAAATTGTAGAATGCAAAACCATCCCATAAAATATCATCAAAGTTCTTATTCAATAACAATAAATACCAAGAAAATATCATTTTAAAAGAAACTCTGTTTATAGTTTTAATAGAAACTATCAAATGTTGGGAACCTAGGAACCCACACTCACATACTATAGATATAGACATAGATAGATATAGATCTAGATCTGGATGTTGATATAGATATATACACACATATATACACATATACATATATACATACACTATATGTCTAATATGTATACACATACATATGTATATGCACATACATATGCATGTATCTATATATGATATGTACAAATATATTCTATATATCTATATATATTCATGCATATATGCATATAAACAACTATAAAACTATATAATGAGCCAGCTGGGTGGTACAGTGAATAGAATGATGGACCTAGATTCAGGAAGATCTGAGTTCAAATCTAGCCTCAGACACTATGAGACCCCGGGCAAGTCATTTAATCTCTGTTTGCCTATAAAATGCAGATAATAACATCACCTACCTCCCAGGGTTGTGAGTAGCAAAAGAGATCTATCTATAAAGTAAGTAGCACAATGCCTAAGCACACGGGAGCCACTATATAAATGTTTATTCCCTTTCCTAATGACCAAACTAAAAGAAAACCTAAATAACTGCAAGGACAGTAAATCTTCATGGATACTTGAGATAAATATAGTAATGATTATGCATGGCCCAAATTAACATCTATAATGTTTAATGCAGTAGTGACTGGAATACCAAACTAGACAAAATGACAACGAATTGAAGAGGAAGGTTGAAAACCTACTACAAAGGGATCATCGAAAACGATTTCCTATTGGTGAGAATATAGAAAACTAGGTCAATGGCACCTTTACAGGTTTAGTTCCTTCGTGTACTCTACAAGCGAGCCAAACTGGACTATTTTTTTTTCCCCATACACAAGACTCAATCTCCAGACTCCATGACTTTGCACATGCTCTCTCCCATGCCTGGACTGCCCTCCTTTCTCACTTCTTTATTGTAGAATCAATTACTTCCTTTAAGGATCCATTCAAGGGCCATCCTTAATACAATGCTTACCCTGATCTCTCTAATGACAAGTGACACCTAAATAACCTTGTATTTATTTTATAAATAGTTTATTCATCTGTATACATGCTTTCTCTTAATAACATGTAAGCTCTTTAAAAGCAGGGACTGTTTTCTTTTTTGACTTTGTATCTTTGACTTTGTATGGACTTTTTGACTTTGTATCTTCTAAGGAGAAGCTGATGCAGATTGCCAAACTGGTATGTAGTTATAAAATATAGTTTTGATGGACACTTTGCCTATTTCTATATCTCCTATAGGACACTCTTCTTGAAGTAGAACAACTCACCAGTGCCCCTTTGACAATTTTGTCCCTCCTCAATGGGCATACGAATGAATTTTACAAAAAAAATTATTAAGCACTTTATGGTCATCATTCAGTCATTTTTCAGGTATGTCGCAATTTTCATCAGCCTTTTGGGGTTTTCTTGGCGAAGGTACTGAGGTCATTTGCCATTTCCTTTTCCAGCTCATTTTACAGATGAGGAAACTGAGTTAAAGAATTTTAATTTATAAAGATGTGAACTATCATTGAAAAATAGAGGAGACACAGAGCTACCTCAACAACCACAGAGTTTGTTTTTGTTTTAATGAAGAAATAGAGATTTTTGTTAAGTGACTTGCCCCGGTTCACACAGCTAATAAGTATCCGAGGCTAGATTTGAATTCAGAAAGATGAGTCTTCCTGACTCCAGGCCTGACACTCTATTCACTGTCCCCTTTGCTGCACTTACTATGTGCCAGAATAAATTCTGAGAGCACAAATAAAAAGGTGAGACAGTCCCTGCTTTCAAGGCATTTATATTCTATTATTAGTGGGAGACAGTACATTTAGGGGAACAGTGGCCAAGGAAGAGAGTTTAAATTGACCCATGAGGAAGTTGATTGACACATGCTTTTCAGAAGCAGTGGTAGTATTAATTTAATTACTGCACCCAGAGCTAGAGGTAGAAAGCAGAGAAATGAAAAATGGAGTTTATGCCTGAGATGGCAAGATGGAGATTCATTAAATGAGAATGAAAGCATGAAGCCATCTACATATAACGGGCTGTATCTGTTTGTATTCAATTCACTTGCTCACAAGTCAACACACCTCAGCTCCAAGGCAGGAGTTCCAAAATTGAGAGGGAGAGGTTCATTTCCCCAGGCATGATTTCTATAGGTCCAGTCCAGGGCACACTATTTCTAGTGGGGTAAAAGCAGACTAGGCATAATGCACCCTAGACTTCAGGGTTGTGAATTTCAAAGAATACAAAAACAAAGTAGCAGCCCCTTGGTGATGCATGATGGAAGGATCCTTTCCCTGCTCTTCTACTTCAGACCCAGTACAGGTATCCTCTCACTTTTTCCTTGAGGTCATGCAACCTCTTTTGATTGGTTGCTGAGATGGAACTCTATGGATGCACTGAAGAGGCCATCCTTGCCCCCATGCCTCTTCCTTTCTGAGGGCCTCAAGATCTTAAGATGACTCTGACCTTCAAAAGGTTCGTTGGTGGTAGGGATGGGCTTGACCTTTCCCATGGGCAAATGGCCCCTTAGGCAAGCCTTTTCCAGGGATGGGGCTTCTTCCTATTTGTCTTCTTTCTTTTGTTACAGGGTCTTGCAACATCCCAAAAGGCAGCTAACATCTTCCTGCCTTCCTTAGCACCTAAGCAGAATTGGAGCAGTTGCAGCAACTGCTGACACAATGAGAGACTGGCAGAAAGGAAAAAAATCAGGGATATGCTGGTAAATGTTTAACAACCAGTTCTTTGAAACAAAATGTACCAGTGGTACGCTTTTAACTTTAATCTTCATTGTTAATATTTTTTCCATTGCTGTCATAAATTGAGATAATCAAAAAATGATAAATCAGCCCCAGTTTGTAGATTTGCCAGTCTTTGAGGTGTAAATGCTCACACTAAAAGCTTAACAATTGGCTCTCTTGAGCTAGTTTGAACTAGCTCCAGGACACCCCTAGAAAGAATCAGCCAAGGAGAGAAACTACCACAGAGAAAGGAGCTCATTTGGTATTAACTGGTCCATAGTCAGTAGAGGTGAAATTTGCCCAATTGCTGTTTCCAACATCTCCCATCTCTGCTCCTTCATGGATATCCCCCATGCATGGCATGAACTTCTTTCTCACCTCCATTTCATGGAACCCCTTGCTTCCTTCAAGGCTCAGCTCAGGTCTCAAATCATATCGACAATATATATATCAATCCCTTCAGTTAGGAGCATCCTCCACTAGAAATTACTTTGCATTTATTTTATAAAATTTCTACTTAATTTTGTTTGCATATTTTATTTTGCCCCAATAGAATGTAAGCTTCTTGGGGGCAAGGAATACTTTTTCCCCTTTGTATCCCTAACAGAGTTTTTTCCATATAATATGTATTTTTAACAAATAGTTGTTAAATAAATGAAAGAACAAATGCAATAATAAATAAAAGGAAAGTCACTGTAAGAGGAATGAGATGCTTTCAGGAATGAATGTCTCATGACTCAGCCACAATAGGTTTTGATGAGGGAGAGGTAACTAAACAGGTTAGTGCGACGGAACAAGTTGTTCCTCCTCCAATTCAGACTTTAAAAGAACATGTATAGGAGATGAAAGTTAGAGCAAATTACTGAAGACTAACATAAAAGAGGAGGGGGAAGGGGGAAAGGAGAGAGAGGGAGAGAGAGAGAGAGAGAGAGAGAGAGAGAGAGAGAGAGAGAGAGAGAGAGAGCGAGCACGAGCGAGCGCTGGCTAAAATCTCAATATGAACAGAGGATTGCTAGAAGAATTGATTTCGTTAGCCATAGTCAAGGAGAACATCAAAGAGTAAAAGACCCTACTTCCTATGGATAGGCAGAGAAAAGGCAGAACTACTCAAATCCCAATTTTTTTTCCTCTACAAAGGAAAATGATTTTTTCATACTGGTAAGGATGGACCCTAAATATTTAACAGGGAGTCAAAACCTTGAAAACAAGGGACAGATATTAGGGAAACACATCCCCAACACACCATACACATACACACACACACACACTCGCTCATAACTGTCACCTCCAACGTGGAGGCTAGGTAGGAAGAGCAAAGAAAAGACACACTTAGAGATGTTATCGAAGAGCTTCAGCTTGATGGTCTTCAAGCCATGGTGGAGCAGGGAATGCACAATGGTCTTTCAGCTAGATGGCTGCTTCCAGGATGTGATGCTTCATTACACCAAACTCTCTTTGGAACTCCTGGAGGTCCATCTTTATTCCATGCATCGGGGACAATTCAGTCATGTGGCTGTCTCTCGGAAAGGGAGAGGGAGAGGGAGAGCTGGCTAAAATCTCAATATGAACCGAGGATTGCTAGAAGAATTGATTTTGTTAGCCATAGTCAAGGAGAACATCAAAGAGTAAAAGACCCTACTTCCTATGGATAGGCAGAGAAAAGGCAGAACTACTCAAATCCCAATTTTTTTTCTTCTACAAAGGAAAATGATTTTTTCAAACTGGTAAGGATGGACCCTAAATATTTAACAGGGAGTCAAAACCCAAGATAACTGAGGAGATGAAAAGGTAGCACCGTGTTCCCCTTCAGGAATTCAAGTCATCTGCTCTAGACCAATTTCATTCCTGGGTACTAAAAGAGAGAGTAGGTGTGATTACTAACCTATCTTTGATGGTTTTTTGTGAATCCTGCCAATGTATCATGAAAGGACAAATTTGTCCACACTTTCAAAAAGAGGAAGAAGATGATAATTCAAACTATTGGCTAGTGAAATTCTGGCAAAGTCCTGATAAAATTCTAGGATATATCATTAAAGAAATAATTTGCAAGCAGTTAAAGAAATGAGGTAATCACTGTTCATTACGTGTTCTCTAAGGACAAGTCAAGTCAGATTAATTAATCCTTTTCATCTGTCTCAATGGCCTCTCCCCTCTGATTGGAGTACTGGAGTGGGGAGGAAGGATGGAACAACAAATTCTTCCCAAAGCCTTCCTTTATAGAGGGTTCAGACATTAACTTTCCAGGAATGTCTCTATTTTCCTTCAGCACTTCTGCCTGGTTTGACTCTATAGAACGTCCTACACCTGTACCAGGTCTCTCCTGGTGCCCCTCTACTTTTCAGCTTTATTTTCGTGTGTTGTCTTTCTCTATAAATTGTAAGGTCATTGAGGACAAGACTTTTTC
Organism: Phalanger gymnotis; assembly: GCA_028646595.1. NCBI lineage: Eukaryota > Metazoa > Chordata > Mammalia > Diprotodontia > Phalangeridae > Phalanger > Phalanger gymnotis. The sequence continues at coordinate 377,287,488 of CM053622.1, forward strand.
TTGTTTGTATTTTCCCAGCATGTAGTACATTTATTGAATTGAAAATTAAATTAATTTCCTTTATTATACCAGCAGACTAATGGTATGAACTTAGTATATACAGAGCTCAATAATACGTTGAGGGGGGAGTCTCTTTTGATATTCTTCTGAATGAGAGAGAGAGAGAGAGAGAAATGGACTAGAATAAGTACTTGCTCTGTAAAATTTGAATTTAGTCAAAAGGCCACACTTAAGGATCTAGAAGACCACATGTGGTCTCAAGGCTGCAGGTTGCTCACCCCTGGACTAGATGATGGCATAGTTAGGTGGATTCAGAACTAGTTGAATACACGGACCCAAAGGGTGTGAATTAAGGAGTTGATGACCAGCGACAGGGTGGTCTTCAGTGAAATGTCCCAGAATGTTTTCCTTGGTCCTATTGCATTCAACATTTTTCATTATTGGTTTAGATGAAGGCATTGAAGGCACATTAATCCAATTTGCAGTAATTGGTATGTCTGATGCCAGGGCTGGGATCCAGATTAAACTCAAAAGGCCCCAACACTTGATTAAAGCAAACAAGAGGAAATTTAATAGAGATAAATGGAAAATCCTCTAACTGGGTTCAAGAAAACAACCCTATAAACATATGATGCCGGAAATATTCTAGAGATCAGTTCATGTGACACAGACCTAGAGATTCTAGTACGACAGTGGAATTAACTCTCGAATTAAAGTCAAATTATCAGAATAACCTTGGGCAAGGTACCCAGCTTCATGGAACCTTACTTTTCTCATCTGCAAAATGGTGGGGGTGGACCAGATGACCTCTGATATCCCTTCCAGCTCTAAATGAATGTTTTTATAACTGAAATTTGAATTATGGGAAAGCAGCATGGTGCAAAAACCAAAGAAGTTGCTACAATATTAGGGCAAATTAATGGAATTATAGTAGAGTAAGGAAAGTGAAAGTCATACTGTATATTACCCTGGTAAGAGCACTTCTGGATTATTGTCAGTTCAGGGAACTATATTTTAGAAGACATCAACACACTAGAGTATGTCCATGGGAGGGCAACTAGGACGATCAAGAGACTCACATAATTTGACCAAACTCTATAAATATTTAAGGGGCCTATGGGAAAAGAACTAGACTTACTCTGCTTACACTTGATGGGAAGAACTGTTACAAACTGGTGGAAGTGAGAGAGAAGTTTGACTTATAAAAACAGAACTATTCAAAAATGGAATAGGCTACTTTTGGGAGTACTAAGTTCCTCGGCATGGGAAGACTTTAAGAAGAGGCTGCAAATGCTATAGGCAGGATTTATGATTTGTATAAGGATTGAGTTAGGTGACTTTTGAGGCCACTTCCAACTCAGTCTAGAATTTTGCTCTATTATGTCTCAGAACTATTGCACCTATGGCCATAAACAGATGTCCAATTTTCAATCTGAGTTATCTGTAAGTAGCACAGGAAACAGAAAGCACACAAGGTCCTCCTCCTCTGGGCAAGAAGGAAAGAGATAAAGAAATGTTATCCTTTCATCTTCAGCCACATGTTAAAGATACTCTGCAGAATTATCAATAGCCCCAGCTAGTAAGTCTATGAAGAGCAGTATAGCTCATGTTCTGCTATCAGGTCAGGACCCTATTTTGAAATCTTCTGCATCTTTGTTGTTGAGTCATTTGTCAGTTATGTCCAATTCTTTGTGACCTTATCTGGGATTTTCTTGGTAAAGATACTGGAGTGGTTTGCATTTCCTTCTCCAGCTCATTTTATAGATGAAGAAACTGAGGCAAACAGGGTTAAATGGCATGTCTAGGGTCACACATCTAGTAAGTATCTGAGGCCACATTTGAATTCAGGAAAACGAGTCTTCCTGACTCCAGGCCTGGCCCTCTACCCACCATACCACCTAGATTCCCTTGCATCTTTATAGAACAGACCAAAAGAAATGGTTCTTTCATCGGGCAATGTCTCCTGCTGCTGCCCCTTCTCGGGAAATGGAAAAGAAACAGACTGACTGCATCCTCCACTTTCCTTTATCATAACCAGAAAGATCCTTGCTCTAGAGGCTGCCCATCCTCATTTTCTACCTTCGGCATTACATGCAGGTTAACAAGACTCAGTTCAATTGACTGTACCTAATAAGTAGCATAATAAACATAAAAACACAAACACAAGTTGTATTTCTGATACTCTTTTCAAAAGATGGGTGGTTTCTAGACTACAGACATAAATACACATGACCAGACCCTTTTAAGAGCCCACCAGTCCAGCAATATGAATACTTTTTCATCTATTAATAACATTATCATTTATATAGTACCTCCTATGTTCCAGACACTGCGATAAGCTCTTTACATGTATTATCTTACTTGATCCTCACATCTCTGGGAGGTAGGTGCTATTATTTCCCACTTTATAGCCGAAAAAACTGAGGCAGACAGAGGGTTAAGTGACTTGCAAAGGGTCACACAGCTAGTAAGTATCTGAGGGCAGATTTGAACTGAAGTCCTCCTGACTCAAAGCCCAGTTCCAGTTACTGAGCCACTTAGTTGTCCGTATCAGGAATTTTCCTTTCTTTTGTTTGCCCTTGTCACCACAGTGAAGACAATAGGGGAAGGGAACAGGCATTTATGCATTTATCAAGCATCTACTATGTGCTAGGTACTTTGATAAGCACTTTACAAAGATTATCTAATTTGACCCTCACAATTCTGGGGGGTAGGTTCCATATTTATGCTGTTGTAGTTATTGTATATATTGTTTTCTTGGCTCTACTTCATTCTGCATTATTTTGCAGTTGAGGAAACTGAGGCAGAAAGAAGTTAAGTGTCTTGTCCAGGGTTACACTAAGTGTCTGAGGGCAGATTTGAATTCAGGTCTTCTGACTCTAAGACCAGCGCTCTCACCACTGGGTGGCCGAGCTACAACTGCTAATTCTCTTTGTATCCTGGAATATCATTGATCTAGATCAAGTGACTTGAACTCCTTAAGGGAAACAAGATGCTATCTTTCCATCACCTCCATTATCTTGGGTTTCAATGTGCTATTAAGTATTTAGGATCTGTCTTTTCTGGTTGCAGGATCATTCTGTTTGCTAAGGAAAAAAGAACTACAGTGGGATTTGAGTAGTTTTACCTTTACCCCATCTTCTGCCTATCCATGTAAACTAAGGTCTTCAACCTTTGCTTCTTCTTTCTATTGTTCATGGCTAACAAAATCCATTTTAATCGTCTTTAGTTTTTATTACAATCCTCAGTTCATACTGAGCTTTAACAACATTGTCTGCTAAGTTCTCGGCTGAATGGAAAGGAGTGGAGGAGAGAGCAGAACCAGTTGAGCAGGATGGTGTGTGCATAAACTGTATTGAATTACACATCTCTGAGCTGTACTTAGAAGAAAGCAATGATCCCTAGGCTTACCACTCCTTTGCCTTAAGCAGGTCCTGGGAAATAGGATTCCAGTAGATCCTAGCACATCTTGCTAGGGCTATAGAATTCATTCCCATCAAGTATAAATGACTACTGTTAACACTTTTTTCCCTATAATTCAAGGATAAATAATTTCACAGGCATGAACACAGATTTCAGTCCTCTATAAAGTAGTAGGTGGGCTTGAAGAATTTGGGTAGATGAAAAATTCACCCTTTTTTTCCAGTCAATTTCCTGATGAGCCACCCTAAACTTAGCTAAGCTAGTCTTTGGACAGAAGGCAAACCATCTGTCAACAGCCCCATGCTTGAAAACTTTCCAACCTCCTAGACTCCGCATAGTGAACTGAAGGATTTGGCCTTGTAGCATCTGGTCATCTGAACATTATGGTGTGGTACAGAGGAGAATGTCAGTGGGGGCTACTCCTAATACTTAATAGTGTAACCAGCAATTGGTGCAGGGGGACAGGGTTTGACGTCATGGATGAGAAAGGAGACTCCACCCTCACTCTGGAATTTTGGGGTTTTGTCCTAGGGTATAGGGTTCTTCTCAGATCATACTGTCTTCCTTCCACCAGGCAGCCCAAGAGAATGGCCTTCCCTTGGTTTATTTTACTCCTTTCACTCTGGAGGCCCGAAGCATCACTGAAACCTCTGCCACTTAAGGATGCCCATATCCTAGTTAGTCCTGACTCCATAGTCCTGAGTTACTTGTTTCACCTGTTTGCTTTTTAGGGGCTTATAAAAGCTATTGATAAAATCAAATCCATAAGATTCTCTCTCTCTCTCTCTCTCTCTCTCTCTCTCTCTCTCTCTCTCTCTTTCTCTCTCCCACCCCGTCTGTGTCTCTCTCTCTCTGTCTCTGTCCGTCTCTCTCTTTTAAGAAACAAGCTTTGTCTATTTTATTGCTGTACAAGAATGTTACACCTGTTATTTAGCCAAATTATAAGACAAACAGCAAAAGTAAATATATTGTCAGATATCACTCTTTGAAATAGCTGAAAGATTATTCAAATTCTCATGGCAAAAGAATGATAAACATCAACACCATTCATTAAATTAACCACAATGCTGAAATACTAAGCAAAGGAAGCAAGTTTGCAATTTGGTTCAAGACTATCAAAATAAAATAACTGACCAGGCTTAGGAAAATGGTAGGACAAGATGGAGTACATAAAAAGCAAATAAATGACTCCACTTGGTTAGGATAACATTAAAGCATTTAAAAGCTAATTTCATGTATAACAGCATCACACACAGCAACGGAAGCAACAGAAAAAAAGAAAAGCGTGTAGGTAATCTGGAAGCACCTTTTCCATGGTAAAATCTAGACCCAACTCAGCAATTCCATTATGATAACTTTTCTGACTGGCAAATCTTAGAGCAATAAAATACACATTAACATATTCCTTCAAAAGTACTCTGAATAACTTCATATCTGTAAGTAGCCTGAGAAACACAGTTCCGCCTCCCAAACTTTTTATGCTCTTCAGCTTATGAACCTATGTTTCTGCCATCCAAATGGAAACATTTGATTTCTTATATTTGAAAAATAGTTCTTGGATCAGTAAAGAGATTCTAGATCCTTCTGGAGGAAAAAAATAAAATACTGTTATTAGAAAACACAAGAAGCTGCTGTACCTCTTTTTATTAGATTCAGTGATCCTGAATGTTGTGAAGCTTCTAATTAATGACTTTCATTTCCAGATTTAGGCCACACCAATCAAAAGGCAGAACTGATCACTTCTTATATTCTGCAATAGGAAGATAGCTGCCAAGCTGGCCACACTACAAGAAGGGTTCATTGAAGAACTACAGAAGCTGAAAGGAATGTGTTTAAGTAATCAAGAAAGAAATAAGCTCATGTTTTACTATCAAACTTTCTTATTCACACTTCAAACAAGCTTACCTTTCCTTTTCTATCTTGGTAACATGATGGCTACATGCTGCCATCCGCTACTTCAATGCTTCTTTATCCCATAGCATAGCGTAATCTAGCTTCCTTTATCTGGCATCTAGCAAAATATTCAACTTCAAAATAAATTTTTCCCTAAGCTGTGAGCTATTTTTCACGGCCTGTAAATAAGCTACTGTATGTGTTTGTGGGTTCTGGATTAGCAAGCTCAATACTGAGCTACTTTAATTACAGGAAAAAATTAAAAACAAAAAACAAAGCCCAACCCCTTTGAGGATATGGTGGTGTGCAGGGGAAGAGAGGACAGGAACAAGAGAAATCCTAGACTCTTGATATTTGAATACAATGTTACATACCTCCTTAGAGAAATAATACTATGTTTGAATCACCAAAGTGGGCTGAGGCCAGAATGCTGAAAGAGAGAGCACTCATTTTATGAGGTTCCTTATTACATTCAGGCAAGACCTTCTATACCCTTATCCAAAATGATTCCAATGATTCAGGTAGTGAAAGCACTGAAGTCACTTCTCAAACCCTGGGGCTTTAGGGATTTTGCTGTGGTAAGCTGAGTAAAAAGAGCTGACAAAGCCCCCAGACATCTCAGCTATGGCAAGCTCAAACTGAGTGGCCATAAAAGGAAGCGGGATCAAAAATGATTGACCTAGACACATCCTCTGCCACATTTCCTCCTCAGAGATCTCCATGGAGTAAGACAGGTACAATTTCCAGGCCTTGGAACATGCCAGGTATCTTCAACCATGGTTGAGACCAAAGTTCTCTTGCTTCTCTATCCCCACCTTCTCCACCATGTCTGTCTGGGGTTGAATTCGGTGCCTGGCATAGAATGTTGCCCAGTCCTTCTGCCAATCATTCACCTGAGGACAGTGTCCACAGCAAGCTCCCACATCAAATCAGATTGGTCCACAAATTGAAGTTCTAACTGCCCTCCTCCTCTCCCCACACTTTTCTCCTCCTTCCTGAGAGTCTCACCAAGTTTCTCGTTATGAAGGTGGAGATCGGTTCCCTGAGAACCAAGTTTCGCAGCATGACTGTTTAAATATCTCACGTCCCAATGCTCCATCACTAATAGATTCCCACCCCCTGGCACATCTAACACTTTCATGGATTTAGGTACTTTCACTATGTTCATTTACAGGATGGCAGATAAACTTGCCATTTCACCTTCAAACTTTTTTTTGGCCTCTGACTTGTGGTTGACTTTCACAAATACCCAGCCTCTGTCAGTGTCAGAACTCTGGCACCCACCCGTGGCTTTGGCCCTGGAGCTCTGCAGCAACATGGACTACTTCAATGGTCTTAGGTTCCTTTTGCCAAGTATCTAGGTCTGGCCCACTTCATAAGATTCCCTTGAATTCAGATCAGCCTAGACCTGGGGGCATGTCAGGAAAGGGAAGAATTCCTTTCCTCGCTAAACTTGGCAGTCAGAGAGGGTTCAATGAACTCTTTGATTCTTTCTTTCTGTACCACAAAAAATTCCCTGATTTCCTCCATTGTAATCCTCCTCTCCTTACAAAATTAACATGCAGACATGAGTCCCACAGAAGTTATGATTGATTATGCATTATATAAAACAAATTAGAAACAGCTTAAAGAAATAAAAATCAGACACAAAGTTCCTGACCACCACGGGCACTGGGGAAGGAAAAAAGGAGTTAAACCTTCAATGTCCTTTCATTCACCTCAACTTCAGTCCATTCCAGTCATCACCATAATATTTATTTTATTTGACTTGACTTTTAAATTTTTTCATGTTTTCATTGACGTTTTCTGTTTCTTGTATCATCATAGTTACCCCCAAGTATCATTTCCCTTCACCCTCCCAGAGAGCCATTCCACATAACAAATAATATCTCTCATACAGGAAAAAAATCAACACAATTAATTGATACATTAAAAAAGTATGAAAATGTAATATGTAACACCTGTATATCTTCTGCACATATAAAGGGATGGTTTAGGGTGTCTTCTCAGAGCTCGTCATTCAAATCTTACTGGATCTTTATAATTTTGTTATATTTACTTTTTATTTACTTAATTTGGGGAGGGGTGTAGTTATTTCCACTTAAACTATGGTAATTATTGTATATAGGAGCAGCTAGGTGGCTCAGTGGATAGAGCCGGGCCTGGAGTTGGGAAGACTCATCCTCATGAGTTCAAATGCAGCCTCAGACACTTGTGTGACCCTGGGCAAGTCACCTCACCCTATTTGCCTCAGTTTCCTCATCTGTAAAATGAGCTGGAGAAGGAAATGGCAAACTACTCCAGTATCTTTGCCAATAAAACACCAAAATGGGGTCACAAAGAGTCAGACACAACTGGAAAATGACTGAACAACAAAAGGTACTATGTATATTGTTTTCTTAGCTCTACTTGATTATGCATCCATTCATATAGATCTTTCCATGTTTCTTTGTGTTCATCACACACATAATTCCTTACTCCACAGTAATATTGCATTATATTTGTATAACAATATATTTAGCCATTCTCCAATCAATAGGTTTCTACTTCATTTCTAATTCTTTGCTAACACGAAAAGTGCTGCTATAAATATTTAAATATTTTGGTGTGTATGGGGCTTTCTTCTTATCTGTGGCTTTCTTGGGGCATAAGCCCAGTAATGGAGTCTTTGGCCAAAGGATATGGACATTTTAGTCACTTTATTTGTGCAATTCCAAATTGCTTTCCAATATGGTTGTAATGTTTCACACCTCTAACCATTATAATTTTTTATTTTTTTTTATAAATTTTATTTAATATATTTAGTTTTCAACATTGATTTTCACAGGAATTTGAATTACAAATTTTCTCCCCATTTCTACCCTCTCCCCCACTCCAAGATGGTGTATATTCTGGTTGCCCTGTTCCCCAGTCTGCCCTCCCATCTGTCACCCCACTACCTTCCCAAACCCTTTTCCCTTCCTTTCTTGTAGGGCATGATAAATTTCTATGCCCCATTGCGTGTGTATCTTATTTTCTTGTTGCCTGCAAAAACTTTGTTTTTTGTACATGTATTTTTTAAAACTTTGAGTTCCAAATTCTCTCCCCTCTTCCCTTCCCACCCACCGTAAGAAGTCCAGCAATTCAACATGGGCCACACGCGAATCATTATGTATAACCCTTCCACAATACTCATGTTGTGAAAGACTAACTATATTTTGCTTCTTCCTAAGCTATCCCCCTTTCTTGAATTTTCTCCCTTGACCCTGTCCCTTTTCGAAAGTGTTTGTTTTTGATTACCTCCACTCCCATCTGCCCTCCCTTCTATCATTCCCCCTTTTTTATCTTTTTCCTCCTTCTTTCATGTGGGGTAAGATACCCAATTGAGTATGTATGGTATTCCTTCTTCAGGTCAAACCTGATGAGGGCAAGATTCACTCATTCCCCCTCACCTGCCTTCTCT
>CM053622.1:377296745-377315511 GCA_028646595.1 Phalanger gymnotis
ATATATATTCATATATATTCATAGCCACATGAAAGAATGCTCCAAGTCACTCATAATAAGACAAATGCAAATCAAAACAATCCTGAGGCTACACTTCATACCTTGAAAATGAGCAAAGATGCCAAAAAATGACAAAAGTCAATGTTAGAGGGGCTATGGAATGATAGGCACACTAATTGTTAGTGGAACTGTGAAATGGTGCAACCATTTTGGAAAGCAATTTGGAATTATGAAAATAAATTGACTTAGACACTCACTGGCTGTGTGACCTTGGGCAAGTCACTTACCTCACTCTAAGTGAGGATATGAAAAGGCCTTAGCCTAAAGGGTCTCCCATTGCATCCTGGGCCATCTCCAGTTGTCCTGATGAATATCTGGTCACTGGATCCAGGACAAAGTGAGGCTGGTAAGCTTGTGCAACCCTCCCTCACTCAAATCCAAGTCAACTCCAAGTCATGTCATCATTTCCCTGATGTCATGGTCCTCTTTGAAAGTGAAGGACAAACACAACAACCTAACCTCTGTTTGCTTCGGAGGCAGCTAGGTGGCTCAGTGGATAGAGGGTTGGGCCTGGAGTCAGGAAGACTTGAATTCAAATGTGGCCTCATATATCCACTAGTTGTGTGACCCTGGGCAAGCCCCTTAATCTCTTTTTGCCTTAATCAACTGAAAAAGAAAATAACAAAACACTCCAATATCTTTGACAAGAAAACTCTACTGGGTCACCAAGAGTTGGGCATGACTGAATGACTACACAAAAACAGCAATAAGGTGACTAAAATGTTCAAACCTTTTCAACCAGAGACTCCATTACTGGGCTTAAACCTCAAAGAAGCCATCAGTGAGAAGGGAAAAAAAGTCCTCACATACACCAAAATATTTATAGCAGCGCTTTTTTGTAATAGCAAAGGATTAGAAACAAAACAGATGCCCATTGGTCGGGGAATGGCTAAACAAATTGTGGTACATGAGTGCAAGAGAACATTACTAAGCTGAAAGAAATGATGTGTGCGATGAATACAGAGAAGCATGGAAAGTTCTGCATGAACTGATGTAGAACCAAGAAAACGATATGCAGAGTGAACACAACAACGCAAAAGTAAAGAACAACAATACACCAAGAAATCGAAAGTGAATATCATAAAAGTATAAAGCTCAAGCATGACTCTAGAATGAAGAAATATGAGAAGACAGCCTCATTGTGGTGATTTTTTTTCCATTTTAAGAAAAAATCCTCTTTGTTACATGGTACGGCTCTCTAGGAGGGGGAAGGAAAAGGATGCTTGGGATAATTATGAACATAATAAGAAAGAGTCACCAATAAAAACTTATTTTTTTAAAAAAAATACAAGCTATGTAGAAAATAAATACAAAATATTGGGAGTGGGGGTAGAGAATCAGTAAAGACCTCTAATAGGAGTTGGCACTTGAAGACTTGGAGGGAACTAGGAATTTCATAACACAAAAGAGAGAATAGAGAGTATTTCAGACATTAAGGGATAGATAGCCTATGTTACTGAACAGTGGTGAAAATAGCCTGTTATGTGTGAGGGACATAAAGTATGCCACTTTGGCTTCAACGGGGAGTACATGAGAAGCAATGTGAAATTAATCTGGATAGATGAGTGGGAGCCAGATTGTGGGAAAAAACATTGCAATGACTGCTCTAAGTTGCCAAGTACTGCACAGCCTCCTTAATAAGAATCCATAACAAGTCAAAAGATGTGGACTTTATAACCTATAATGAAAAATGCTTTATTATTCAAGTTATGAATTACAGTTGGATAAGTTTAGTCCATTAGTAAATGCATCTCGGTCGGGCACTGCAGAAAAATAAGCAGGCTCCATAATTGAACAGGAGGAAGCACGGGCTCTATTACATTGGAGAAACTGACCAGCACATTCTATAATCCCAAGCTCTTTCCTGACACAAATGCTCATTTTTTTTCAGACACTATTCTTTCAGATTGACTTACATGATAAAACAGGAAAATGATGAATGTTGGAGATGATTTGGGAAAATGGGAATACTAATGTATAGCTGGAAGAGTTGTGAACTGATCCAACCATTCCAGAGAGCAATTTGGAACTATGCCCAAAGGGCTATAAAGCTGTGCATACCCTTTGCCCAGCAATACCACTACTAGGTCTGTGTCCTAAAGAGATCATAAAAAGGGAAAAGGACTCACACATACAAAAATTTTTGTAGCAACTTTTTGTGGTGGCAAAGAATTGGAAATTGAGGGGATGCCCATCAGTCGGGGAATGGCTGAATGAGTTGTGGTATATGAATGTAACAGAATACTATTGTTTCATAAAAATGGTGAGCAAGCAGATTTCAGAAAAACCTAGAAAGACTTGCATGAACTGATGTTGAATGAAGTGAGCACAGAACCAGGAGAATATTGTACACAGTAACAGCAACATTGTGCAAAGACCAAGTTTGTTAGACCTAATTCTTCTCAGCAATGCAATGATCTAAGACAATTCCAAAAGATTCATCACGGAAAATGCTACCCACATCCAGACAAAGAACTATGGAGTCTGAATGCAGATTGAAGCATACTATTTTCTTTTATTTTTTCTTTCTTGTGGTTTTTCTCTTTTGTTCTGATTATTTTTTTACAACATGACTAATGTAGAAATATGTTTAATATTATTGTACAAATATAGTCTATATCAAATTGCATGCCATCTTGGGAAGGGGGAGGGGAAAATTAAAAAAATTTTAATTAATTTAAAATTAAAATCAAATTTTCTATTAAAATTAAAAATTAGAACTCAAAATCTTATAAAAGTGAATGTTGAAAACTAAAAATAAACTTTAAAACTTAAAAAATTAAATTATTCAATTATTTTAATAAATCAATTTAATAAATTAATAATAAAATTAAATTGTTAAATATATATCATATGAATTATATACAACATAAATTATATATAAATTATATAAATATAATTAAATTATAAAAATAAATAAAACATTAAAACAAATACAATATGAAAAAATTTTTAAATGGTAAATTAAAAAAGAATGTCAATCACTCTCCCAAACCCTACTTGCACTAGCAGGCTACAGCCCCACAGGGTAGTTGACTAATGCATTTCTCAGTGTTCCAGGGGTAACCCTGAGTGACTAGGATTCTTAAGAGTATCACTCATGAGCCCCAATAGAGTGTTTGACCCCAAATCAATTAGCTGGGCAATATCAACTAATTTTTATAAAGATATTTACTGAGAAGGTATGGTAAAGGATAGAAGTTATAAAAATATCCCCCCAAACTGGAAGACCCACTCTTCTCTGTGGAGAGTGGGCTCAAGCTTGATACAGAGGATACTAAAAAATCAAAGCAGGGAATCCCAGTTGAAAAGAGTGCTGGACATGGAGTCAGATAGATCTGAGTTTGAATTCCACTCAGACATTTGCTAGCTGTGTGAGCTTGGCTAAGTCAAGACACAATTTTCTTATTTGTAAAATGAGGATAATAGTACCTACCTTCCAAAGTTGTAAGGATCAAATGAGATATTTGCAATGAGCTATGCAAACCTTAAAATGCTACATAAGTGCTAGCTAGCTCACACATGTGGCCAAAGGATACCTTCTGGACCAGGGAGTTTTCTCCCTTTGTGAATCCCCACCAAGTTTACTACAGGGCATGGCGCAGCCCAAGGACAACTGGCTCTCTTCCTTGCAGGATACAATCAGTGTCTCAGCTGCCATGTCAATTTACTGCTAAGTTGGATTAAGGAGGTTGATTCTTAGGTTGACTTAGCAGCCAATTAAAAACTTTTCATCACCACAAAGTAAGCCAACAGGAAACCCTTGGAGGTTATGTGCATATGCTTTAAAGTGAAGGGAAAGACCCCACCACTGACAATGTCCTGAAGCAGGCACACTAAACCTTCACACAGATCAAATTTATAGGGTAAATTGCATATGTTCAAAGTAATGGACCTTCACCCATTATACAAGAAAACTGCTTGTAACATAAGGTTTTTTAATCCAGTAGACATCCTTCAAAAGGAAACTTTAATCACTACCTCCACAGGAAAATTGGAAATAAAAATAAAAATAAACCTTTAATTCTCCCTATCAGGAAAGTTTCCCTGATGACAAGAATGCTTTCTAGCTCCTTATTCCCATCCCATTACAGCTAGGCATGTCATTTGGTGCTAACTAGTTCCACTCCCTTTGAGTCTTTATAATTGTTAAATAGTAGATAACCATCACATCATTCCTAAGTAATTATTTCTTCCAACTCTGCATATTTGGCTATTTAGATGTTTTCTTGTGACTCAATCCATTCTGCTGATCAAGGTGTCTTCAACTGAGCTCAGATTTTCAAGTTCAGTCTTGTCTGGTTAAGAGACTCCATCAATCTCCTCTATTCCTTGATGTAATGTCTTTTCACAAGATGCCTGAAATAGTACCATGGTTATTGCTACTCCCTTGCATTGAAACTCTATTCATAATTTGCTTCCCACAACTCCTCCTTGGTTTCTTCACCATTACTCATCAACCTTGTCTATTTGTGTTTCAGGGTATTTTTACCCAACCTGTATTGGTTTTACCAGCTTTAGTCCCATTTTGTTGTTTTCATCTCATATTGCTAAGCTTTTTAATGACTATAATTATTATAACTATCCTCAATGATATTTTCAATTCCCACAAATTTATCCAAGATGAAGTAGTTAGAACTAAACTATCTCAAAAAGGAGTGAAAACAGATGCTTATCTAAGTGACATGATGGAATTTGTTCATTATTCGTTGTTAAATTAATAAAATTAATTCAATTCGATGAACACTTATGTGAGTAACATGATAGACTCTTTCTGAGGCACAAAGATGAATGACAAAACAACTGTTCCATGTGTCACTGGAGTTTCTGGAGCAGAGGCTAGATGTTGTAATAGCATTTATGCTTTATGCAGAAGAGCAGCCAGAAGACCTCCCCTATTCCTTCCAATTCTAAATCAATGACCAATAGATGAAATGTTCCATTATTGAAGTGGCTCCAACCCGACTTATTTAAACAAGTTGATGCCAAACATGGGAAATGGACAAAAGAACAAACATTGATTCAGACCATTAATATTTCCTACAGAAGTTTTACTGATACCAATCACCCAAACAAGGAAACCAAAAAAAACCTAGAAATAACCTTAACCTCAGCACTTGGTCTTACATATGGAAAGATATGGTGGCAAAAGGCTATATCGGTTTAGAATATAAACTAATTTGTTAAATCTTATACAGAAGGAAATTATTAGGCAGTATCACTTCCTAAAAATATGAGAAAGGGAAAAATATTTTCAGAAAGCTTGTCAACCCAATGAAATAAAATCATTCCAGGTACATTTAAGGATAACACTGGGAGGACAATCAAACAACCAAAAAAAATGGAAAAGATCTATTAAGATTTTTATAACCAACTCCTTCTTTCCATCAATGATAGCAGAGCTTCCATGGTTAACATCGCAGTTCCAACTATGTTAACATGAAAAATAAGAAATGACACTGAAGAAAATAAAATATGGGAAGAGAAGCTGGGAAGACCAGAGGGGGCTAGTACTGGAGACATCATAATTTTGTGATTATTAATGGAATGATTCTTAAAGTATCAGAAAAAAAGGAAGACATAAAATACTTGGGGGAAAATCATGTGTCCTATTACCTCTAAAAATTATATCTATTGGCATCAGTATCTATTGACTCAGATGTTTACTTTCATATCTCTATAAAATCCTTACTAGAAAACTACACAAGCATTAGGAGCATCCTTGATAAAAATTTGACAAAAGACAAGACTTTTATAAATGATGTTCTAAAACAGACGACATCTTTACAGAAATAAAATTACCTCAAAGGGGTATACAACATATGAGCCCATTGTGCTTATTTGTTTGTTAACTATCAAACAGCATCGAATTCAAGGTGTCTCACATACATCTATCAGTCATGCAAGGTAACTTACCAAAATGTAACATAAGTGATAACCTTGCTTGCCTGGTCTCTCGTACATCTTATAAATAACCTCAACCACCTAAGGCACAAAAGTGTGGTCTGTCTAACTATCTACATACAGCCTGTAAAGATCTTTTTTTGCTCTTTGATATCAGCTGCTTTTACCTTCATGGGCCACCGGGAAGGCAACAGCATTTCTGGCAATCTTAGGCCTGGTCTTCTTGGGGCTTCTCGAATTGCAGTGCTAACAGATTGGGGAAAAGGGTACAGAATTGGACATCTGAAAACACAGAATACAAACTTTCCCTAGGCTTAGGGCCAGGGCTATATTTCAATATATGAAATTTAACACAAAAATCCTTTGCCCCGTGAAAACAGAATGCCGAAGAGCCTGCCTCACTTCTCATGGGAGAGAAGCAATAATTAAATGTCAACTTTTGAAGGAAACCTTCTCCTCCCCTCTCCCACCCTCATATATCGCACTCTGGGGAAAATAATAAAGTGAACTACTATATATGCATGCAACCGATTGGGGTGGGGGGGTAGAATGTGAAAGGGTTTCTGTCAAAAGGATTATAGTAAACTTTTAGTCCTAGCACCTCACTGAACTTTTCCTCATTTTTCTGGCACTGTTTGCTTTCCCCCTTGCTGCATTTAAGTCATGTCATCATATCAATAAAATAAAACACATAAAGCTTGCATTTTTAGACTCAGGAAAGAGATGTAGCCTGTGGAATGGGTATTACAGTACACAATTATGCACTTGGTGCCCTATGGCATCAGCTCCTAAAGGCTTCAAGCCATAAAGTCCAGTGCACAATCCAGCAGATAATTGTCTCCATACAGTCCATGAAAGATGGCTGTTGTTTCAGCACCCTCCCCCCATGCATGCCCCATCCCCTTTTCCTCCTATGCGGTTTTTCCCTCAGGGATCATTATTGGGTTTCATAATGATTAGTTTGTGTATGAAAAAGGAAAGTTCAAGACTATAATTTTATGCATATTTTAAAGAATACAATATAAAGGAAATTCAGCACAGAGACAAGTAACCTCCTAGAGTTTGTTTTGACCAATATTATACCTGTTTAAAGAGTAACCTGATAAATGAGCATATTTTCTACCTTTCAGGCCAAAGCTCAAAAAGAAAAGCTATTCTCTAAATTCACCATTTTACAAACAATTTGAGAAATTTGAATGGTGGCCACAAAAATAACAGTAATAATAATAGCAGCCGATATTTAGATTTTTTGTTATATATTTGTATAATGCACTTATGGGAAAACTAGATGGCACAGTGGCTAGATTGTCAGGACTGGACTCAGAAAGACTCATCTTCCTGAGTTCAAATCTGGGCTCAGACACAATATCTGTATGGCCCTGGGCAAGTGACTTTACTCTGTTTGCTTCAGTTTCTTCATCTGTAAAATGAACTGAAGAAAAAGAGAAGGAAATGGCAAATCACTTGGGTATCTTTGCCAAGAAAACCTCAAGTGGGGTCACAAAGAGTCAGACATGACTGAAAAGTGATGGAACACAACAAAAATGAAGGGCATATACTAGATTGACTCTGAGGTTCCTTCTAGCTCTGAATCTATGATTCTGTGCCTGGCAAGTATCGCACCAGCTAGTGAGGGTTGAAGTAGCATTTGAACCCAGGCTTTCCCAATGCAATGGCAGTGTTTGCCATGACATTATACTGACTCTTGTAAACATCAGAAGTAGAGTGAGCAGCAGAGAGCTGCAAAAGTAACTAAGTATGAGAATGGCGTGTTTATACATAGATTTCTCTAAATTTAGTCAATCAATCTGCTAGAAATTGAGCACCAAGTACACACCAGGTACTAAGTGTTGGAGACACAGAGGAAGGCCAGAAATAGTCCCTGCTCTCAAGGAGCTCACAGTGGAATCCATCTGATAAAGGGTTGAGATCTGATATCCTAAATGAGTCGCACACTCCCCCGTGGTGAAGCAATGGCATATGTAAGTTAGAGGGAAACAAACCACCAGACCCTGCTGCTCAGACCAGTCCTCTCTATTTCTGAGATGAAACTTCTAAATGCTGGAGGGAGTAAATGGATCAAAATGAGCTAAAATGAGGTAATTTCAGGGTTAGGATTACACCCAAGTTATTGAATTATATAAAATGAATTTGCATCCTTAAACAAGTTTATGTTAAAAGCATAGCGTGGTGGTGTAGTAGATAGCGTGCTGAACCTGAAGTCCGGAAGACAAGTTCCAATCTGGCCTCAGACACTTACTGGTTGTGTGACCCTGGGCAATTCACTTAATCAATTTCCCCAATTATAATATGGGGATAACAATAGGGGTGTTGTTCTAAGGATCAAATGAGATATTTGTAAAGTACTTAGCACAGTATCTGATGCATAGTAGGCACTTAATAAATGCTTTTTTCCTTCCCTGTTCCCTTTGATGAGACAGGCCCAGTCTTCACCTGGAAACATTACTGGTGCCATCCTGGGTGGTATAACCTTGGCCCATAACTCTAAGCTCTAGGTTTACAAATATTGAGCTCAACCCTGAAGGATTTCCCATGAGTCACTCATTGGCTCATGATCCCAGCTAGACTCAACTAGTCGTTATTTTTTTCTACAGAAAAGAAAATTTTACAAAAAAGTAAAATGATCCTCAGCCCCTCCCCTTAACCTCAGTGCAAACATTTGGGTTATACATATTCACACAGAGAGAAAATAGCCTTTATTACACTCCACTGAAAATGTAAAACACAAAGGATTCACACCCAAGCCCCAAATCAAATCAACTCAAGACAATTCTCCTTCCCTCTAGGGAGGCCCACCTCCCCACGGGAATGTAGAATAGTCATCCAGATATATGTTATCACCTTGTGGTTGAAGTCCTTCCCTCAAAGGAAAATGCACATGGCATCCTATTGAATAGGCACAGGCAACATCATTCCTAGCAATAGTGGAGGACAAGATCCAAGCTTGTTCCTCTCTATCATGGCTTAGTCTCTTGCTGTTGCTCCATCTCAAGAGTAACTGTTCTTCTCTCCAAGAAGTCTGCTTCCAAAACTCACGTTGAACTTCTCCAGCCTTGCTGCACTAATGCCTGTGGCTGCTGCCATTTCTAGGGTCATATTCTCTATCATAACAAGCCTAGGATGGGCTGGGTTGGGCTGGGCTGGCTTGGGATGGATGGGATGGGATGGGACAGACGGGATGGACAGGATGGACGGGTTAGCCTGGGCTGGGCTGGATATGGGTAGGATGGCTATGAAACACGCCTTTCTGGAGGCTGAGGAAGTGGTTCTTCCATGTTGAGCACCTCAGCACAATATTGTCAATTCACTCTGCCATTCTGTCCCCAGTTACCAAGAGTAACCAGAGCTATTCATAAATGTTTATGAAAAAAAATGAAAATGTCAATGCTGTAAAAGATAAGACACAATTAAAAGTCTCACTTTCATAGGAGTAAATATATATTTAGTGTCGTGTTAAATTGATCCATGAGATTTGGAAAAGGACAAGTCATAGATTTTGCAAATATAATATTTTAACACAACTATTACCGGTTTAGTAAATCTTTATTATATCTCTGTATTTCACAATGACTTATATAATTCCCTTTCATCTTGTTGAATTAATTCCTCTTTCTTGCCTACCCAGACCTTTCTTAAAATTTTTTAAACTTCAATTTGGATGCTTTTGGTATCACGGCAATATCAGCCAACAAACTGTTTCAAACATTTATTTAGGTAATTTAATAATAAGAAATTTTCTATGGTTTGAAAACAAGTGCCATTTGAGCTTTTTCTTTTAAATGAATGTTTAAGAGTTGATGTATCATAACTTTCAGATAGATTTATTTTCTGTACTTATAGAACCATAATTTGAAGCATCATATCATTTTGCTTGAACACTTCCAGTAATAGAGAGCTCACTACTTTTTGAGGCAGCACATTCCAGTCCTAGATAATTCTAGTTATTAGACATTTCTACCTTATGCCAAGCCAAATCTGCATCCCTATAATTTCTATCCTCCAAAGCAACACAGAATAAGTTTCCTCCCATTTATATACACTAGTGCTTCAAATGTTTCCAGCGCACGGGTCTAGAGGCTCCCTATTGTCTACTGGATAAAATATCATCTCAATCTGGTCCCCACCTACCTTTCCAGCTTCACTAACTGCCTTTTATCTACTTTGTTTCATCCAAAATGAACTACCCTTTCCCCAATTTCATCTTGTTCTTCTTTTCAAGCCCCAACCTATTTCATAAAGACTTCCCTGAACTCTTAACTAAAAATGATCTCTTTATCTTCAAATTTCCTTGTAGTATGCTGTCCTTTGCCCTTATCACATCCTACTTTATATCATTTCACACCTTGTACCACACTTATTTGTATACACCTCTTAACACCCCTAACTGGAAGCTTAGTTCAGTTGTTGAGACAGGGGCTATCAGTTTCCATCACTGCATTTCCGGTACTTCATATAGTGGCTTGCACATAGTTAATTACTTAATAAATATGAGTTGAACTTCATTTATTATAGGATTTAAAGCTGGAAGAATCCCTAGAAATGATCCAGTCCGATCCCTCCATGTTACAGCGAAGATATTAAAGGCCAAAAATAAAATGGTCAAAGTCACAGAACTGGAATTCAAACCCAGGTATACTGATTCCAATTCCATCACCCTTTCCATTAGGGCACATCGAAAACAGCTTCGTGTTCTCCTAAGACTTATAGAAGACTAAACGGTGGCACAGTGGACAGAGCACTAGACCTAGAATCAGGAAGATCTGAGTTCAAAGCTGGCCTCAGTCACTTCCTAGCTGTGTGATCCTGGGTAAGTCACTTAAACTCAGTTTCCTCAATGGTAAAATAAAGATAATAATATTAGCAACTACTCCCCAGGGTTGTTACGAGCATGGTATAATATTTTTTAAGTGCCTGGCATATAGAAGGTTCTTAAAATGCTTGTTTCCTTCTTTTTTTTTCTAAAAATGAACTATTCTCAATTTCTTCAACTATTCATTAGATGACATAATTTCAGACCCTTCATTATCCTAATGGTCTTCTGATTTGATAATATCCCTCTTAGAATGTCACAACCTAGCCTCAACACAAGATTCCTTAATTGTTTAACCAGCACACAGTACAATGGGATTATTGCCTCTTTCACCTAGAAACTATATTTCTATTACTACAATCTAAGTTTGTATTGGATGTTTAATTGGCTTCGTCACACTGTTGGCTCATATTATACCTTGTATTCAGCTGAAATTCCCAGGCCTATCTAACAAGAATTAACCATCTTGCACTTGTACAAGTAATTTTGTGAACCTACATGTATGTCAATACATATATATATAGACATATGTATGCATATACAGGTATATATATATATAGGTATATATATATACATATACAGGTATATATATATATACACACACACACACACACACACACACACGTAATTTGTTCATATGTGTGTGTCTACACGGGACAGGGATTGAAGGCATACCACCAGAGACTTGCCTTAAGGTTGAAATTGAGCCATTAGTCCAGGGGTGGGGAACCTGCAGCCTTGAGGCCACATGCAGCCTCCTAGATTAAGGATCTAGGCCAGCTTTTTGACTAAATCCAAATTTTATGGAACAAAATAATTTGGGTTCAGTCAAAACGCCATACTTAAGGATCTAGAAGGCCACACGTGGCCTCAAGGCTGCAGGTTCCCCATCTTGGCATTAGTCAATAACATTTATGTATAGTTATTCAATTTAACTATATTATAACTGTCTGTATTTCTTCATCTTACCCATGATATCATTATATATTTGTTTAGGGTGTACGGGATGCTCAGACAACACTAGCACCTCTGGTGTGAAGGCTTGCCAAGCCCTTTTCAGGGCTGTTCATTCACCTTTGGGGTCCATCTGTAACTGAACTCTCACATATGGCTCCAAGAAACTGTAGCATGTGCAGCAGCCACACCCCAGTAAAGCTGTTTCATTAGACAGGCTAAACCAGTTTAAGGGTAACTGACAGGCCACAAACCTATCCATGAATTGAGGAGCGGGGGAGTTCCTACTCTAAGCATATGAAAATTTTCCCCAGCTGAATGGGCTCATGAGAATAGATTGTGCCAAAAACTATGAAGGCAGCTGAACTTAGAGCTTATTCAGATACCGAAGGCACCAAGATTATCCACTGCATCCTGGGTCATTGCCAGTCATCTTGACTTTTGTCTTGTCACTGGACTTCAATGACTCTCGAAGAGAGAGTGAGGCTGACAACTTTGTGCAACTCTGCCTCACTTGAAGCCAATTCATGTATGAGTCGAGATATCACCCTATGATGTCACTGCTCCTCTTACAAAATGAATGACAAACAACAATATATCTGACTAAATGTCTGTCTAAAATCATTATCAATATTCAATTTAGTTCCATGAAATTCCTTAAGAATGCATTGAGCATCTATCATGTATCATGTGCAGCTAGATGTCACCATACATAAAGACTTTTGGGGCTTGGAGTCAGGAAGATACATCTTTCCAAGTTCAAACCTGGCCTCAGACACTTACTGGCTATGTGACCCTGTTTGCCTCAGTTTCCTCACCTATAAAATGAGCTGGAGAAGGAAAAGGCAAACCACTCTAGCACCTTTGCGAAGAAAACCCCAAATGAGGGTCACGAAGAGTCAGAGATAACTGAAAAACAAATGAAAACCACGTTAACAATCAAACTGTGCTAGCTGCTGGGGACACAAAGATGAAAGAAAAAACAGTCCCTGCTCTCAAGGAAGCTTTATTTCTACAACGAAAACAGCATATACATATGTACACATTCCTCCAAAAAGTCAGTTTGGTATAACATTTTTGGTGAATCCATGCTTGCTCCTAATGATCACCTTTTCCCTTTACTAAATTATCACAATTTTTCTGCTTAATGATTTATTCTATAAATATTCAAGGTATCAAGTCAAGTCAACAAGCATTTATCAAGCATTATGCTAAATGCTGAGGATACAAAGAAAGACAAAAACAGTTCCTACTCTCAAAGAGTTTATATTTTAATGGGGATGTAGGCATGCAAACAGTTAGTATATACAAGACATATACAGGTTCAATTGGAGGTGATCTCAGAGAAAAGGCAATAGCCATTATGGGAGATGATGAAATCTAATAGAAGATGGGATTTTAGCTGAGGCTTGAAGAAATTTAGGAGGTGGAAGTGAGGGAAGAGTACACTGTGGGCATGAGGGGCAGATGAAAGCAATACAGTGAAGAGATAAGAGTGTCTTGTGTGAAAAATAGCAAGGAGACCAACTTCCCTGGATCATAGAGCACTTGGAGAATAAGGTCTAAGAAGACTAAGAGGTAGAAGGAGGCTAAGTTATGTAGTGCTCTAAAAGACAAACAGTATTTTATATTTCATCCTGGAGGTAATGGTTGGGGGTGGGGGGACAGGGAAGTGGAAGGGTGAGGGGTGTGGGAAAGGCTTTGGACATGGGAGGAGAACTACTAACATGGACAGAAACTTTAGGAAGAACAATTTGACAGCTGAGTGAAGGATGAACTGGAAGGATGCAGGGAGACTTGAGACAGGAAGATCAACCAGCAGGTTGTTGCAATAGTCTAGGTGTGACGCGATGAAGGGCTGCAGTATTGTTATTAGCATATACAAGAGATGTCATGAAGGTAGACTACATGGGACTTCACAACAAGGATATAGGGTGAGCCATAAGAGACAGTGAAAAGATGACACAATTTTCAAGCCTGGGTGACTGAGAGGATAGAGGTATCCTCTTCAATAACAGAAAAATTGGAAAGAGAGGGTCTGGGAGTAAAGGGACTAAACATGTATAGGAATTGTGCTAAGGTCTTTTTACAAATATCATCTCATTTGATCTTCAAAATAACCAGGTGAGTTAGATGCTATAAACATCCCTATCTCACAGGGGCAAACAGGTTATGTGACTTGCCCAATCACTCAGCTAGAAATTGTCTTGAGACCAGATTTGAACCCAGGTCTTTGTGATTCCTAGCCCAGTGTTCCATCCACTACACTCAGGTGTCCTCAGGTAAAGATAATAGATTCAGTTTGGGATATGTTGAGTTTAAGATGTCTGTGGGACATCCAGTTCAAGATGTACAATAGCCAGTTGAAGTCATAAGACTGAACATCAGAAGAAAGGTTCGGGTTGTATAAATGGATGTTGAAATCATCTACATAGAGATGAAAACTAAATGCATAGTTTCTAATGAAATCACTAATCGAAATAGTATAGAGAGAGATAAGTCAGAGCCCTGGTAGACACCCACTATTAGTGGTTCTAACCCAGATGAAAATCCAGCAAAGAAGACTTTGAGGAGTCAGACAAGTCAGTAGAGAGCCAAGAACAGTGTCACAAAATCCTACAGATGAGAATAAAAGGAAGAGTGTCAATGGCTAAAGGAAGGACAAGGGTGAGGATTGAGAAAAGGCTATTATATTTGGAAATCAAGAGATAATTGAGAGGGGCAACTAGGTGGTACAGTGCATAAAGCACTGGCCCTGTAATCAGGAGGACCAGAGGTCAAATGATATACCACCCTGGGCAACTCATTCAACCCCAATTGTCTCCCCAAAATGAACGGATGAATGAGAGAATTGTGAACTTTGAATAGTCAATTTCAGTTAAGACTTGAAGCCAGACTGTAGAGTTCAGAAGAGTGAGAGAAGATGAAGTAGAGCTAGCACACACTGATGGTCTTCTCGAGGCATTTGGCCACAAAAAAGGGTGAGAATATGGGCCAATAGTTAGCAAAGGTAGATAGATAAGCGAGAGGGTTTTGAGGTTAAGGGAAACATGGACATGTTTATAGGCAGTAGGGAAGCTAGTAAACGGGGAGAAACTGAAGATGAGTAGGAGTGAAAAGGAAGGCAATCTGCTGAGGAAGATGGGATGGAGTGGAATCATTTATTTGTGCAGGTGGAGGGGTTTTTCTTAGCAAAGAGCCACCTCTTCATGTGAGACAAGCATAAAGGAGGAGATAGTGGGAGACGATGTCTGAATAATATGAAATAAGGAAGAAGAGGAGGAGAAATGAAGATGCTCCCGGGGAACGGCCTCAATTTTTTTTCAATAAAATATGAGGCAAGGTTCTCGGTGTAAGAATATTGGAAGCAGGGGAACCATGGAAGTCTTGAGGAGGGATGAAAAAGTCTGGAAAAACCACTGAAGTGAATGAGATGAATCAATTAGGGAGGTGTAAAAGGATTGCTTTACCACAGTGAGGGCCCAGGTGTGATTACGTAACAATTTTTAGTCAACCCAGTTGATACGGTATCATGAGCTTCTCCAGTTCAGTTCATTGGCTTATGAGGGAGGAAGTAGCGTATGGTTGAAGTAATCAATCCAAGGCTCAAGCTTGGCAGATCAAGGCTAATCTTAATGACCTGTAATTTCCAGAATCTAAATTTTTCACACCTTCTGAAAACAGGCATAAGGTTGACCTGTCTTGAGTCTCCTGACACTTTTCCTAATTTCTCAGAAATTGCTAACACTGGTCCACCATCCCATTTACCAGTTATCTTACTGCCCAGCTTGGTCTAGGGATTTGGAATAAAATCAAAACGGCTGCTACTTTATCTTCTTGTTTCAATTCCCCTTTAAAAATGCTTGTTCTACGCTTCTCAGTTTAAATATCCTTTTTGTTATTTGAGAAGACAAAAGCAAAGAGTTGATGAGGTTTTCCCATCCTCCATTAATAATATATCATCTTCCCCAAATAATGATCCTAAATTTCTATTTGTCCTCTTGCTCCCAGTGGCTAAAAAAATCCTTTTTGTTAACTAGCATTTTTTGCATGCCTCAGCTCAAAGTTTTAGCTTCTCTGATGCTGAAAAGGCAGAATATGATGTGACACATTAGAGATATAAACAAAATTATGAGGGCTTAGGAGAAAATCATAGATCACATTCAGCTAACAGAATAAGTAAAGGCTTTATCAAGAAGATACTATGTAATGTGCAAAGGTAGAAGGAAATCAAGAACATAACAGAGCAAATTAATCACAAAGAGCAAAGGTGCAGAAGCATATCTGAGGGAATTTAGATTAGAACCTCAGGCTCAATGGGCAGGAGTGTAGAAGATAAGGTTGTGAAAGGAGATAAAGATCAGAGTACGGAAGGCAACGGGGAATTATTACTTTTTAGCTGAATGGCATGATAAAAATTTTACTTTGGAAATACTAACCTATTTTCTCCTTTTCCTCACTGTTTTAGAATTATCATCTTATAGGCCAAATTTCAATTTTTAGAATCTCTTGAGCTGCGTTCTTTCATGGTGTATCTTCTGAAAATTTAATCCACCCACTAAGTACCTAATATTATTATTAATGTCTTCCCCTTTCAGATTACCTTCATCCACTTTGTGAATACCTTCTATGTGCCTAGTTTCACATGTTGGGCTTCTCCATTAGAATGTATGTCCCTTGAGGGCAGCGATTGGTTTCTTTTCTTTTCTTTCTACATCCAGCAGTTAACACAGTGCCTGCCATATAGGAAATGCTTGAAACATACTTGTTGAACTACAAGGCCTAAGTAAGCATAGTAGGGATAGAAAGATTAATAAGACACGGCCCCTGCTCAAGAAATTTATAATCTAATAAAGGAACTAAACCATGGTAACATAAAATAGGAAATGATAAATGTGTAACACTGTACAATAGTGTATACATGCATGATACCTGAGGTAGAAGGGATCTCTTGTGGCTTGGGTAATACAAGGATGCATGCACCTGAGGCTGGGCAGGGTTTCAATAACCAGGAAGGAGGACTGTAGGGCAATGTAGTCATAAGTGAAAATGGAAAACTGGAAAAAATACTTGGTAATTTTTCAGCATACATCCTCCTAAAGCTTTGGGGAGATAGTTTTATACAAATGTGATGTGATGTCTAACACCAAAAGTATTTTATTGTTGTCCTAATTTTTAATAACTTAGGATATAAAAGCTAGGGCCTGAGCAAGGAAATGACTGGAAGACCTTTTAATGGAACAGAGGCTGTGTTCTACTTTGTCGTCTGTAAGGAAATAATTGCGGTAAAATCGTTTTCTCTTATCATAGGCAGACACCTCCCTCTGTTCTAGGTTAGAACGCTGGAAAGCAGAGTACAGAAATGCACTACCTTGAGAGGTCTAGGTCCCCAATCCCATGGTACACAGGCTGGACAACTACTTATTGGGTAGGTTAGAGTGGGGGTTCCTTTTGTGTATGGGTTGGAGCAGATGGCAGCTGAGAACACTCCCAACTCTCAAACAAATTACCTCTGCCTGGAAGGCTCTGGGGGACAGTAGACAGTGTGATGGATTTGGGGTAAGAAGACCCAAGTTCAAATCCTTGCTTTGTCCTTAATACTTAGGTGACGCTGGCAAGTCCTCATGGATCTTTCTACAGTAAAACAAGTGGTCTGGACGAGATGGCCTTTGAGGTCTCTTCCAGGGAACAATCTTCTTTTGAGAAGCCATTCTCTCATCTTGGGTATGTAGCACAATATGGGGCATTGTGTATACATTTGATAAATATTTTTTGATTATTGAGGTGATTTACATTTAAATGCCCAGGGGCCTGTGGCAAACACTTGACTGTACAAAGCATCGAACCTCCAAGTTTACTTCCCACCTTGTTGTGAGATAGGCGTAGTCTGACTGCCTGGTTAATTTCGGTTCCATATAAGAATGAGATTAAACACTTGAGAGCTGACAGTTTTGTTAAAGGAAATGTACTTAGCCAGAGCTAAGACATTCAACAAGGATATTCAGGCAGGACATCCTGCTGTGCTGATCCAGCTGAGCAAGTCTCCCTTCCTTGCCTTTGTGTTACCCATGATGGTCAAACATTATGGACCAGCTGGACCTCTTCTTCCTTGGCTAATTATACTCAGGTGACAGGAAGTAAGATCAATAACCTGAGCCTTAAGTCTCCTGAGCCAATTAAATCTTGAAGGCAGGTTCCATACTTTTTAAAAATAAACTCACATAATATAATTAAGGTAGAATCTTAGGATATTATTCCCACAATAGACCCATTCCTAAGACTCAAAAAATTAAAATAGCTCAATTGTTGAGGTATAAGGTAAGCTGGGCCAAGAATAATAACAAAGTGGGTTCTCTGCGGGTGTTACTTGAGGACCAGATTGGATTTACTCCTTAAACTCAAGCACATGGGTGCCTAAACCTTTCATGTACAAGGATCTCTTCAGAACAAAACTTTTTCAGACTCCCCAAGATAGTAGTTATATTCACTCTATCTTGTTGGAGCTAAAGAGCAAAATGACCATGCTTACTGGATTCTAGAATTCCATTCAATAATGATGAGGTGCTCCACAGGTTTGGGGCCTATGTGAGAGGAGAGCTAGCAACAGCTTGTTTTTAGATTCATAAAGATTCTAAGAGCAATGCAGATCTAGATAAGTTCTGGGAGTCATACTGATCCCTGTTCATATATCCTCATCCTGCAATCAGGCTTTAGTCAACATGCCCAAATAGTTCTGAATTAGGCCCAGGGGTGGGGAACCTGCATCCTTGAGGCCACATGTGGCCCTCTAGGTCCTCAAGAGAGGCCCTTTGACTGAATCCAAACTTCACAGAATGGATGTTGTTCTCATACTTGAGGACCTAGAGGGTCTATCATTAAGGCAGAATTCATGACTTCAAAGATAACCATAAATATGCCTGAATGGTCCAGAATCGCAGGATATAAGGAATTCTCTAAGTAGAAGGCAGAGGAGTTAAAGCATTTATTGAAACTCAAAAGTAGCAGATCCATGGACCA
>CM053622.1:377315611-377335901 GCA_028646595.1 Phalanger gymnotis
AAGCCATACCGGTGCTTTCCCACCCCCCACAATGCCAAGACCCTCCAGCAAGAAGACCACCCACTGGCCTCAAGCCCCTGCTCAGCACTCTCTGGTCTCCACGAGAGTCAGTCCTGCTGTTTTGTAACACCTGCCACCATCACCACTTCTGCCACAATCTCCAAGCTGTATTCCAGGTAGCTGACTGCTTCCTCTCTCCTTCAGCTCTCAACTGCTCTCACCAACTGTCTCTTAGCTCTGCACCCACCCTTCAGTAAGGTCCTCCGACCATAGGCTTCATGTCATCACATGGACCAGAACTCAGGTGCCTACCATTGGCTCCAGTCCTAGCTACTCCCCCAAGGACTCTGAGAGCCCCGCCCCCAAAGCCCACTCAAATGGGCGAGAAAGACTGTTCCATTCACTGATTGACTTTACTTTTGGCTGCAAGAGCTTTCATGTCCATTACACAAGTCAATGGGAAACTGGTGTCAATAATACCATAACAATAAAAATCTTGGGGTAAGGAGTGAAGGTCTCATTTTCCATAGCTTCTTCTTGCTGAAATTGGACATAGAGCTGTCCTTGCCCTAAGTGTCCCATTCCAGAGGTCAGTTCTTTAGCAAACTGACAGGAATTCCAGGAATGCTAGGTGCTTAGGTAGTCATCTGAAAGTATAGGGTACTTAAGCCTAAAGGAGACAAAACTAGCAACAAGGTTAACCAAAACATAGAACAAAAGAATAGGCAAGTATGGGCTATTATACTTCAAATAGAATCATCCCCATTCTGGTTGAGACTCCAATTATACAAAAATTCCATCTCACAGCCTAACTCAAGTAGGAAATATTTCTTTTCAAAGGGAACACAATAAGGAAACTAATTCAGAAGGGACCCATCCTGGATGGACACTAGGATTGCCTTCCAGGCCTTTTCCCCAAGTACAAACTTTCATCTTTTAATCACACAAGATCACCTTCCCTCTGAGTGGCTTGTGGCATTTATCAGCATCAGCTGTACTTTTGGAGTCCATGAATCTATTATTATAGCCCTATTCACAGTAAAATATGTGGTTCAGGGGTACAATTCAGTAATTATCTTCCCCTGAACAGACAACTGTTACAGTGTTGTCCTTCCCATGGGCTATGACTTCTGCAGCCTTTGGAATATCATACGGCTTTACCCATACCTTAGCTCCCAATTTTATTCCATCGGTAGAACCAAAACCTTCCTTTCCTCTGAGTTATTTTGGAAGGAGGGTCAGTTTTCACAAACGGTATTTTTTCACAGGGGATAATAATCACATGGACTATCCCATCATTTCTACAAAATTGTACAGGTTTTTTACCCAAATCCTGGAGTGTCACAATTTCTCTTTGATAATTAGAATCTATCACTCCAGCCAATACATGTACTCCTTGAGCTGCTAATCCTGGTTAAGTAATATCCATCCAAAATAATTCCTGGGGATTCTCATACATACACCAGTAGAGGTTTTTCTTATCTCTTTCCTATTCAATTGAAAATTCTCTATACAATGTAAATCATATCCTGCCAAACCAGGTGTTCCTGGGTACGGTCATGGGACATCATCCCTCACAGTCCAAAATTCAATGTTTTGGATCTCAAGTGTTTGCTGTTTTCTAATCTGCAGATTTGGGGTCATCATTCTGGCTAAAGGGGTACTCTCCCCCAAGGGCCTATTATTCAAATTATGTTAGGCAATAGACAAATTATCCTTCCAATGTCAATATGAATTGTTAGAGCTTAATTTTCTTAGCTGTTCTTTCAACAATCCATTCACTTTCAATTAGCCCAGATGCTTGTGGGTAATATGGAATATGATATGTCCACTCTATATTATTCAGTACACAATATCTTTTCATTTCATTACCCTTGAAATGTGACCCATTGTCACTCTGAATCTGCATCAGCGTTCCAAAGTATAAACTTAAAATATCTAGGGTTTTACAGGTGTTTTTCTGAGTTGCATCCTCACAAGGACAAGCCACTAGTACACCTGAACAGGTGTCAACACATGTACTTATATATTTACATTCTTTATCTCAGGGTAGTGGTCCAATATAACCTATCTGCCAAATTTGGGCTGGAACTTTTCCCCTTGCTATTTCTCCAGTTACTATCCTAGGAACAGTTCGTTCTTTTTCCAATTGGCATATACAACACTCCTGTTATTTGTTTTAACAATGCATGAGATACTAATACCTCGATCCTGTGCCCATCAACAGATGGCCTGGACCCCTAAATGGCTGGCGGTCTGGTGGACCAATTTTGCTAAGGCTGGGTCATCAGTTGGAGGAGAAGTAAGGACTGTATGTTCAGTAGCAATCTTTACCAGCCGATCCGCGTTTGCATTGTACTCACGTTGTGATGTGGTCAGGGTCATGTGAGCATCAACGTGAAAAACTGACAAACTCATAACCAGAGACATATCCCATATTCTTCCCATAACTCTTTACCCCAAACCTGTTTGCCACGAATCTCCCAATTCTGATTCCCCCGTATAGGTATCCACGTAGCTAACCCATTAGCTACCGCCCATGAGTCAGTAAGTATGTGACACTGTCCTCCTTTCTCTGTTTTGATGGCTTGATGCACTGCCATCAGTTCGGCATATTGGCTACTTCCACCTATCCCAGAACTTTCCAGAGTTTGCCTAGTACAGGGGTTATAGGCTACTGCTTTCCAATGTCTCTTGTGTCTCAAATATTTTGCTGTCCCATCAGTAAACCAAGCATATTTCTTCTGCTCCTCGGTTGGTCCATCATATCCATGATTCCATTTCACCAAGGATTGTACCAACTGTTTCATAGATTCAAGGGGTTTTTCATTCCTCTCAGTGTCAATATTTGCCACAGATTCATGCAGAGCAGAAACTCTACTTTTGCCTGCTCTCAACCTATTCCAAATATACCACTTCCATTTGATTATGATCGCCTCTTGTGCGTGTCCAATTCTGTAGGAAGCTGGGGTACTCATTACCCAAGTCATAATTGGAATTCCAGGCCTTACTACTACTTCATGACCCAGAGTCAGTTGCTCATCTTCTACCAAAGCCCAATAGGCAACTAACAGCTGCTTCTCAAAAGGTGTATATTGCATTCCAGACAAAGGTAGTTTCCTTGACCAAAATCCTAAAGGTACACTTCAGCTTTGTTGCTTTTGCCACAAACTCCAATTCACATAGTCATCTTGCACAGTCACTTGTAATTCCACTGGCCCATTTTGCATAGGCCATAAATCCAGGGCTAATTGTATAGTAGCTTTTGCTTCCTCAAAAGCTCTACTTTGTTCAAATCCCCAATCAAATTCATATTTCTTCCTGGTGACTTTATACAAGGGGTTCAAAATCTGTCCCAAGTGTGGGATGTGGTGTCACCAATAACCAAATAGCCCTATGAAGTTTTGGGCCTCTTTCTTATTAGTAGGGGTGGGAAAATCCTGGATTTTTTTTTCGAGTTTGTGGGAGAATTTCTCGCAGTCCTTTATTCCACTGTGTGCCCCAAAATTTTACAGTTTGCGCTGGCCCTTGAACCTTTGCAGGGTTAATTTCCCATCCTTTGCTTTTCATATGGTCAATTAATAGTGTCAAACTCTTCTCCACTTCTTTTATATTTTCTCCCTGGATCATGATGTCATCTACGTAGTGGGTAAGCTGTACACCAGATAACTTTAATTCATCTAAATGCTCAGTTACAATCCTGTGGCAAATCGTTGGGCTATGATGATATCCTTGTGGCAGGTGTGTAAATGTATACTGTCAGCCTTGCCAAGTAAAAGGAAACTGGTCCTGATGCTTGGGGTTTATTGGAATCATAAGGAAGGCAATGGCCAAATCAATAACTGCATATCAAGTCCCTTCAAGTTTCTGTATTCTATTAAAGTAATAGTGTCTGGAATAGCAGCATACAGGGGAGGAGTCACTTTGTTCAGCTGTCTATAATCTACTGTCATCCTCCACATTCCATCTCACTTTCAAACAGGGTTGTTCCATTGAGTTGTTGTAGGGACTAACACTCCCACTTCAACACATTCTTTTATAGTACTGGCAATTTCATCTTGCCCACCTGGCACACAATATTGCCTCAAAGTAATTACTTCAGAAGGTTCGAGAAAAGTGATTGGATCCATCTTTATTTTCCCCACTAAGGCTGCATTAACACCTATTTTCCTCACAGCAAATTGCTATTTCCCTTCAGGTAAATTCAAGGTCATAATATTCAATACGTCTATCCCAATGATGTATTCAGCACAATAACCACACTATATTCTTTCTTGGGCAACTGTTCAATTTTCATCATCAATTTAACTTGTCTGGCTGTTATTTCAACCCCTCCTAATCCTGCGATGGTAATAGGAGTTCCATGGCTAAACTGGATTTCCATATATAAGGGTGGCCTCTGCCCCAGTATCTATTAATGCCGTAGTTATGTATTTGACCCATTTTTCCAATATATGGTCAAGTTAATGTGGGTTCTACAATCCAGCCTGTGTATTTCCTTAATTTGGACTGGAGCTTGGCCTGTTTCCTAGTATTCCCTAACATATGACTCACTTGGATGTGGGGGTTCAGGGTCTATAGCATCTACAGGAGCAGCTCTTATTTCTATTTTGTCTGTTATCAAGTCCTTTATCTTGGTACATTCTTTACAATTCATTGGTTGGAATGCCATCTATCATTTCAAAGTCTAACCCTGCTCTCAAGAGCAGTGAACATTTCTTTTCTGGTCACTCTATTTTGGCACCAAATTTGCTGCCTATTTACTCTCCTTTCGGGGAAATCTATCCCTTCCCCAGTCTCCTAAGTCGCTTAACTGTAAAATCTTATCTATCACCACTGAAAGATGGCTCCCTATTTCCCCAAGTAACAGAGTCAAAATCAGGTGTTTATAGGCAGGAGCTGTCCTATTAAATTCCTATGAGGAACTCCCAAGGGATCATCGTAATATCTGTCTGCAGTTCTTGTCGTGATAGCAGTTTTCATTACCACCTCCTTTAGTTTTATGATACAGTCTCTAAGTGAATGCCAAGGTTTATTCTCAGTGGGCCACATAGAATCAGTAGCATCTCTTTTATTACATCCCTCAGCGGCTAACACCAACAGATTAGTCTTACTATCACCATCTCTTTGCTGCTTATGTTCCCTAAATGCTTGCTGAACTAGAGGATCGTGGCTGATACCTATGAATCTCATACAATCCAGTCTATCTACTGATATTCCACTGGCCCCTTGATCACTGAGTCTTACCATTCAAGATAATAACGGTTCTCCCATTCTTTGGGTGAATCTACTCAAAATGTCTGTGATCTCTTGCTATGAAAAATCTTCCTGAATTTTCCTCGTAACTGAATTGTCACCTTGGGTTTCTGTCGTCCTCCTTTGTATGGAATGAACGTCTGTCTATTTGACCATCTCTCGTTCTCTATGCGAGAGACATCCTGACCCCTAGTAGCGTTTTGTGCCTCAGTCCGACATTGTCTCATTTTCTTTCCACTCCTTTCCCCTGCCCCATGGCAAGGACAAAGCAGGCAGTCAGGCTCAACCTGGGCTGGGTTGAAATGCACTCTTGGCTTATTTGGCCTCCTGTTGTTCCTAGCCACATTAACAAAAAAATTCTCATTTGAGTCACTAGACTCTTGAGCAACAGTTTGTTCTCCTGCTATCTGAGATTCCCCTTCTTGCTCTGGTGTTGGAGTGCCCCCATTTCTTTCACTTAATCTCAATCTTTCATGTACTAGCCATTAAGCTGATAACACTATGCAGCTTTGCCTAGATAGTGATGCCTGTGACTGAATTCTAACCTCTTATAAACAGCTTTCCAAATCCCTGGGATCTCTCTGTAGCCTTGGTTCTCAGTTTTCACAGAGTCTGGCTCTTTTAGCCCATTCCTTTGTTAGGGAGGAACAAAACGGATCCTCCCACCCTGGGACATTAATCTCTTCCTCTGAGGTTCTTCTGCTTCTAAATAGAGATCTTATACCTAGCGATCCCATCCACCTGGTCGCCAGATATATCATTAAGGCAGAATTCATGACTTCAAAGATGACCATGGGTAAATATGCTAAGTAGAAGGCAGAGAAGTTAAAGAATTTATTGATAAAAACTCAAAGTAGCAGACCCATGGACCAGTGTCCCCAATTCGACATCCTGGCAAGAACCTTCCAAAACCAGTATGCCCATCTCACAATTGTGACCAGGAAGCCACAGAAAAACATCATGGCAGCAAGCCAAGCCATACTGGTGCTTCTCCATCCCCCACAACACCAGGGCCCTCCAGCAAGGAGACCACCCACTGGCCTCAAGCCCCTGCTCAGCACTCTCTGGTCTCCACGAGGGTCAGTCCTGCATTTTTGTAGTGCCTGCTGCCATCGCTGCCCTTTCCATTGCAATCTCCAAGCTGTGTTCCAGCTAGCTGACTGCTTCCTCTCTCCTTCAGCTCTTAACTGCTCTCGCCAACTGCGCTCTGCTCCGACTGTTCAGCAAGCTCCCCTCACCACAGGCTTCATGTCATCACATGGACCAGAACTCAGGTGCCTACCATTGGCTCCAGTCCTAGCCACTCCCCTCAGGACTCTGAGAGCCGTGTGCCCCCCACCCCAAGCCCACTCAAATGGGCGGGGAAGATCTTTGCATTCACTGATTGCCTTTACAGAAGACCACATGGAGACTCAAGGCTCCAAGTTCCCCACCCCTGGGCTATGCTTTAAGGAGATATCTGTAATCTCTGCCACTACCTGGGCTCTTACCTCATAGCTGCTTTTAATCTTACCAAGTCTTAGCAAAAAGATTAAATCAGGACAGGAGAAGGCATAAATGAGGTTCAGCTCAGAGCCTCCAATATCAAAAGAAGGGCCCAAGACCAATAATATAGAGGGACTGTAGCCTGAAGAGTTGGTACCTGAATCTGCCATACTCTCATGAGCCAAGAAGTACTCCTTTATCCTTAAAGTTCTGTGTTCATTAAATATTCCCATCCTCCACTCCAAGGTCACTCATACAACATTCTCTCCTGTTGGATTCCCAGAGAGGTTATAACAAAATGGAAAATAAGATGCAAAAAGAACAGCAGTTTGTTGACTGTGTGTCTGTCACCAAGACCCAGAAGATCCTCATCACCAGACAGCTGGTCACTAGGTGATTTCCACTTGCCCCCCCCAAACATACTAAAATCATTTACTTGGAGGGAGTAATCACACCAAAGTCATGGATCTTTTTTTAAAAAAAAATTTAATATTTTGGTTTCCCCCAATTACATGTAAAAATACATTTTTAACATCGTTTTAAAAATTTTTTGACTTCCAAATTCTCTTCTCCTCCCCTACTCAGAAGGCAAGCAATTTGACATAGGCTATACATGTACAGGCAACTCATGGATCTTCTGAAAATAAATGAGAAAAACAAAGTAAATTGCTCTGAGATGATCTAGACCTTTTTAATGAAATTTGCCTGTTCTCTTACAAAAATAGTTTATTAAACAAACACCACTGGAAATACAAAACAAATTATTTAGCGTGTCAAATAAAGCAGTCAGGAAAAAACAAAACACAAACACCATCTTCTCACACACAGTATACTTCTGGTGTCCTTAATACAACCACGAGCAATGTTTTTTTAAAACATGGATGTCTTTCACTTTAATTTCCCAGAAGACAGGTACTGCATCATCCCATAATACAGTAAAGTATATAAAAATACTGTGAATTGTAAACTTATACATAATTACGGGCTGTTATTATTGGTAATGTTATTTATATAATACTTTGTACAACAATTTATACATTATCAATTTATACGTTATCCTCTATTTGTAGATGATTTATCTATAGGTTAATAGAAAGTATCAAACTTCTGAATGAATTACAAACACTTTACCTGTCATGAATCCTTAAACCTCTTTCCAAAATTCCTTAAAATGACCTTTACCTTGGGTACTTGTATTCAAATTCAAAGGAAAGTTTTTTTAGTGAAACATCATCATAAGACATGGAAGCCTCACGAGTTCCTTTCCCTTAGTCAATGAGAGAGTCACAGAATCCCATGCTTGGCCCCTCATCACTCATTGAAGTAATGACTTGTCAAAAGTGTCCTAGAGCCCCACATTCAAATCACTGCAATGTTCTTATTTTTCCACTAAAATGGATTAGAAAGAACTTTAGTAAGTTGGAGAACGTCTTGAGAGAAGGCAAGCAGAGTGGTGAAGAGATTCAAGTTGGTGCCATGAAAGAATGCTGAGGAACAAGAAATGCTAAAGCTGGAGAAGAAAGTACAAGGGGACACCTTTTAGATGTCTTCGAGTATCTGAGGAGTTGTCATGTGGAAAGGGGGTGGCCTCAGAAGGAAGGACTAGGACAAGAGGTGCAAGTTACAAGAAAGACAAATTCAGACTTGATATCAAGGAAAATTTCCTAGTAATTTGGGACAATCAAAAGTGTAATGGGATGCCTGGAGAGGTAGTGGGTTGTTTCTCACATGAGATCTTCAGAAAGGCAAGATGACCCCTCATTGGATATGTTTTGAGGGGGATTTTTCTTTTCCTTGTATGAGCTGGACTTAATGGCTCCAGAGGAGCTTTCCAGCTCTGAATTTTTGTGATCTACTGGAAACTTTAGCTAATGACTCTACAGCCTTGCCAGGCTCTAAAACCTATAGGTTTTAGCCCTATGTGTAACCCCTCCAAAACAGAACACTACCAGGGCATTGAAGGGTTGACCTGTACATTGGGAAAATTTGAGGGTTTCACAGGGCTTTGGCAGGAACATGAAGGACCCCAACATAGTAATTAAAGAAGTACAGTATGCTCATGCAAAAGAAGTATTTAACAAATCGTCAGGATTTCTTTGAACCTGTTATAATACAAACAGGGAATCATGAGATTCTTATTAACTTTCCTATCTATTTGATTTCTAAATAAGGAAAATTTTTAAAGAGAAAAAAAATGGAGAAAAGATATCATGTAGTAGAAAGAACAACTAGTACCACTATGGAGAGTTTCCTATTGTAACATAATAAGGCTGAAGTTTCTAATATTTATTAGCAGAAAAATATTTATTTTACTGTTCATTTCAAAGCTATGCAATTTATTTTTGCAATGCTAATCACACTTGGAATACTACAAGTTTGGCCATCCCTCCACCCCCCCCCATATCATTTCATGAATTGTCTTTGCAAAGTAAGAGAGTATTTTTTTTCTTTCTTATCCTGAAGAAATGAGAAGCTGTATGGCATAACAGATAGAAAACCAGTCTTGGAGTCCAAGAAAAAAAAACCCTGAGCTTATGCTTCCTTCACACTCCAAGTAACTCACTCTAAAATGCTGAGTTACAGAACCACTACTGATCTATATTGAGTTTTCCTTACTGGAAACTCCCTACCCCACTGACCAAAAAGACAGATGAAGAAAGAAACAGAAGCAACACATTAAAATGCAAATGCCAATGGACTGACCTGCACAATCTAGTGCTAAGTCTGGCTCTACCACCAACTAGTTAATGGATATTTTGTCTCTCTACACTTCAGATTCTTTATCTAAAAATATCTAAAAACCAGAATACAATGACATATGAAAATAAGAAAAAATGGCAATCAATAAATCTTTTCTGTTGAGTTGAAAGTTCCTCAGCATTTTGCTGAGAAAATATACCACATCATTCCTAGCTCTATAAAGTCACTGGTACCATAGGAAGTACAGCGTAACATAGGAAATGTCAGAGGCCGATGGGAGAACCCAGGAAAAAAGTCATTTAGAGATTGGAAATGTTTGACAGTTTCCACAGCTATGTAAATGTAATGCATATCTTTCTAAAAGAATGGTCTCTTGATGTCACTCTTGATTATTAAAAACCTTACAAGATATAGAGAATTTTCCAAAAAATATGGAGGCATGGAAAGTGGGAATTGTTACCCTTTCCAGACTTACACATTTATTGCCACAAGATAGCAGATAGCACTAACTGCAGGAGACAAGTAACCAACTACCAGAGCATGAGAAAAATTATATTTTACAATAATTATTCATCTTCTTTGCATAGTAAAATACATAGTTATCCCTTCTATACTGCAACTTTCTCTATCATGGTTTCAATATGCCATGGGTTGGCATAAGAAATTAAATAGCAAATTTGGGGGAGTTTTGTGAAGGCTCAGACAACACACAAAAGCCAGCAGATGACATAGAAAAAGTTTAGAAACTCAGAAACACAT
The DNA here is from genome assembly GCA_028646595.1 of Phalanger gymnotis. Lineage (NCBI taxonomy): Eukaryota > Metazoa > Chordata > Mammalia > Diprotodontia > Phalangeridae > Phalanger > Phalanger gymnotis. Next base: position 377,325,812 of record CM053622.1, read on the forward strand.
AAAATATATGTATAGTACTGTAAATATCCCATAAAAGAAAAAGGAAAAATTCAGACTTTTCTAGTTCGAAGGGAGGACCAAAAACTTTCACATGGATTTTCCAGATCACAGGGATGCCACACTCCTAACCCTGTGATATGGAAGGGATAACTACGCAAATTAATCTCATCGATATGAGTATTCCCTACAACAATGCAGATCACAAGTCTGCTCATCCTAGGCAACTCTTGTCTATATTCTCCCCTAAACACAACACAAAGATCCCAACCCATGTGCTGGGAGCCTTTCTGATTTTTTTCTTAACACTGCAAGGGTACTTCCTGATGTCATGGTCCTCTTTGAGAATGAAGGACAAGAGCACACAGGCCGTGTTCTTTCCTCACACCATGTGACCAGTCTCTCCAATTTTCTATCATAAAAGTGTCTTAGATGGCACCCTTTTCTCTGTGGTTATTTGCCGTTCCTGACTCATTCTATGTATTGCAGTGTCCTGCTCATACTTACCATACACAGTGCCCTTTGAGTGGCATTAATTTTTAATTCTCTGGAGACTGTCATGTTCTATGTTTGCAGCCATAAAAAAATTGATAGAATACTAGTATTAAAAAATATGGGTCTTTCCTTCAGAACCAAGTTTGTAGCCATTAAAAGGGCTTTATGAATCCCCAAAGGGAATCTAGCCTCTTTGCCTCCACTTTTTCAATTCTGGTCCTTCTCTTTATTTGCAGTGTCTATCCTAGATACAAGAAAAGATTTAGCTCTATGAGCTGTCCACGTAATTATGTCGTAATCTAGACAATAATCCTTTATTTACTTGGCTTCTCCTATGTGGACAGATAGGCCAAACTTTTGAGGAATTCTAGATCTATCCAAGAGATTATATAATGTCACAAGGCTTGATACAACTATCACAATGCCACCCATAAGGAGAAGTATCAGGAGACCGAGTGGTACAGCGGGCAGCTTCTGGCACATGACAGCCACTTGAGCTAGAGGAGACCCTGGTGAGAATTTCAGCTCTGCTTAGACCTGGCATGACCTTGGGGCAAATTATTTAAATTCTTAGTTTCCTCATCTGTAAAATGAAAAGTTGGACCTATATGCCCTCTAAGGTCCCCTTCATTTCTAAAGCTACAGTCCTATAAAGACCTCACTATCTAGAGGGAACACCTCATCAAACTGAATTCCATGCTGGAGCTCCTTCAGGACAGTGGTGAGCCTTTTGTGAGACTGTATAGTTCCCTCTTTTACACCTTGCCTAATTTTAATGATCAGTGGGTTGATGAACTCTTCTTTGAATATGCAAAGTAAGATATAAATACAACATATAACATTGTATATACAATATATACAAATAAGCTTTTGTCTACGATTTAAAAATTACAACTATAAAAACTCTCCTCAAAATAAAGTACTGATAAAATATTCCCTTTTCCCTGACCTGGAAAATGGTGTTGAACCATTAAAAATGTTCTTTATATGATTTTTTTTTCTTGAGACAATCCTATCTCCTTGAGACCAAAGTTTTCTTCCTGGACATTTTTTCAACATTACTACCCATTTCTCTCTCTCTTTTTTATCTTACACTTTGAAACTTTGCCATCTTCCAAACAAAACAATTTTTAAAGCACATACAAATAAAACTTAACTCCATTGTTCTACCTCATCCCCAGCTAATTCTTTCTCCCTGGTTCTAACAAGTTCAAGTTTGTTCCTTGTTTATACTATTTATTCTCAACTCAATTCCTCTCCAAGACCCCTAATGGAGATAAAGCCTTGAGCTATCTCTTCTACTAAATAGTACTGACGCTTTCATGATTCTACGTAACAAAAAACCGTCCCCACAGTCAGTCAGAGAGATGTCTTTCAAATAGACAGACATTCTATAGTAGAGAAAACATGAGCAATGTTCGAAACTTCCCTGTTCAAGCCTCTGGTGTTGTCCAGATTGTCTCCATTTCTCTAAAATCTCCCCCTTCAGACCTTCCTTTTCCTGGCAAACGCCCATGGCTCCTTTTCCTTCATTCCCATTACCACAGCTCCAATGCTAACATGATCTCTGCCGTGGCTGGAGTCCATCAGAGACTCAGAGCCAAAACATGAAGGAAGGTAAGAAAGAAAGGTTATTTTCTCCTTCTATTTTCATAGCATCTGTTTTCAAAGAGACCATTGTTACAGGTGAACCAAGCACTTTCTAGAGTAAAGAAATGAATAAAAAACCTGTTTGAGATTCCAACTTATTAATAGAAAACGTGTGTAGACTTAAAAATTAAAAATAAACATGTTTAAATGTTGAGTTGTAAAGGCTTTATACCTGCCAAGACCTGATTTGGGGGGCAGGGGTGTTTTCCCAGTAGCTATAGATTACATCTCTAATAGCTGGAGAAAGGCATCCAACTGTGAGCTTTCTGGTGATGTGGGCATTGAGTTATATACACTGAATGTAATAAAGTAGGGAAAACCCACAACTCGGTTGGTTTGAACTAAAGCTTTGGTAAGTGACCAATGAAGATGATAAGGATTTCATTTTACCAAAATAACACTTTGTAGTCCTGCTATGATGAACCCTTCTGATCTCGAATTAAAACTTCTCAGGGATTTTATTCATGCTGGCATTTTTAGAGCATTTCCTATTACCTTTTTAAGCTCAATGAGCACTTGCATAAGTAAAGGGTCTATTTCTTCTTTCAATGTGGTCATTCATTCCAAATTAGAGAGAGATTCTGAAGATTGTTTGTGGATCAACAGGGCAATTAACAGCAGGAGGATGTTTCTAAAAGTACTATAAAGAGAGGCAGTCCCAAAGGCAGTTCAGCAATGTGTTTGCTGAAGGGAAACTGTAGTTGTCCAGAGACTTCATGGCTATGTCTGGTTTTCATATGACAAATAAACAGATGAGTCAGTTTCCAGTTTTTCTAGGAGAGTTTATGATTGGAGTCAGGAACTCAGCAAAGAAAAACCTTCCTCTAGCTGACTAGGTACTAAGATGATTCATTTCAAAGGTACTGGCTATTTCAAATGACCACTGAGCAATCTTGCTGCTGGCTGAACTCGGGTGGCTGATTCTATCACATGCACACATTTGGCTTACCATGCGAGCAAGAGTGAGATCATGTGGGTTCATCCTGGCAGAGTTTTTGAAAGTGCAGTAATTCAAGCTGTCAGTCACCATCAACAGCAATTTGCTTCTGGAGTTGATTCCTATGGGCACTGATGTGAGCACAGGGCAACAGGGAAGGAAGCCAGGGCATAAAATTCACTTGGATTTCAGGGGCTTAATGTGACTTCAACATATCATTCAAAGAGCCACAATTCTTATTACCTTGCATTTTATTTTAAAGAGACAGAAACTTAAAAACCAATTCCTTCCTTCCTTCCAAAAAATAGAAACAGTGGTAATTTGTAGCCTATCTTTATACCCATCTAGGTTGGCTCCTCTTCTAAATCCATAATACATAACATTATGTTGAGTAAATGTGTATAGAGTCAAAGGTTATTTAACCAAGGGAAATTACAGTCTTTAGACTATATAAGGGAAAGATAAGATATAAGCTCCAAAGCAGACATCCTGAAGTAAAAGATTTAGGAGGTGACAGTCATCTGTGTGGGAAAGGGAGGGAAGGGTAAAAAGAGAAACATACTTGTAAAACGATTATGAGGAAGGTAGTACTTACTACAGAGTAGCAACAAGAATCCAAATTTAGTAAGCTAATATTTTAGTAAGTGAGCTAAAAAGGCTCTTTGACTCTGACAGATGCATGACTTCAGAAGACAGATGGTGAAGTACACTATCCCCTCTCTCATGAGAGGAGGTGGACTCCAGGTACAGAATGAGGTGAGGTATGGTGTGTCATACATGGTCTGTGTATTGATTTGGTTTATCTGCCCTTTGTTACAAGATAGAAGGAGAATCATTGAAAAGTTAATAGCAGTGTGACAAGGAAAGCACACATTAATGAAGTTTTTAAAACAAATTAAAAGGTTAGTGGCAGAAAAGTTTGCATACTACTTGCTTCCAGAAATGAGGCCTCTGCTTTTGAAAGTCTATGCAAACAGTAACACTTCTAGACTCACTATTCACTCTTACTAATATTATCTTTACTAGCATTCTCATTCAATTAAGATTTACTGGGTACCCACAGGATGCACTGTAATCACCGATGATGTTAGGGAGCACTGGGAAGACATAGACCTACCCCCTTGAGAAGCTTACAGTATATTTTAGTGCAGAGGAATGAAAAACTCTATGCCAAACTCAAGAAGCCATTTTCTCAATGAAATGTTTTTGGAGGACTTAACTATGACATCTTAAATTGGCTAGAGTTTAAATTAAGAGACTATTCCTATGGTGGATGAAGCTCACCAAACCAAGCTTTTACAACCCAGGAGGTTCAGTCTCTTAAAATTCCAGTTAACTTCAGAACCAACATTTGCAAGCTAAATTAGATACCTTTCATATCTATGGCTACAAACAATAAACACAAACACGTAAGAGACCAAGAGCTATTCCCCAATGTACAATCTGCCCAAGGATACAAACAGTTCTCAAAAAGAATTGCAAACTAATAACACTTTGAGAGATTGCCCTAAATCCTTAATAGTAAGGGAAAGGAAGATCAAAGCAACTCCTGAAGCTTCACCTCACGCTCAGAAAAATTGGCGAAGATAACAAAAGATGAATGTAGTCAATGTTGAAGAGTCTAAGTAAAGAGAGATACACTCACATACTTTTTGTAGAGTTATAAATTGTTGAAACCTTGCTGGAGAGCAATTTTTAATTATGTTAACAAAGTGACTAAAATGCGTAGAAATTACTGCCTTCTCAATTAGGTCAGCTAATTATAGCTGATTACCTAAGTATACAGGATACCAGGTCACCCTACTGAGAATTCCTTACAGGCAGCACTGCTCAACGTAACAGACACAACTGTGGTATGCTTACAGAAACAAATGATTCTTATCTGCATGATATACTCCAAAGTATTTGTGAAGTACAGTTCTTTAGTATGTAAGGCCATGTAAGTATCACAGAACTTGATTAAAGACACAAGAGTAAGTCATTTCCAATTTGATTTACAATTTTAATTGTAGTACTTGTAGGCAAGCCTGGTTTTCTATTTCTCTCAAAATGATTCATAGGCTTATTTAAAAAGAGAATCTTATGAAAGAAGCAACCTCACATTGAGAGATTTGGCAGGGTGGGGGGAGAGAAAACTACTGTGCTCTATCATGATTAATCTATAGAACTGGTTTGATACTCAGTGCACACTAAATAAATCTATGCCTACCTTACTGAGAGAAATTCCTTGCAGATTCTGCTGGGGAAAGGGGGAAAATATGTCTCTGGAAATAAATCAGGAAGATATCTAGGAGAAGCAAGAGTTTAGTCAGATAAAAGAGGGAAAACAAAGATTCCAAGGATATTCAAAAGATATTTATAGAATCCAACAAAAAAATTATCAGGCAGGGAGGTAAAAAGTCATTTAAATCCCATTCTTCCACAGCAAGAATACCTTCTACTCTGTCCTTAGTCTGTCACTGAAGGCCCTACACAACCTGGCTCTAACGTACCATTCCAATCTCATTTCACATGGCTCTTCTTCATGTATTTACTCCTCATTCCAGACTAATTAGACAATATTTATTTCTTGAACTCAATGTCCCAAGTTATTTTAAAAATTTATTAAAACTTTAGGGATTAGTAAAGTCAGCACTAAAATTCAAATGAGCACTCTGATATCCCACCTTTGTGCATTCCCAGAGAAGGCATATGTTCAGTGATGCTACAATGATCTCCTTTTACATCTCTCTGCCTTTTAGAGTGTTTCTCTTTTTCCACGACAGGTGTCATCTCCTTCTCTGATTGTTCCAGTTAAAACGGTTCTCTCCCTCCTCAAATATTTCTAGAAGACTCTGTATCCTCTCTTGCCCCTATCACTACACTTCCATTATATTTATTCTTCTATTAAGGGGATGAGAGCTCTGCTGGGAATACTGGAAGGCTAGCGTAGGCTTCCAGCTTTCTGACTCCTTCCCTCCTCTTGTATGAGGTTCCTTCTTGAGTGTATTCAAATCATATCTTGTTAAGCCCCCCATGGCCACCCCTAGTCAGTACAGTAAGTAATTATCTAAATAGCGTAAAGTAACAGGAAATGAGAACTAAAAGTCTAAATAGGAACACAAGCCTCTTGCTGAAACTGTCTCCTAAATTAATTGAGGCAACATCTGGAGATTATGTGCTAAATTAAGGGAAGCCAGCTAGGGCTCAATAAACAGCCCCCTGCCTGCAGCTGCAAATAAGTACCAGACACATACAGTAAAACTGGAAAATTGATATGCTAATGAGGCAACCCGCAGGTGGTACAGATAAGACCGAAGTCTATTCCCCTTACTAGAACCTTATAAAGTATGGGAACTAAAAACCTGCCTCTCACAAACTCTTCCAACTGCTATGGGGCCATGCTGCCTAACTACTCCCAACTCCAATCAGCACTTACACGTGACTCTAGGTACTCCTCCCCCATCCTATTCCCCAAATTTTCTGTCTCTCTACTCCCTTCCTCCTTTTAATGGTAGGGGCTGTTGTCTGTTCTTCATTCTCAAAGAGGACCATGACATCAGAAAGGTGATGCTGTGACTTGCAGGTGAACTAGATTTAAGTGAGGAAGGCTGTGCAAAGTCACCAGCCTCACATTCTCCTCTAAAGCCATCTGGGTCCAGTGGAAAGATAAAGATCAGGAGGACTGGAGATAGAACCCAAGAGTCAGGTACCTTCTGTTGAAAGGCAAAAGGAAAACTGTTCTCATAAGCAGCCCTTTTCTGTACTAAACTGATAGGAGATAGGGCAGATTAAAGACAAAGTACAGGCAACAGGAAGGTTAGTAAATTGCTCCAAGTGAGGTTGGTTCTGAGCAAAATAAAGCAGCACCTTACCCTTCAGGGCCCAGAGGCCCAAAGTCTAAGTCTCAGTGGGAAGCGGGTGAGGAGGACAGTGCAGGAACATGGCTTGAAAATAGCTAGACCTAGACTAATTCTGGGAAAGAAAAAGTGAGAGGTCGCTTAGCAGAGCCCAGGGATCCCAAGGTGAGTTTCAGTACAGTGTTCTAAATGTAACGCTACTTTAGTTTTCCCAGAAAAGAGTGTGTGTGTACATACATGTGTAAATACATGTACATACATCAGCTACCCTTAAATGTATGTATGAAGATAAATAGCTCTTCACATGGAGAGGAAAACATGGACAAAATACAACTTTCTATTGGCTTTGGCAGGAAACCATTCTTCTTGACTTGCTCAAACAACTTTTGAGTGAAAAAAGATCAAACTGAGGAAAGATTTTAGGGTTACTGAAAATGATAAATGCCTAAATATCCTTCAGGATAATGCTAAAATACCATTTGTATTTTTGGTGAGGGCATTTTCAGGAAAAAAAAATTACAAGGGTAACTTATGGTCAGAACCCATTAATTCAATAATTGAACTAGTATAAAACCACAGCTTTACTCAAGTGTTCATTTTGATTGGTTACAATTTCATTTTGATTACTAATCAAAACAACAGTTTAAGCAAAGCAAAACATCCATTCTTGAAATCAATAAAATTTTTTTAAAAATTTTAGTATCTTGGTACCCAATACTTAACAGCTTAGAAAAAAACACTAACCAATCTCTAACTAAAATTATGACTTGTTTTCAAGTTTATACCCATTGAAATCCCAACAGCAATAGGATCTCCATAATGACAGGTCACATGCAATTCTCTTCCCAGGTATCAGAGTCCATACTGTTGTGTTCCTCATTCCACTTTAATCAGGTTGTAGCTTCTCACATATAATTTCTCATCCTGTATAATTATTGCTTATACCTTAAATACTCCATGGAAGACCTACCCAACATACCAACAGCTGCCTTTTAGTATGCTGAAGGTATCAATGCAACCAAGCTGTCTACCTCTTGTTTTCTCGTTTGCACCCTAGCCCACCCACAAACATCAGGATTGGTTTGTTGAAAATGATGGGGGAATTCAGTAGCTGCTAAAAAAAGAAACGGAACTCCACAGGGTTTATCAGCAGGATAGCTTGTTCTTCTCCAAGAAAGCCATGTTTAGCTCCATCAAAAGCAAAGTGCGAGTGAAGATGAGAGAGATGCAGGACTCTTGGCTCAGTAAGGCAGCAAATGAGAGTCAAATCTATTCTGACAGTAATAATCCCAAGTGCTTCTATGATGCTCTGAGGACTATTTATGGGCCAAAGCCTCTGGTGCATTACAACTATTCAGCTCTGATACAGCAACACTGATCTGTGACAAGGATATGACTTTGGAGAGGTAGGTTAAACACTTCTATAGTGTTCCTTTTTTTTAAGTTGATTTATTTTTAGTTTTCAACATTCACTTCCATAAGTTTTAAATTTTCTCCCCCTCCCCATGACAGCATGCAATCCAATATGGGCTCTACATATACAAACCTATTAAATATATTTTCACACTACTCATGTCATATAGAAGAATTAGAATGAATGTGAGTAACCATGATTAAGAAAAACTTAAAACAAAACAGAAAAAGAAAATAGTATGCTTTGATCTGCATTCAGACTCCACATTTCTTTTTCTGGATGTGGATGGCATTTTCCATCATGAGTCTTTTGGAATTGTTTTAGGTCCTTGCATTACTGAGAAGAGATAAGTCTGTCAAAGTCAGTTAGCGCACACTGTGGCTGTTATTGTGTATTATGTTTTCCTGGTTCTACTCACTTCACTCAGCATCAGTTCATTTAAGTCCAGGTTTTTCTGAAGGCTGCCTGTTCATCATTTCTTTTTTTTTCAGTTTAATTATTTTCAGTTTTCAGCATTCACTTCCATAAGTTATAAATTTTCTCCTACTCCCTCCTATCTCCCTTCCCAAGACAGCCTGTAATCTGATATAGGCTCTACATATATGTTTCTATTAAACATATTTTCACATTAGTTATGCTGTATGGAAGAATTATAACTAATGAGAGAAACCATGAGAAAGAAAAGAAACAAAACAAAAAAATAGTCTGCTTCACTCTACATTCAGATTCCATAGTTCTTTCTCTGGATATGGATGGCATTTTCCATCATGAGTCCTTTGGAATTGTTTTAGGCCCTTACCGTTGTTGAGAAAAGCTAAATCTATCAAAATCAGTCCCTGCACACTGTGGCTGTTACTGTGTACAATGTTCTCCTGGTTCTGCTCACTTCACTCAGCATCAGTTCATATTACTCTTTCCAGGTATTTCTGAAGTCTGGCTGTTCGTCATTTTTTTTCAGTTATTTTTTTTATTTAATATATTTAGTTTTCAGTATTGATTTTCACAAGAGTTTGAATTACAAATTTTCTCCCCATTTCTACCCTCCCCCCCACTGCAAGATGGTGTGTATTCTGGTTGCCCTGTTCCCCAGTAAGCCCTCCCTTCTGTCACCCCATTCCCTTCCCATCCCCTTTTCCCTTCCTTTCTTGTAGGGCAAGACAAATTTCTACGCCCAATTGCCTGTGTATCTTATTTTCTAGTTGCATGCAGAAACTTTTTTTTGAACATCTGTTTTTAGAACTTTGAGTTCCAAATTCTCTCCCCTCTTCCTTTTTCCACCGACCCTCCCTAAGAAGTCAAGCAATTCAACATAGGCCACGTGCGTATCATTATATATACCCCTTCCACAATACTCATGTTGTGAAAGACTAACTATATTTTGCTTCTTCCTAACCTATCCTCCTTTATTGAATTTTCTCCCTTGACCTTGTCCCCTTTTGAAAGTGTTTTTGATTACTTTCATCCCCATCTGCCCTCCCTTCTATCATCCTCTCCTTTTTTATCTTCTTCCTCATTCTTTCCTGTGGAGTAAGATATCCAATTGAGTATGTATGGTATTCCCTCCTCAGGTCAAATCTGATGAGAGCAAGATTCACTCATTCCCCCTCACCTGCCTTCTCTTCTCTTCCTACAGAACTGCTTTTTCTTGCCACTTTTATGTGAGATAATTTACCCCATTCTATCTCTCCTGTCTCCCTTTATATATTCCTCTCCCATCCCTTAATTTGATTTTATTTCTTTTAGATATCTTCCCTTCGT
>CM053622.1:377336401-377351762 GCA_028646595.1 Phalanger gymnotis
TACTTTGTTCTCAAGTATATTATATTCCAAGTCCTCTAGTTCTTTAATGCAGAAACTGCCAAATCCTGTGTAATCCTAATTGTAGCTCCGTGATACTTGAATTGTTTCTTTTTGGCTACTTTCAGTACTTTCTCCTTTAATCTGTGAGCTCTGGAATTTGACTATGATGTTTCTGGGAGTTTTCATTTTGGAATTTTTTTTCAATTTTATTTTGCCATTTGGTTCTAGTCTGTAACAGCAATTTTCCTTGATAATTTCATGAAAAGTGTTGTCCAGGCAATTTTTTTTTTTTGATGATGGCCTTCAAGTAGTCTAGTAATTCTTAAATTAGTTCTCCTGGATCTATATTCTAGGTCAATTGTTTTTCCAATGAGAAATTTCATATTTATTTCTTTTATTTTTTCTTTTTAAAATTTTGTTATATCATCTTGATGTCTCATGGAGTCATTAGCTTCACTTGCTTCCTACTTCCATTAGCTTCCTTCTTTTTAAGGAATTATTTTCTTCAATGAACTTTTATACTGCCTTTTCCATTTGGCCAATTCTATTGTTTTAGGAGTTAATTTTCTTCATCGAATTTTTGTATATCTTTTTCCATGCTATTGACTTTTTTTTCACGATTCTCTTACGTTTCTTTTATTTCTTTTTTCAATTATTCTTCTACTTCAACTGGTTTTTTAAAATCCTTTTAAAGTGCTTGTAGTAGTTCTTTTTGGGCCTGAGACCAAATTATATTTTTCTTTGATGTTTCATATATAGCTATTTTGACACTGTTGTCCTCTTCTGATTAGGTTTTTGCCTGGATTCTCCCGATACCATATAATGAGTTTTTGGTTTTTTTGCTCATTTTCTTTCTGTGTATTTAGTGCAGATCTGCACAACTTGTAAACTTCTTTGGGCTGCAGGTAGGTTAGACTAGAGACAGACTGACAGTGGTTGGTTGCCATATGTCACATGACAAACACGAAAGTGCACAGTGGCAACCCTACATTTTTCATAGTCCACTTGAAATCTTTCGGTGAATTGCAGGTGGCTTGGGGGCTGTATGTTGTGCACGCCTAATGTAGTGACTTTGTGTTTTTACGAGAGTTGGGCTCTGGTGCTACACTGTCCCAAGCTCTTTGTGCTGGGATTTAGGGTCTTGCTTCTGGCTTTCACTGGGATTTAGTAACTGGGATTCAGGAAGTTGCTTGTTTGTATTAGAAGGGAATGTTTCCCTTCTGGCTTATACCAGGGGGTAGAGTTCCCTATTGACCTTCCCAGGTGCTCGGGGCGCAGGGAATGACCCCGCCCTACCTGAGCCTTCGCTTGGATCTCCGTTTTTCCTTGCCCTACCGCTGCTCACCTGGCCGAGGAGAGCTTCCGGTCTTGGGGCCTTCGGATGCGCACTCCAGCCCCTCCGTGGGGGAGGGGAAATAACTAGGCAGAACACGCTGCATGGCAGAAGAACTACTCAGCTTTATTGTTTACATCCTACTCTCTTCTCAACCCCTTCCCTCTCTCGGTCCCATTCCTATATCCCCTGCCCTGGCCCCTCCCAGGTGCTGCCCTGTGGGCAGAGCCGCGCCGTCTCGGGGCGTTCCAGTGCCAGTAGGCAGGCTACACCCCTGGGCGTCTCATTTTCCTCACAGGCGGCCCCGATCCGGGGCCAGGACCCTAAGGCCCCTAACACCCAGGGTGTGGGGTTTCTCTTCTGCCTTGTCCCAGGGGCAAGGTCTTGCTGCTAGGTTGCTGTGGAAACAGGGCCTCTCTGGGGGGGAGGGCCCCAAGGGCCAGGTGTCACTGTTGGCCATGCCTGGGGTGAGGCCTCGCCATTCCTCAGAATGGGGTCAAAGCCTTGCTAGGGGCTTGTGCTGGGGGCAGTGCCACAGAGACTTCTGGGATGCGTAGGGGGCTGTTGGCTTGCAGGAGAGTAGGGCTTCAATGGTGAATTGCCCCAAGCTGAGAGCCCTACTGCAGGACCCTTGCTGTGAGGCAGCTTCTGCTGCTGCTCTTGGACCTCACTACACTTCCACCACAGTGAGACAGACCATTGCTGCTGTGCTACTTTTCTACTCTCTGATCAATTCTGAGGCACTTTTCAAGTTTTTTGGAGGGTAATTTGGAGGGGCTCCAGAGGGTTCCTTCCTCACTCCGCTGTCTTGACGACTTTGGACTTCGTGTTAGAGTCGTTCTGCTTACCTCTGGGGAGGGACTAGCCTGAGCTTCTAGCTTTTATATCCTGTTGTTTTCACAGCCAGATCTGGGATCTGGTAAGTTTTCGAAGATTCCAGAGTAATCTGATCTGGCCTGTGGTCTAATCACTGCTCTTCTAGTCTTTGTTAGGGTCATATTCCAGACTCCTTGCTCCTTTTGACCACTACCACTCCTCTGTGCCCTGGAACTTTGACCCCTATTCCTTTGAGACTACAACTGTTCAGTACACCCTAGAACTTTGGGTGATGGAGTGTCTGCTCCTGCATCCATTGCTAGCACAGGAGTCTGCCTGGTGTCTCTCTCGGAGCAGGTGTTTGCTTTTGTTATGGATGCTGGGCATTGGCTGTTCCTGGGGCTGCCATTGCTGCCTCCACTGCCTGTAGTGAGGGGTGCATTTGCTACTTCGGCTTTTAGCTCTCTAGTGTCCACAGATCCCTGTTTCTATCCTCCCAGGCTACCCTGGGCTAAACGAATAACTCAGTGTGATTTTTGTTATTGCTATTGGTTATCTTGCTCAGAATTCTGTTTGATGAGTTTCTAAAAGTTGTTTAAGAGTAATGGGTTGGGAATGTCAGCAAAACTGCTGACTCTTCCATCTTGTCTCTAAACCTCTTTTTCTCCTTTGAATTGCAGGATTTTTATTTTGATTTTCAATCGGGGGTTTTGAAATTAGTTTTTTTTTCATTCATAGTTGCATGCCCAATTCATGCATCTGCTCTTTCTCTCTTTTATTGCTGTAAGTGTTCGGAGATACAAATTTCTTCCTAAGAGCTGCTTTGGCTGCATCCAGACCATTTTGGTATGTTGTCTTGTTGCTATCTTTAATGAAACCAGGTATCATTTCTACGATACATTCTTTGACCCGTTTATTCTTTAGGCTTAGGTTATTTAGTTTGCAATTAGCTTTTGCTCTATGATTCAAAGACCCTTTGTTGAATGTAATTTTTGTTACGTTTAGAAAAAAGATGCATTTACTACTTTTACTTTTCTGCTTTTGGTTGTGAGGCTTTTAGGTCCTAATACATAGGCAAGTTTTTTTTTTCCTTTCTGTTGCCATTCAGCATATACCACAGAGGCCATATCTAACTTTTCTAAAATTCTGTTTATTGCCTTTCTTGTTTATTTTGCGGTTGGATTTATATAGATCTGAGAGGATAAAATTGAGGTACCCCACTAAAAAGTTTTACTGTCTATATACTCCTGCAACTCATAAAACTTTTCCTTCAAGAATTTCTATGCTTAGCCATTTGGTACATATATGTTCAATACTGATATTACTTCATTGTCCATAGTATCTTTTAGTAAAATGCAGTTCATCTGTTAATCTCTTGTAATTTGGTTTGCTTTTAGTTTGTCTGTTATCATTATTGCTACCCCTGTCTTTTTTTATTTCATTTGATGAGTAAGAGATTCTGCTTCAACCTCTTATTTTACCTTGGTGTGTATTTTTCTGTTTCAAATGATTTTTACAAGTTACTTTTTTCATTCTGGTTTCTAAATTCATTTTGATAGTGTCTTCAGGCATACAGGTGATTTTCTTCCTCTTCCCATTTACAATTATAAGAATACTATTAATTTTTTTGTCTCTTTTTTTATACAGTCAATCATCAACTTTCATGGGAGTATTACTGTCTTCTTAGAAAACAGTATTACATTGTACCTATGGGAAATACAGGGTGAGGTTTTCACAGTCACCAAAAACTAATCTTTCACTAAAGACCCCTGAGAATACACTTTGTTGCATACAGTTCTTTATAACAAAACTTTAATTCTTACGTACTTTATGCAAAATTGGTAATGTGTAAGTCTTTCTGACCTTTTGTGCCAATGTCTCAAAAAAAAATCCCCACAAAACGTTGATTTCACATAATAGTTACATTTCATAACACATGAAATCTGTAGCACCATAAATAGGGTACTGAAAATAGCATTATTAAAATGAAAACATTTTTTAATTGGAATCTTTGCCTTCCACTGTGTCAGATGGCAGTGTGAAGGTATTGTACTGTATACTGTAGTGCTGTAAGCCTCTCTTCTTTGATCAACTTCTGAAAACCAAGGATGAGATTGTTGGGACTTTTGGTGCTGCTGTCAAAAGATGCTGAGACTGGCCACCACCTCAGAGCCCAAAGAATTTGTGCTGTGCTTTGGGTTACAACTAATGCATAGGAAGGGAGCTCTTCACAATGTCAGGGTGAATAAGATCAGTGAAATGCCTAGTAGGATACCACCTGCTCCACAAACTTGCCATTTCTCTCATTTTCTTTCTCTGCTGCACATAGCCATGAATGTGTGCAGTTGCCAATGCAGCAGTGAAAATGAGTTTGCTAATAAAATCATGTGAATGCCTGAAGTCACAGAAGTTAAACTTGAAACAGAGTCTGATTTGTCATAGTCAACCATTCCTTTAATTCTGTGTCCTTTACTCTGCGCTGCTCACCTCCCCCCCCCCTTTTAACGTGTTGGGTAAGGTGGAATTATTGGTGTATGTCTATTTAGCATTTTATTTTTGCCCAGTTAAATACAAAAGCAATTTTTAACATTTGTTTTAAAAACTCAAAAAGTTCCAAATTCTCTTCCTTTTCCCTTCCACTCCCCCCTCCCCATTGAGAAGGGAAACAATTCGATACAGGTTATACACAGGTAGGCATGCAAAACATATCCATAATAGTCATGTTGTGAAAGAAAACATAAACAAGAAAAAAAACTTAAGAAAAATAAAATATATGCTTCAATCTGTATTCAGACACTATCAGTTGGTGGGATGGATAGCATTTTTCATCATCAGTCCTTCAGAGTTGTCTTGGATCATTATATTGATCCATATGATCTGAGAATAGCTGAGTCATTCACAGATGATCATTTTACAATATGTTGTTAATTTTGGGGGGGGGGGTGGAGCCACGATGGTGGCTGGAAAGCAGGGCTGTACCTAGGACTCTCCACTAGGACCCTCCAAACATCAACAAAAAATGACTCTGAACAAGTTCTAGAATGGAGAACCCATGGAATAGCGGAGGGAAGTGGATGGTGGCTGGGTAAGGTCTAATGCACAGAGCTGGGAGTGGAGCAGAGGAGCAGAGCCTAGCGTGGGCAGGGCCCAGACCAACCAGACCGGGAGCCAGGCAGAACAGGCCCTAGTGCCCTGAATCAGTGAGCTGTGGCAGTTACCAGACTTCTCAACCCACAAATACCAGAGACAACAGAGAATGTTAAAAGCTGCGAGGGGCAGAGTGAAAGGAGTTTGCCATTTGGCCACCACCCCAGGGCTGGGGGCAGCAAAAGAGATGCAGCTACAGAACTACAGCTGCAGTTGCTTCCAGCCCCAGGCCCACCTGGTGGGAGGAATTAAGTGGTGAATCAGAGCAGGAGTGCAGAACCTGCTTAGATCTGAGTCCGGTCCGGGTTGGCGGTTCTTGGGGAGGCGGGGTGCTGGTGTGGCAGAGGTTGGTGTATAGAAATAGCTCTGAAAACAACAGTGCAACCCCGCAAGCTTGGGATAAAGTATTCTCCACTCTACAAGCAGTCGTACCTTGACAAAAAACTCAAGGGTTAAGTAGTTGACTGGGAACGTGGCCAGGCAGCGAAAATGCCCCCAGATTCAGTCTCAGACTTTGGAATCATTGGTGACAAAGAAGACCAAAACATACAGCCAGAAGAAGTCAGCAAAGTCAAAGAGCCTACCTCAAAAGCCTCCCAAGAAAAACATGAACTGGTCTCAGGCCATGGAAGAGCTCAAAAAGGATTTGGAAAAGCAAGTTAGAGCAGTAGAGGAAAAATTTGGAACAGAAATGTGAATGATGCGATGTGTATAAGTCAATGACTTATTAAAGGAGACCCCAAGAAATACTAAAGAGAACTACACCTTCAAAGATAGAGTAACTCAAATAGCAAAAGAGCTCCAAAAAGCCAATGAGGAGAAGAATGCCTTGAAAGGCAGAATTAGCCAAATGGAAAAGGAGGTCCAAAAGACCACTGAAGAAAATACTACCTTCAAAATTAGACTGGAGCAAGTGGAACCTAGTGACTTTATGAGAAATCAAGATATTATAAAGCAGAACCAAAGGAATGAAAAAGTGGAAGACAGTGTGAAATATAGGAAAAACCACTGACCTGGAAAATAGATCCAGGAGAGATAATTTAAAAATTATTGGACTACCTGAGAGCCTAGATATCATCTTAAAAGAAATTATCAAGGAGAACTGCCCTGATTAGAGAGTCAGAGAGTAAAATAGAAATGGAAAGAATTAACGATTGCCTCTTGAAAAAGATCCCAAAAAGAAAACTCCTAGGAATATTGTTGCCAAATTCTAGAGCTCCCAGATCAAGTGGAGAATACTGCAAGCAGCCAGAATGAAACAATTTGAGTATTGTGGAAAGACAATCAGGATAACACAAGATCTGAAAGCTTCTACATTAAGGGATCAGAAGGGCTTGGAATATGATATTCCAGAGGCCAGTGGAGCTAGGATTAAAAGCAAGAATCACCTACCCAGCAAAACTGAGTATCATGCTCCAAGGCAAAATATGGATTTTCAATAGAGGACTTACAAGCTTTCTCAGTAAAAAGACCAGAGCTGAATGGAAAATTTGACTTTCAAACACAAGAATCAAGAGAAGCATGAAAAGGTAATCGAGAAAAAGAACAAGAAAAAGAAATTGCAAGGGACTCACTAAAGTTGAACTTCCCAGATTTTTCTGAGAGCATATTGCTTATTATTTCTTCTTATAGTGCAATAGTATTCTGTTATAATCACATACTTATGTATGCATATTTGTTCTTCATGTCTTGTACCAGTTTAGATGAGACCAAAGTTCAAATATTGCCCGATTCCCTTCTGCCTCCACTGCCTCTTCCATTGTATGTACTCTTCATTGAGCCCCATTCATGTAAGCTAATTATCCCCGTATTTCCTCTTCCTCTCTCTTCTTCTAGGGCAGGGCTGTCCAAAATACAGGTACATGTGGCCTGCAGTGTGATTTATGCGGCCCGCCTACAAGCATAGATATTTACAGAAATGGTCTCACTAAAATGGCAAATGAAAATATATCGTCTATTGCTTCAACTAAAAAACTAAGGTTGGTTAGCCCTGTTATAGGGCATTCCTCCTCCCCATCCTTAGATTCTTCTTTTGAGATTATCCTAATAGAATCGCACCCAGGCTCTCTGTCTAATTAGATCTTCTCTTAGAACTCTAGTGATGATAAAATTTGGAGGAGTTATATGTGTCTTCTCCCCATATAAGAATATAAAGAGTTTAACCTTGTTAAGGTTTCTCACTCATGTTTCCATTTTTATCCTTCTTGAGTCCCAAGTTTGAATGTTAAACTATTCAGCTCTCATTTTTTCTTCTCATCAGAAATACTTGGGAGTTTTCTATTTCATTAAATGTCTATTTTTAAAAAAGAATCTCCCAAAGGATTATACAGTTACCCTATAACATTCATGAGTTTCATATTAGCAGTTTTGGTTATTTGCGGTTTGGCCATCGATAATTAAATGGGGATTTTTGGAAATTTACAGACTTCGCATTGTACAAAAACATTCACAGCTTGTCTTGTCTTCCCACATCAGTATTGGTGGGCCAAACTCAGGAGTTTGTGAGGACTCCAGTGACTCTAGGTATTCTACCGTACACAGGGAGTCAGTGAGAACTAGGTGACTGTTCGGTCCGTGCCAGAACCCAGAGTCTTTGTTCTTTATATACATTCAAACCTGTTCTGGATGGGCTGGGACATGGCCTCTTGGGCTGCCACAACTTCTTCTGTGGTCAGTGACAGTCTAGGGCCAGGCCCTGCAAACGTGGAGGAAGACAAGCCTATGGGGATTGGAGATGTAGGGCAGCCTGCTTAATGTGTAGGTAAGCAAGGGCATTTCTCAGGGCATGGGGAAAGTCCTCACAAGACTGTCCCAGAACCTTAATAATGGCCACTTCTGCTGGCAACGAGGGAGTCAAGCAGTCTCTAAACTTGCATCCTGTTCTTAGTGGGGGTGCCAAAGTAAGTCAAGAACTCTAAATACTTTCACAACATCCCAAAATTATGTGCTACCACAAAGGTGTACTTGCTGTCCATGTAAATGTTCACATATTTTCCTTTTGCTAATTCACAGGCTTGTTGCAATGTTTCAGGTTTGGCCTGTTGGGCTGAAGTGACTAAGGGGGAGGGTACAATTTCCTCAGTGGTGTAGTGGTAGAGTACCAGGCTTCAGATTGCTGGAGTCATTTTGTAGTGGGGAGCTGCCGGTGTCCCAGGAATAATCTGGGTTTTTAAAACTCAGTTTCCTAGATTTGGATGGAAGGGAGGCTTTTGGTTCTACAAGGTGGCTGGTGGAGAAATGCTGGGTGTGATGAGAGGTCTGAATTGCATGGGAAAACCTGCAAGGTTTAGGGGAGGTCAGAGTCACCTTCCACAAAGACCAAAAGGTCAGTGGCTTCAACAATAGCTCGAGGGCCCAGTAAAAGTTTCCTAATCACTGGATCAAGGATCTTGCCCTAGCTCCGGAGTGGTCAGAAATTGTCCCCATGTTTCTGACATAAAATGCCAAAATTGTTTCCCCTTTTTACAGTAGGGAAAGGAAGGGAAGGAAGTAGTTAAAATGGCCAGTATAGCCAGGCAACATGAGAGGACCAGTTTGTGGTAGACAAATGCAATCTTAGAAACTTTGTAACGGGAGTGGCACAGGAATGGGGATCTATAACCTGCTGTAGCCAGCTAGTTCTTAGAAGCTGCAAAACTGTTGCTTGGTTGAAGGAAGGGAAGTTCAGCATTGCCATCAACCAGGCTGGGTCAAGGTGGAGACTGTTGAGTGAGGTCAAATGCCCTAAAAAACCTAACCTGTGAGCTTAGCAAACTGCAGCTTTTCTTTACATGCCTTAGGGTCTTTATGGGCCAAGGGAGTAAGGAGAAAAATGGAATCAATATTAGAAATTTCTAGATATGGGGAGTGAAGGGGTAAATCATATACATATTAGAGGAGGGTGGACCCTGAAGGAAACCCAAAGTCAGCAAGGTTTGCTTTCAAGAACTGTAAGAAGTAGGTGGGGCTCTCAGTGTAGCCCTCAGGTAGGAAAGGCTGGGTGGCCCTTCCAGGTCAAGGGGAAAAGGAATGGGCTCGGAAAAAAGGTTTCTAATAGGGTTTCTCCAGTTTCTCAGGTCTTTTCTATTACTGTTTAAAATTTTTTAAATAATTTATTTATCTCCCAACTACATGCTAAAACAGTTTTTTAAACTTTTCTAACTTTTGAGTTCTCAATTCTGTCCATCCATTCTCTCTCCCCTCCCTGAGGCAATAAGAAATCCAATATAGTTTATACATGTACAATCATCTAAAACATTTGAAGACTCTGACAAAAAAAATAAAGAGTGAAAAAAAATAGAATGCTTCAGTCTATTCAGACAGTATCAGTTGTTTCTCTGGAGGCATATTGCATGCTTCATCATTAGTCCTTGGGGATTGTCTTGGATCATTGTATTACTGAGAATAGCTAAGTCATTAACAGTTGTTCATCATACAATATTGCTGTTACTGGGTACAATATTCTCCTGGTTCTGCTCACTTCAGATTACATCAATTCATGGAAGTCTTTCCAGAACTTTCTGAATCATCCTGCTTGTCATTTCTTACAGTACAATAATATTCCATCATATATACCACAGATTGTTTAGCTGTTTCCCATTTGATGGGTATCCTTTGATTCCCAGTTCTTAGCCACCCCCAAAAAGCTGCTGTAAATATTTGTGTATTGTCTTTTTTCCTTCTTTTGGATGACTCTGGGATAAAACCTAGCAGTGGTGTATTACTGCATCAAAGGGTATGCACAGTTTTATAGCCCTTCGGACAGTTTCAAATTGCTGTCCAGAATGTTTCGATCAGTTCACAACTCCACGAAGAGTCCATTCTGTGTCCCAGTTTTCCCACATTCACCACAAAATTAGTCATTATCCTTTTTTGTCATATTACCAACCTGGTAGGTGTGAGGTGATACCTCAGAATTGTTTTAATTTGCATTTCTCTAATCAGTAGTGATTTAGAGCATTTTTTCATGACTATGGATAACTTTGATTTCATTATATGAAAACAGCGTATTCATATCCTTAACCATTTATCATTTGGGGAGTTACTTGTATTCTTATAAATACAATCAGTTATCTATATTTTTGAGAAATGAGTCCTTTATCAGAAATGCTTGCCACAAAATTTTCCCCCAGTTTTCTGTTTTGCACCTGATTTTGGTTACATGGGCTTTCAGTTTTGTTTTTCTCCTTTGAGTTTCATGATTTCTAAGTTGGTACTTCATTGGAGATTTTTAGGTTTTTTTCCCAATTTTTTGTAGTTATATGCCCAATTCATTGATCTGCTATTTAATTATTTTATTGGTGTAAGCATTTAGAAATATAAATTTTCTCTTTGGCTGCATCCCATAAATTTTGCTATGTTGTTTCATTTTTGTCATTCTCTCTGAAATGATTGGTTGTTTCTATGATTTATTCTTTGATCATTTATTCTTTAGGCTCAGATTATTTAATTTCCAATTAAGTTTTAATCTATCTTTCCACAGCCCTTTGTTAGATATAATTTTCTTTGTTGCATTTTCTGAGAAAGGATACATTAGATATTTCTGCTTTTCTGCATTTGGTTGTGAGGTTTTTGTGCTCTAACAGATGGTCAATTTTTGTGAAGTTCTGTATAGCTGAGGAAAAAGTATTTTCTTTTGTATTCCTTCATTTTTTTCTAGAGGTCTATCATAACTAAATTTTGTAAAATTCTGTTCACCTCTTCAACTTCTTTCTTGTTTATTTTTTTGTTAGATTTACCTAGTTCTCATAGGGGAAAGTTTAGGTCCCCCACTGATAACAGTTTTACTATTTATTTCCTCCTGTAACTCATTTAACTTCTCCCTTAAAAACCTGAATGCTATACTATTTGGTGTATGCAGATTTAGTATTGATAGTATTTCGTTGTCTATGGTACTGTTTTAGCAAGATATGATTTACTTCCTTATCTTTTTAAATTATATCTGTTTTTGCTTTGAGATTATTATTGCTACCTCTCCTTCTTTCACTTTAGCTGGAGCATCATAGATTCTGTTCCAGCACCTTACCTTTACTCTGTGTGTCTCTGTGCTTCAAATGTGTTGCCTATTAACAGCATATTGTAGGATTCTGGTTTTTTTGGGGGGGGGGCAGGGCAGTTGGGGTTAAGTGACTTACCCAAGGTCACACAGCTAGTACTTGTATCAAGTGTCTGAGGCCGGATTTGAACTCAGGACCTCCTGACTCCTGGGCCGGTGCTCTACTCACTGTGGCCACCTAGCTGCTGCAAGGATTCTGTTTTTTAATCCATTTTGCTGTCTGATTCCATTTTATGGGTGAGTTCATCTCATTTGCATGTATAATTATGATACCTTGTGTATTTTCCTCCATCCTACTTAACCCCATTTATCCTTTTCTCCCTCATTTTTACTCTTTCCCTCCTCACAAGTGTTTTACTTCTGACCACCGCCTCTACAATTTGCCCCTTTTCTATAAGTCTCCCCCCCCCCCCCCCCCCCCGTTAATCCTGGTCCTTTCTTAATAAGGTAAGATAGATTGCTATACTCAACTGAATTTATATGTTATTCCCTCTTTGAACCAATTCAGGTAAGAGTAAGGTTCAAGCATTTCCCACCCTTCTCCCTCCTTTCCCTCCACTATAATAGCTCTTTTAAGCCTCTTTTATCTGCGATAATTTACCCCATTCTATTGCTCCTTCCCTCTTCTCCCAGTGCAATCTTCTTTCTCACTCCTTAATTTTATATTTTTTAAATATCATTTCATCATAGTCATCTCACACCTGTATCTGTTGTCTAGATAGAATAGAAACAGTTTAACCTTACTGAATCACTAAGTTTTCTCTTTTTTACTTTTTTATGTTTTTATTTAGTCCTCCATTTCAAGATTAAATTTTTTACTCAGCTCTGATCTTTTAATTTGGTATGCTTGAAGAGTCCTTTATTTTACTATATATCCATTTTTTTCCCCTGAAGGATTATACTTAGTTTCACTGGCTAGGTGATTCTTGGTTGTAATCCTAGCTTCTTTGCCTTCCAGAATACCCATATTCTAAGCCCTCTAATGTAGAAGCTGCTAAAAATTCCTGTGTAATCTCAGCTATGGCTCAGTGATACTTGAATTATTTCTTTCTGGCTGTTTGCAGTATTTTCTCCTTGACCTGGGAGCTCTAGAAATTGGCTGTGATATTACTGAGAGTTTTCAATTGGGGGATTTCTGTCAGGAGGTGACTGGTGGATTCTTTCAGTTTCTATTTTTCCCTGTGTTTCTAGGGAATTAGGACAGTTTTCCTTAATAATTTCTTGAAAGATGATATCTAGGCTCTTTTTTTGATCATGGTTTTCAGGTAATGTAATAAGTCTTAAATTATCTCCCCTAGATCCATTTTCCAGGTCAGTTGTTTTTCATTGAGAAATTTCTCTTTTTTTTTTGGTTATTCTTTTGATATTATTGTTTCTTGATGTCTCATAAGGGCATTTGCTTCCATATACCCAATTCTAAGTTTTATGGAATTATTTTGTTCAGTGAGCTTTTGTACCTACCTTTCCATCTGGCCAATTCTGATTTTTAAAGGAGTTAATTTCTTTGGTCAATTTTTTCCATTTTTTGTTTATTTTACTAAAATAATTGACTCTTTTCTCATGATTCTCCTGCCTTACTCTCATTTCTTTTCCTAATTTTTCATCTACTTCTTTTTCTTGTTTTTAAAAATCCTTTTTAAGCTCTTCCAGGTCTTCTATTTGAGCCTGAGACAATTTACATTTTTCTTTGAGGCTTTGCATATAGCCATTGTGATACTATTGTCTTCTTCTAAGTTTGTGCTTTAATCCTCTGTGTCACAACACATAGCAACTTTCTGTTGTCATGGTTTTTTTTTTTTGCTCATTTTTTTCTGCCTATTTTCTACCTTTGTATTTTTATGTAAGAGTTGGGCTCTGTTCCTGCACTGTCCCAAGCTTCTTATGTTGGAGCTCAGTCTATTGACTTTCACTGGGTTTTGAGGCCTGGTTGCTGGATTGCATTGAAGGGAATCTCCCTGGTGGCTTACACAGAGAGTGGGGCCTCCCTGGTGGCCTGTCCTGGTGCTGGCTTACTATGGAGGCGAGGCCTTGCTGCTGTGGCCTCACTGGTGGTTTATACTGGTAGATGTATCATCAATTCGATACAAGCAACTGCTATGAATATGTATATACATTTTAAGGATTGAATCACAAGGTATAATAAGCATTCTTCACTCAAAACTAAACTAGTATAACATTTATTCCGTACACTGAGACCAGACAAAACAGCTATAGAAATACAGAAAAACAAAGCTCAACAGAGCACCAAAAATATTTACACACTTCACCAGCCCAGGGAGCACCACCATCTCGGTTCACAGCTGGGAGGCTCCTTGATAATAGCTACATAGAAAAATCTTAGTTAAGCTAAGTGTCCTTCCTGTGGGCTAGTCCCTGTCCAGCAAATTCCCCTCCTCCCCAGCAAGTTCCTGCCCCTCAAAAGTTCCTTCCCCCAGTGTCAATCTTCCTGGATGTATATATAGTTTTCTAACAGAGACTTCTGATTGGCTCATCAAAGGTATGAAAGCCCATGGGTGTAGCACCCGGAAGGTATGAGAACCTATGTGCCTAGCTGGCACTATGTGACTCAGCACAGGATATGTCACAGCTGTGAACTGGGCCAGAAATTACCTGTGTACCTCCAAACCTGGGAACACCGCCCCTGTTTCAAGGAGAAAAAGGGAACACACACAGTCCCATAGGCCTATTTGTGGATGGGGAAGATCTTCATATTCCATTAACCCTACAGGGGGACGGAGGGGGAACCTTACTATGCTGCTGGTTTGGGATGGCTAATCTGGGGCTGCTGTTTTGTGTCAGGGTGGGACCTTGTTGCTGCGTTGTTCTGGCGTTTGAAACCTTGCTGTAGGCTCTGTGGCCTGCCACTGCTTATTGTTTGCCAGTCTCCCCACCCACCCCAGGAAGATACATCTTTCCTGCTGTGCTGGTCAGCTGCTTTTCTGCTCCTAAATTGGTTCTATGTGGGACAGAGACCACTACTCAAAATCAAGACAGACTTAGATACCTTGAAAGCAGAAAGGAGTTTATTGCTTTATCTCAAGGAAGCGTACAGCCCCTAGTCGCGCTAATGGTGCCAGCTGAACCCTCGGCTTTTTATCCCTAATGTGACACTCCCACCCTAGCCCGCCCCCACCCCATCCCTTCATCCCATTGGCTGGGCTTTAGGGTGCACAATCTGTTAGCGGAAATCTGCACCAGCAACAGAGGTTTGCTGTTTGCTTGCCATATAAGGAAATAGGGTACAAGGGTGGGGAAAAACCACAGAATTCTGCCCCGAGGCAGGTGCTGTTTTTGCAAGAGTATATTTTTATTATATTATATTATTATTAATATTATATTATCATTATATGATATGATATGATACGATACCCTTTGAGGAGGCTTCACTTTTTGAGAAGATCATCTCTCACAGTTCCAAGGCATTATAAAGTCAGGGAGGCCAGGTTGGTAGGTAGAGACATAATCTCAAATTTACAAGCAAAATCCACAGGATTTTCTTTTTTTTTTCAAGATGTGGAGAAGAGTTATGACCAATGGAATGAATCATGAGAAAGAAGAAACAGAACCAAAATTAAACCAAAAACACAACCCAACAACAAATACAAAAGAGAAAAAAAAGGGGGGGAGGAGGAGAAAAAGGCGAGCATGAAGTGTGCCTCGACCTGCATTAATACCTCATAGTTCCTTCTCTGGATGTAGATAGTCCTCTCCATCATGAGTCCCTTGGAGCTGTGTCTGCATGTTGTGTTGCTGAGAAGAGCAAAGTCTGTCCGGATTAGTCATCACAGAGTCCATATATCTGTGGTTGTGTATAATGTTCTCCTGGCTCTGCTCCGCTCACTCAGTGTTATGTCGTGTAGGTTCTTGCAGGTTGTTATGAAGTCCGTATCATCTCCATTATAGCACAATAATATTCCATTACCTTCATAATATCACAGCTTGTTCAGCCATTCCCCAATTGATGGGCATCCCTTTGATTTCCATCTTAGCTACGACAAAAAGAGCTGCTATAAATATGCTATAAGTAATTT
>CM053622.1:377352262-377374243 GCA_028646595.1 Phalanger gymnotis
AATATGTGCATGTAACCACATGTTTACAGTAAGATACCATACAGGTCCATGGCGCAATATTGCATCATCAAAATTTCAAAGCAGTTAAAAACCACAAATACACAATAAATTATTAAATTTAAGATGCATCATTTAAATATATGTACACATACGTTTAAATGACGCAAATTTCAAAAAAATTGTTAAAGGTTTAAAGATTTCCGGGGGGGGGGAAGACAATGAGTAGTTTTTTTTAAAGGGGTAGTATGCCAAATAAGTTTTGGAACCTCTGGTCTAGGTAAAGCCCATCAGGGGAATTCTTACCATTCAGAAGTACAGGGTCCAGAGCTAACTTCCACACGGAACAATTGCAAGGCAAGAAGCGCGTGAGGAAACGCACAGGGATCCAGGCTACTTATGAACTACTCTCACCAACAGCAGAGCCCCAAAGCAGGAGGAGCTGGAGCATTTTCACCAATCAGAAGGTCAGGCCCCTCGGACGGCAACCTGAGAACCAATCATAGGAGTAGGAGGCAAGGCATGAAGATGGCCAGATAGGAGCAAGAATCCTGATTGGGCTAGATCAGTTAGTGATGGAAAATTCTGACCAGTCAACAGGCAGGAACGTAGGCTAACGGTGAAGAAACTCATCAACAGGAAGGTAGAGCCCTAGGGCGGGTGGCAAATGACCCACGTGGTAGGTCTGGGTGAGGCAAATTTTGAAGAACTAATAGGAAAGGGCAAAGGAGGAGTGACACCGCCCCCCATAAAAAAAAAGGATGGGAGGGGAATAGCCTATCTCGAGGTTTGGGAGCGGGGCAGGTGGGCATCTGAGTACCCCAATGAGAGGAAAGGAAAAGCATTGCAAGATAGCTAGGGAGCAGCCGGCAATGTATTGGGTCCCATTTTACCCACTAATCTAGAATCTTGACCCTACAATCCCGTCTCCTTAATTTTAATCTCTACTAAAACATTCCCAGATCCCTGTTGTTTGAAAAACAAAAACAAATGCAAAAAGCCCCCTTCATTTGGTCTACCGTAGGCTCACGTTATCATTCTACATATTCAGTGAAATCAAACTACTTAAGAAAAAAAGTTTTTAATTTACTATTTTCCTTTCCTGCCTTTTCAGTTTCTCCATCTGTAAAAAAGGGCTAATAATAAGACCTATGCCCTCGGGGTTATTGTGATGATAATGAAATAACGTGCAACTTGTAAAGCGCTGTAGAAATGCGGACTACTCACTATTCACCTACAGACCTCACCTCCCAAATAAAATTGCTCTCGCTAGAATTACCAACGATCTATTAATTGCTAAATCTAATTTGCCACATTTTTCTCAACCTTCATCCTTGACCTTGTTGAGCAGTCTCCTTCTAACAGATACTCTCTCTTCTCTTGGCTTTTGCGCACTGATCTCTCTTGGGTGTCCTCCTAGGCATCTGGCTGTTCCTTCTCGACCTTCCTTGCTTGCAGTATCATCCATATCCCTCCTCAATGTATCAGTGTCCCAGGCTGCCTCTTCTGCTATCTTTCTGCCCTCTCTTGATGAACCTAATCAGGCCTGATAAGTTCAATTATCATCTCTGTGCATATTACTTCCAGATTTATTTATTTTTAAAATATACTTATTTTAATCAGTTCAAAAAATTGCTCACCCTGCTGCCCCAGCCCTCTTCCCCATAGTTGAGAATTTAAGAAAAACAAAAGCCCATTACAAATATGAATAATCAATCAGAAACAATCCACATCAGCTGTGTCCAAAAACAAAAAAGTGTCTCATTCTGCATTGAGTCCTTCACATGTATGGAGATAGCTCATTTCACCATCAGTCCTCCGGCATCCTGGCTGTTCAGTACATTGATAAGAGCTCAACACAATAGCATCCCATAACATTTATAAACCATAACTTGTTCAGCCATTCCCCAATTTAAGGGCACCTCCTCAGATTCCCATTCTGTATTACCCCAAAGAGCTAGAAATATTTTTGTGCATCCCTAGTGTTTGTTTTGCTTAGTACTAATCTCTCCCTTAGTCTACCCTCCTTCTCTTTCCCCCTCACCTCTTGTTCTCTTTCCCTCCTATTTCCCCTTTGAGTGAAATGCATACATGTACCCAAATGTGTGTGTGTGTGTGTGTATTCTTCTCTCTTTTGTCCAGCCCAGATGAGAGTGAGATGCAAGTGTAAGCTGCTCCTCCCCAGCCACTTCTCCTAGTTTGTTTGTCTACTTATACGCTAATTATGTAAGATAATTTCCCTTAACCTTCTTTCCCTACCCCCCCCCAACATGAATTATTCTTACTCTCTCTCTTTCCATTCTTTTCTTAAGATAATCAAGACAAAACAGAACCACTTCCAGGCCTTATCTAATTGGACTATGACCCCTATTGATGACAGGAATCAGAGGGTACACAATATTAGGAGGTAAGAAGGTTATCCTTTTTCAGTCTTTCCTCTTTGTTTATACATGTTCACCTTTGTATCTTCCTCTTCACTATTGTGTTTGAACTTCAAAGTTTCTAAGAAGTCATGATCTTTTCATCAGGAATGCTTAAAAGTCCTCTATTTCATTAAAAATCCATCCACCACCACCCCCCCACCCGTAACATTGTTACTCAGTTTTGCTGAGTAAGTTATTCCTATTGATTCACGGAGTCATTGGCTTCTATTTGGCCCATTCTAATTTTCAGGGAGATTGTTGCTTGTAAAAGATTTTGTACTTCTTGTGCCAAGTTGTTAATTCCATTTCCAATTCTTTCTTCCATAGTTGTCATTTCATTCCCCATTTTTTTCCTCAAGTGTTCCCATTTCATTTACAAAAACATTTTTTAGTCTTTTTAAAAAATGTTTTTGCTTCACCTCCTCCAGAAATTCTAGTTGAATTTTTGCCCAGGGTGTTTTTCTCTGAGGCTTTGCTTACAGATGTTTCAAAGTCATTCTCGTCTATATCTGTGTCTTGAACTTCACTGCCCCCATAATAGCTCTCATGATGGGATTTTTTTGTTTGCTCATTCTTCTACACTGCTTCCTGACTTTGGACTTGAGGTTAGGGCTGAGCTCTACGGCAGTTCTGGAGGGAGGGCCTAGCTGGTCCTGTTGCCGCTTTCTCGGGGAATTAAGTGTTGTGTTATTCTAGGATCTTGGGGACAGGCTGAGAATCTTTCAGTGCTCCCAGAGTGGGCCCATTCAGAAAAAAAGTCCCCCTGGTCTGAGGTCTGCAAGTTCCTGATCTGAGTTTGAATTCAGCAGGGTTCAACTCCAGTCGTCCAAGCTGAAAAACTCTGTTGGTTCAGAGTGGCTGAATTGTAGGCTCTTCTTTAGTCTGGGATTCCTGCCTCTTCAGACTGGGTTAGATGCTAAAAATGGCATCTTGCTCTATACCTGGAGTCTGAACCTCATGGCTACTGCTGCTGGTTTTTGAGTTTCTTCCTTCTCGCTAAACTACCATAACTGGAACGCCCTGAACCACCACACTCTGAACAGGTCCCTTCTCACTCTGCCTTGGGTCTGTTACCTGCAACTAGTTATTGGGTGACAAAGCTGCCAGTTCACACCTATCCCCATCACAGTGCCAGGTAAGGGTCTGGTGTTGCCCTGGTATGGATCTGGGACCTCCTCTTGCCCTGCTTCACAGCTTCTCTCTAAGTGCTGGAGTGTTCCAGCCCCAGTCTCTGGTATCTACACACCACCCCTATGGTAAGTGTTGGTTTCTACCACAGTGCCATCTTGGCTGCTTCCAAATCTATCTATCTAGTCCTAGTATATCTCCTGAATGCCAGTCCTTTTCATCAACTACCTATTGAATATATCTTACTGAATATTCCAATACAATTCAAAATCATATGATCGCCTTGGGATCATAGATCATAGGATCATATATTTAGGGCTGAAAGGAAGCCTTGAAGTCATCTAGTCCAATTCCCTGGCTTTACAAAAGAGGAACCTGAGAATGTCAACAAGCGTGGAAGAAGTACCTACTGTGGAGGAAGGACCTACTATTGTGCTAAGGATTCAGGGTATAATGAAATGCAAAAATAGTCCCACATCTCAAGGAATTCATATTTTACATGGAAATAATATGGAGTTAGATACATACAAAATATATACATGGTTAATTGGAAGTAATACCAAAGGAAAGGCATTAAAGAAGATTGAAAAAGGCATCTTGTAGAAAGTGGAATTTTAGCTGAGACTTGAAGTCAGCCAGATCACAGAAGTGAGGAAGGAGAGCATTCCAGGCATGAGGGACAGCCAATTTCTATATTGCTCACATCCAAAAATGTGTGTCTCATTCTGTATATTCAGTCCATCACCACTCTGTCAAGAAGTGAGTAATATTCTTCATAATCAGTGCTTTTCACCCTGGTCGGTCATTGCACTGATCTTGGTTCTTAAGTCCTTGACATCTGCTTGTTTTTCAAAGTGTTGTTGTTACAGTACAGATTGTTTTGGTTCTGCTCCTTTCACTCTGTATCAGTTCGTGCAGGTCTTCCCAAGTTTCTCTAAAACCAACTATTTCATCATTTCTTACAGTATAATAGCACTCCATTCTATTCATATACCTAAGTGTGGTATGTGCTTTAAACTGGCCAAGATGTGGGGATTTCCACAATAAGTTAAGCAGAGAGAGTACAAGAGCTTAGGCAACCAGGAAAGATGTCAAAAGCACAATTCAGTGGCTCATCGGTATTGCTCTGACATCCTAGGCCTTTTTTTCCCCAAAGTGTACAATGAGCTGCTAATCCCCTCAAGAGAAGGACCCGAAAGCATAGGTAGCTTGAATGTATCCCTCCATGCTGTGTGTGTAAGACATTGATGGTGTGGATTGAGATGATGTAGAGGGACACAGGCCACAGAACACACCAGGGGGATGATGAATCTCCAATTTAGCCTTAAAAGCTGTGTATCAGATTTGTGGCGGCCCTGCCCTATCCCCCGGAGAGATATATTGTGTCATAGGCACTATCAAAGAAATACAGATGCATAGAGTCTCTGATTTTTGCAAAAGGCGCCTACCTGAATAAAAGTTCTAATTATAAAACAGTTCCTTTTTCCCTCCTAAAAGCACATCCTAGTAGTCAGAGCACGGCTCAGGCATTTTCCTGCTGGTCCAGATTCTGAGCTTCTCCATTAGCTCTCCCACTATAGTGCTGTAGGTGACAGAGAGGAAACTGGGAAGGGAAGGCCTCAGAATAAGCTTCCACTTAAGGGCTAATGAGCCAAACCTGAGATGAATTTTCTTTATAGCCAGCTCCACAAAAAAGATCTCTCTGATCTCTGACAAACTAGTCACGACTCCCACAGATTTCCCTAAGATCTTCATTCTCCTGAGATACAATCAGGACTGATTCTCTGAAGTTCATTTCCACTGGAAGAAACGACAGGGATTCACACCGTTGTCACATACTACCTGGAGGATGGGGAGGAGGGCTCAAAAGGTATACTGCTCCCTTCAGCCTGCCATGGTCTGCCAGCCAGTTAACCCACAGTGACTTTGCTTTGCATAATTCCACCCCTCCAGAACAAAGGCCAGTCTCCAGATAATCAGCAGCAAAAGGGAACTGATGCCTTAGCTCATTATTCCCCCCTGGGAAGCCTGCCTTAGGTTGTAATTCCTGGCTGTCTGTTGACTGCTGGCATGTTCTTACTGCATCCTCATACTAGCTACCCCTTGGCCAGCTTTCCCCTGTCAGGAGAGACATATCTACCCAGGAAGCAGTCAAGTCTGTTTACTCATTTAATCTGTTTAGCAGCCCCAGGGAATGTCAGCTCTGCTTCCTACTGCCTCAATGATAGCCTAAAAAGGAGTCTAAGGCAGGGAGCAGAGCTATCCCAAGGGAACAACAAACTGAGGTGACTGGCTCAGGCACTTTGAGGGACAAGGGTTTGTAGGAAGAGTGTGCTGCTGATGGCTGGCCAATGACACAGAGAGGCAGCTAGTGAAGGAGGAGGTTATTCCCTTAGCTAGTGCTACGTATACACACACGTATGCATGCATGCATACACATATGTGCAATCAGACCTTCAACCCAGGTCACTCTGGAGTTCATAGATTGGACAATAGGTCCCTGACTTCTTAGCACAGAGTGAATGTAAATACCAAATAGTAACTTTTTCTCTTTTGAACCCTGAGGGTCTCCTCTCCCAGTTTGATTTTTTTTTTTTGGATTAAAGGGGCCATCCCTTGATTAACTTTTTAAAGAGGCCTCTCTCAAAGTGAGAAACTGAAAACACCTTACCCTGAAAGGGCCAGGGTCTCCCATTGCATCCTGGGCCATCTCCAGTTGTCCTGATGAATATCTGGCCACTGGATCCAGATGGCTCTGGAGGAGAAAGTAAGGCTGGTGCACAGTCCTCCCTCACTCAAATCAAAGTCAACTGTAAGACATGGCATCATTTCCCTGATGTCATGGTCCTCTTCGAAAACAAAAGACAAACACAACAACAACAATTAGTCCTTAAAACTACCCCACCACCAAAATAAAAAAGGTCATAGGTTCTTCAGAGGTCATTTAGTTCAACCTCCCTTATTCTATAACTGTGGAAATTTAAGCCCAGAGAAGGTCAGTGACTTGTCCAAGCTGATGCAGCTAGTGAATGGTGTTCTGATTCCAAATTTACTCCAAAAGCACTCAGCACAGCTCTGACTGGAATACTCCTCTCTCTATGATCAGGAGAGCAGAGGTGGACGATCAGGAGAGCAGAAGTGGACTAAGGGAGAGCTCTAATGCTTCCATCTCACCCCTTCTTCTCTGCCTTCAGAATAGCACTGCAAGTTTTGGGTGTAAGCTTACTTGGCAAAGTCAGCACTCTCCATTTGTGTAGCCCAGAACATGCTGTGAACAGTCCATAAATATTCATAAATAATGACAATAGCATATATTCTGCACAGATGGAATTGTACTAGCATGAGGGATTTTTTTTAAGCACAATGTGTATTTACCTTCTGCTGCCTCTTAGTCTTTTGCCTTTTAACAAACTAGAGCAATAATATATCTCTTTCCTGCCTGCCTGGACACAAAATGCAAAATGTGCCCCGTAGGCCCCTAAGAAATCATCATTATTAAATTTCAATAGCTTCGCCAGGTCACATAACATAATTTTTTGGAATGCTCAAAATTGTGCATAAGAGGGAAGCTTCTGACATTCGTTCTGCATCTTTCTTGCATCCACTCAGTCTAGAGCAGGACTCTTAACCTTTTCTGTTTTTGGCCGTCTGATGAAACCTATGGACCTCTTCTCAGAATAATGTTTTTAAATGCCTAAAATAAAATACTTATGCTTACAAAGGAAAACAATTATACTGAAATACAGTTATCAAGGGCAGCTAGCTGGCACAGCAGATAGAGTGCCCGTGCCTGGAGTCAGAAAGACCTGAGTCCAAATCTGGCTTCAGACACTTACTCGCTGTGTGACCCTGGGCAAGTCACTTAACCCTGCTTAAGTTAGTTTCCTCATCTGTAAAATGAGCTGGAGAAGGAAATGGCAAACCACTACAAGTATCTTTGCCAAGAAAACCCCAAATAGAGTCAGGAAGAGTCAGATACGACTGACACAACTGAACGACAACAGTTATCAAATTAAAACAAAAACTTCACAGACCCCAGGTTAAGGGGCTCTGGGCTAAAGCTAAAGATGATTTTTTTTTTGTGGAGAGTATGTAGAGAGTACATAAAGGCACTTTATCAATTTCTCACTTGAAATATTTCTTGTATCCAATCGCAGAACCAAAAATCTGTGTGATTCGGGTACAACACATTTTTTTTTCCCTACAGGAAAGATAACAAAAGCCTTTTCATCCTTAGAGTTCAAGCATTTCATAAATGTCATCCCAGCATCCCTTCAGGAGCAGAACCAGCTTCCACGTCATCATGTTACAGACTCTTTGAGACATGAACATATCCAAGGTCGCTCGAGTCACTGGCTGAGCCTGGAACAGAAATAGAAGATTTCTGACTCGTGTTTCCTGTTTCACTACTAATCCTCCCTCCCTTCATCAGATTACAGCTCCTTTAGCGTCACATCTTGTGAACATAGGCCTGCACCTACTTCTGGGAGCACACATGAAAGGGTGGTAAAGGTGGTCCATCTCGTTGGTGGAAATGCAGTTATTGAAAACCAATTAAACGAGGAGCCTTCTACCACTGCCAAAAGGTGAAAGAATGAATCAGAGCCTGCTGCTGACAGAAGTGAATTGTGGAATAAACACAAAACAGAATGACAAAAGGCATAGGAATAATATTTGCTGCAGGCCTTCCCCAAGCAGAATAAATGCTTACAAATGAGTGAATCTTTTGATAATCCCCCTTTCTTCTCAGCCATAATTCTTCCCGGGATACAGGCTGGATATAGGCGGTTGCCTAGGAAGACTAAAGTCTCATTAACTTTTTGTTTGCTTTGTTATATCAATTTTTCCTTTGTTTAGTGCCAGAATTTTATGGCAAGAATTACTGTTCAGTTTTTTTTCCCCTCCAAGAACCACGCCCCCCCACCCAAAGAAAATAACATGTGGAAAAAGTAGAATGTTTTCTGGACCCATAACTATTATTTGGTGCTAAACCTTAAAGTGGAGATAATGACATTCGTACTATCCAGCTGTAGTGAGCGAATCATTCTGCAAACCTTCAAGTGCTATATAATATATGCTATATAAAATAAAAATTAAATATAAATATATAAATATATAAATATGATATAAAATATATAAACATAAAATTATATTACATATAATATGTATATTATATATATTATAAGAGCATATTATATATAATATATATACAATGTATATTGTATATAGCATAAAAGTATATTATATATAATATACACATATCATATAATACATAATTATATTATATATTACATATAATATATAATGTAAAGGTATATTACATATAATATATGTATATAATATAACCTATAAGCATATTATATATAATATATTATATATAAATATTATATATTATATATAAAAGTATATTGCATATCATATATGTATATATAATAGTATATTATATAACATAAAATATATAAATATGTTATATATGATATATGCATATATTATATATGATACCTAATATATAGATGTAGACAAATATATAATATGTAACATAAATAAGTAAATAAAATATAAAATATTTTCCATTTGTGTGTCAGGTTACAAAGCACTATTGCATACATTTTCTTATCTGATCCTCACAACAACCCCATAAGGTAAGTAGGACAACTATTATTATCTCATTTTACAATGAAGACACTGAAGCTCTGCAAAGCCACGTGATTTACCCATAGTCACAGAGCTAGTGGTCCAGGGAGAAAACCCTCGTCTTGTAACTCTAAAGGCCAATGCTCTTTCTTCAATAATTGTCTCTGTCCTAATTGCCTTCTATTTACGTACAGAAAACACATAAGATTATCATCTTATGGCAGATTTGTAGAAATGATGACATTTCATCCTGGATTTAAAAAAGTAACTACCAGTTCCCTGGTTCTCACACTCAAACACCAGGAAGATAAAGTAAGGAAGCAGCAGCCAGGTGGTACAGCTGATAGAGTGTTGGACTTTGAGTCAGGAAGACCTGGGTTCAAATCTGCCCTTAGACACTTAGCTGTGTGACCCTGGGCAAGTCGCCTAATCCTGTTTCCCTCTGTTCCCTCATATGTAAAATGAGCTGGAGGAGGAAATGGCAAACCGCTCCAGTATCTTTGCCAAGAAAACCCCAAATGAGGTCACAAAGAGTTGGACACAACTGAAACGACTGAGCGATAACAACAACAACCATAAGGAATCTGATACAATGAGCCCAGGAAGTGAGCAGGCCAATTGCTGGCTTCAGTTCTGGGA
Organism: Phalanger gymnotis; assembly: GCA_028646595.1. Lineage (NCBI taxonomy): Eukaryota > Metazoa > Chordata > Mammalia > Diprotodontia > Phalangeridae > Phalanger > Phalanger gymnotis. The sequence goes on from CM053622.1 coordinate 377,362,084, forward strand.
ACCACATTTTAGGAAAGACATTCATGAGCTGCAGAGGGCCCAGAGGAGGGCAACCAGGGCGGGGATGAACCGTCTCAAGATTCTGCCTGATGCCAAGTAGCTGAAAATGTTTTACCATGAGTAGAAGAGGGGACATAAGAGTTATCTCTGAGTGCTTAAAATGCTAAATAAGACTTAATTTATAGTTAAAATTTAAACTTAATTTAAATCCCACCCTCTCTAAGAAGCTTTTCCCTCAGTTTTTCCTTCCATCCAATTCTTAATTATTAATGCCTTCCCCTGAGTTTACCCCCAATTTATGCTGGTTTTTTTCTATCTATTTGTTTGAATGTTGTCTCTTCCATTAGATTGCTGTCATTATGTGTTTGTCTTTCATTTTCAAAGTGAACCGTGGCATCAGGGAAATGATGACATAACTTACAGTTGACTTTGATTTGAATGAGGAAGGTCTGTACAAGGTCACCAGCCTCACTTTCTGCTCCAGAGCCTTCTGGGTCCAGTGACCAGATATTCACCACTAGATTATGAGTTTCTTGAAAACAGGAGCCTTCCTTTGTCTCTCCAGCACTTAGCAAACTGCCCCGTAGTAGGTGCTTAATTAATGCTAGTTGACTGACTTACTGACTACCTTTCCAGTCTTGGTACACCTTACCAACCTCCATGTACTCTGTGATTCATCGGCATTGAACTCCTTGCCGTTTCTTGCACATGTGACATCCCATCTGCATATTCTAGACATTTTCACTGGCTATGCCACATTTCTCCTTCCTCATCCGTCTCCTAGCTCCCTTGGCTTCTTTCAGGTCCCAGCTAAAATCCCACCTTCTGCAAGAAGCCTTTTCCAGTCATCCTTAATCTAAATTCCTTCCCTCTAAAACTACCCTCAATTTGTCCTGTATGCATCTTGTTTGTGTATAGTTGCTTGTGTGTTGTTTACTCCATCAAATTTTGAGCTATTTGGGAGCAGGGACTGTTTTTTTGGTTTTTGCCTTTCATTGTATCTCCAAGTGCTTAACACAATGCCTGGCACATTTTTTGATTGTTGTTCAATTGTTTCAGTCATGTTTGACTCTTCCTGACCCCATCAGGAGTTTTCTTGGCAAACATACTGGGGTGTTTACCATTTCCTTCTCCAGCTCATTTTACAGATGAGGAAACTGAGGCAAACAGGGCTAAGTGACTTCCCCAATGTCACACAGCTAGTAACTGTCTAAGGCCAGGTTTAAGCTCAGGTCTTCCTGACCTAGCTGCCTTGTGCCTAGAACATAGTAGTCGCTTAATAAATGCTTGTTGACTGATGACCCTGGAGGACATAATTAGGAAAAATGGGTGAAAGATACAGAGGACAACTTCAGCTAGATGGAAAATGGTATTTCCTAATAACTAAAGCTACCTGGAAGTGAAATGGGATAACTGGGAAGGTAATGGGTTCCTCCTTCACAGAGGGCTTCAAGCAAATAAAGGTTGGACACTCACTGGACAGCCATGTTGTAGAGGAGATTTTTCAAGTATAGACTTAGCTAAGGTCACCTGTGAGAATCTGCAATCCTGTGATGCTTACATCTGAACTCAGTCCTTTGCTAAGAATCATGTTATGATCAATGCCTTTCCTGGCAGCTTCATGGATCTGATGGAGAACACTTTCACTGAAGTCTTAATGCTATGGGTTTGGTGTTTCACAAGTGCACCTCTTGACACAGTGCTCAGTCTGAGAAAGAGTGATAAAATTTAAGAGGATTACTGTAAGACTTCCAAAACCTGAGTCAGTGAGAAAAGATGACTGGTTCCTTCCTTAGCCACACTTTTAACCAGAGCTAACTCAGTGTTTGGGAGGCTCTGAAGGAAAATGTGGGAGAGAAGAGGCATTAGACTGCCTACCAAATTGAAGGTCTACAGAGCCATTGTGCTGACCTCACTGTTGTATGCCTGTGAAACCTGGACAATCTACCAGCGCCATGCCTGGAAACTGAATCGCTTCCAAATAATTGTCCTGGGAAGATTCTGAAGATCACCTGGCAGGATAAAGTACTAGACAATGAGGTCCTTTCTCTAGCTAAACTGCCAAGCATTCAAACTTTACTGCAGAGAGTGCAACTCTGATGGGCTGGCCATGTTGTTTGAATGCCAAGCATTTGTTTGCCTAAAATACTATTTTACAGAGAACTCATACAAGGAAGGCACTCATGTGGTGGTCAAAAGAAGCAGTACAAGGACACTCTCAAGGTCTCTCTGAAGAACTTTGGTATTAACGGCGAAATATGGGAGACACTAGCAAAGGACTGCCCAGCATGGCGTGCCCGCATCAAAGAAGGTACTGTGCTTTGTGATTGAAGCAGAGTTGCAGCAACTCAAAAGAACCACGAGATGCACAGATTTAGAGACATCTCCATTCCAAATGTTCATACAGACTATTCATGCCCAACCTGCGGTAGAGCCCTGCTAGCTTGTATAGGTCTGATCAGCCACAGTCGGACACACTATACCTTGACCCCAACATAGTGATGTCATTATAGTCCTCTTTGAGCACAAACCAATCAACGAATTAGCCATCTTTTCGCCAAAAGATCCTGAGGAAATAAACGGGCAAACCCATATCAACATCCATTTCCTAAGTTAGTACAAAGTTTCTGAGTTCAGAGAAAATGCTGTTTCAATTTGAATAGCCAAAATGTAATCAAGTTTGCAAATATTTCTTGAGCCCCTGCTGTATACAAGGCATTGTGTGGAATACAAAGGAGGCACACAACATAGCGCCTGCTTGTAAGAAGCTCACGGCCTAGATGAGGGGGGTAGACATTAACCTGTGAGAGTAAATAGCAACAAGAGCTTTAGCAATACAAGAAATGTCACAGACGTATACCTGATTGCCAAATGGATTGTACAGACATTGGGGGTAGCGCTATTTGATATGCAGTGTGGAATAGTGACTGAAAGCATGGGATTCAAAACTGAAAGAGCTGGGTTCAAGTCTTAGCCCTGCCATTGTTAGCTATATGACCTTGAGCAAGTAATGACCTCTGAATTTCAGTCTCTTCAACCATAAAATAGGGATTTTACTTGCACTGCCCCACCTCCGGGAATGTTATGAGGAGGAGATAGGAGTAAAACACTGTTCGTAAAGCTCATAGATAGGGATGTGAGCTCTAATGGTCATTGCTACAGGCTGTAGTGATCATGAAAGACATTCTAGAGGAGGGAAAAATTGACTTGGGTCTGGGAATCAGTTAGATTTGGAAGAGAGTAGAGCCATTACAAATACCAGCGATGGCATGGCACAGAAGCAAGATGTCTTCCATGGATAGGAAGTAAATCAGTTGGTCTTGGGTGGACTTTAGGGAAAGATGAGCAGTAGTAGCAAAGTCTGCAAAGGAAGTTTGGAGCCAGGCTGGGGAGTGTCTTAGAAAGCGGGTGGCATTAGGTCTTTATTCTATAAATGAGAGTAGTTGGTGAACTGGAGCCATGGGCTATTAAAGAGTACAGGTTATGGGTTGGGACTAGGGTTTTGAAATGAAGACCTTAGATGACTTCTCAGTGATTCATCAAGTAATATCTGGATGGTGAGTAATACAATGATCTCCCTAGTCAATCTCTCTAGCGCCCAACTTAAATGCTTAAAAAAAGTCAATTATGGTCAGTGAATCATTTGAAACATCAAGGCAGAATATGGAAAAAAAAATTTATCTCAGTTTTCTCCATTGGAGTTTAAATATATATTGCTTTGAAATTAAAGCCAATAGTTAGAGCAATAGACAAAGTGCTGGATTTCAGTCACGAAGACCAAGTAACTTTTTCTGTACAGTTCAAAGTACTTTGCAAATAATATTTCAGTTCGATTCAACAAATATTTATTAAATTCTTACTATAGATGCACAAGGACAAAAAATGAAACCATTCCTGCCCTGTTAGTCCATCTCTCATCTCTTTGGATTGTTGGTTTAGCCAGACCCTTTGGGAGACCAAAAGGGAGAAGACAGAAGGGACAGGGGAAAGAGTGGCCAAAAGGAGAGAGCCTGAGAGGTATCACAAGGCAACTCAAGGCAGGTTGCAGATTGTGACCTTCAGAAAGCTTAGGTATGGCTTATGTTTAAAGTCTTACATATGTTTAGAATCCCTCTAAAGGATTACTCATTATATAAAGTGGTAGATATCAGGAATAGGGCAGCTATTTCTTTTGCTAACAGAGACAGAAGCCTCAGAAGCACACGTTAACATGGTGAAGGGAATTAAGATTTTCGTAAGAATCGATATGATGTGTATAACGAATATACTAATAATTTAGATTTCTCAAGAGCTACCCATCTGGTTCAGCAGTCAGAATTAACAACACAGCTTGAAGTGATCCATCGAACCTCTTGACAATGTTCTTCCTCACTGCGTTCTTGTGCCTGTGTACCTTAACTGAAGTGAATCAAAGACTGTAGAACCTGTTCCCATCACAGAACTCTGGTCCTGTGACCCACCAAGTAACGACCCCCAAAGACTTGAACAATATTGCTCCCATGGGACTCCAGAACTGGTTGTATTGTCTTCCACTTGCTGGCTTGTCATGGGAAACCATTCAAGCCCCAGAAAATGATTCTTTGCAATCTACCTTCCTCACTCCTTTCCCGTTGTGATTTAAGTGTATAATCTCTGTGTTCACTTCTTCAAGGTAGAATTCTGATCTGGAGAATTCCCAATTTGCAAATCTGTTCCTCATAATGAAACTAATTAAACAGCTACCTGATTACTGGCATTTTGTCTCTAGCCTGCTGTTTCATCCTTCTCAGGTTAGAGACTGGCTCAGTAAAATCCTATTAACAACACATATTTTAAAAATAAACTATAACTCATCATCTCTATTATTATCTCATAGGTCCTAGGAGGTAGGAAAAATTTATAGGACTACTCAACAGATTTCACTTAAACCTCAGTCTGTATAGTCAGAGAAGCAACTCAATGTCCAAGTCTTCTAGCCATGGGTCAGGCTGTCAGGCTCTAGGACAGGCCTGCACAACTTGCAGCCTTTCAAAGGATTTCTGGTGACCCAGGAAAAATGTAGAGGAAAACATCCTTTATAGAGAGAGGAAATCCTTTAGTGCACTGCTTACGGCCTATAGGCCACAGGTTTACAGATCTGCTCTACAATGATCCCGTAAGCGCATTCCCTACATCAAGAAGGGAAGCACATATTGCTACTGGTCAGCACCCTGAAACTCCTATCCCCTAGAACTCACAGGGCATCCACTAAGGGCAAAAAATACGTGCCACCTTAAAGCAGTAGAGGCACCAAGGGACTTGAGCTCCTAGCTTAGGCTTCCATTGCAAGCACATATTTTCACTGCCATATGGTCATAGCTGTTGCTGGGGATGGAGAGGAGACAAAAGTCCTCTTCCTACCCATTGGGAGGTCAAAGGAAGAGCTGACGTGGGTTCTGTCCCAGCAATGGAGCTGTTTTGAAAGAGACCACCAGCAGCTGTCCTCTCCTGTACAGCCCTCCACACTACTTCAACCCCTTCCCCCATGACAAAGACCAAGGAACCAGCTAAGACCTTTGGATTGCACGGGCCCTTTGGCTGGATATTTTATCTAAACCTCATACATGTGTATGTGTTATACATATGTGTATATGTTTGTATACGCACACACACACACACACACATATATATATACATACATTTTATATATATATATATATATATATACATATATATATATTTAGATTGAATCTATGATTTTGTTCTAGGCTACACCTAACTCAAGTTAGTCCCTGGTAGTTTAAGTTTGATTTTGGAAGAGAGAGAGACTCATAGGTCATTCTAAAGGTAACAAAAAGAAATTTACTTAGCCATAGCAGGAAGAGGATATTTAATAAGATTAGGTATTGAGGACATCTTGAGGACATTCAGTTGAGGGAAGTCACCTGCCTGAGTTACCCGTCCATCGTGATCTGCCAACCAAGCTTCAGAAAACACCTGAAGTCCTTTGTAGTTATTTTGTACTCCAGACATAGAGGAGGCGACATCAGGATGCGAGCCAAGCAAGTCTAGAGGAAGGTGTCAACAACTTTTAAGAAAAAAGTACCCTACCTTGCATGGAAGAACGGTTAGGATAATGCTCCTACCACACATTTCACTGGTATGAAGAACTCCTGGTGAGGAAATTCCTTATGCCAATACTGATCAGCATCTGCAGCCTAGTCTTAGAATTTTGCATTGAGCACTCACTGAAAGGAAACGTGATTTCTCCAGGGTCATACAGCCAATTAAATGTCAGACGTGGTTCTTGAACTTAGATGGTCCCAACTCTGGAGCCAGCTGTTTATCCACTACACTATGTAAGGTTGTGTGTGTGTGTGTGTGTGTGTGTGTGTGTGTGTGTGTGTGGAGAAAGAGAGAGGGTAGAGGGAGAAAAGGTGGGGAGGTGGAGAAGAAGAAAAATCAGAGGAGGAGAAAAAGACAGAGACAGAATCCAAAGATTTTTTCTCTCAATTTTCCTGTCTACAGAGGCTAAAGAAGGACATAGGAGTAAATGTAGTAATTCCCAGATTCTGAAGTTACCCCTATATTTCCAAAGCAGACCTTCAATATGGAAACAGTTTGCTATATGGAGCAATATGGGACAATTTGCTTTAATGCTATTTATGGGAATGCCATGATTCTTCATAGCAGTTGTTTGCTTTGCCACCATTATTATATGATTACTTTATCAAGTGTGCTCACTGGTTTGTTAGAATGTGTGTGGACTTAGCCTCCTGGTAGAATAGTAAATTTCTCCAGAATATGGGCTTCTCCTCCTGTGTTGCCCTGATTCCTCAGCTCAGGGCTCAATGGTTCTCACTAAATGTTGCTGATTGACGGCAAGCCCTCAGACCCCAGCTGGCCCTGAGAAAGTGCCACACCAGCACTAGTTTTCAGTGTTTGACTGGATCTATGCTTTGAATTGATAAGTCCACATTGCTCCAGTGGCTTTTTGCCAGGCCTCTGGCCCAGACAGGGTTTCACATTTCCAGTGCTTTTGCTTCCTGAGTGAACCCAAGATTTGAGGAGAGCTACATTTCTAATCACGGTGTGAATATACACTGTTCTAACAGCACTGAACAGAATTGTCATTATATCACTGCTTTTATTTTGCACATCACACTGAACCAAATGGCCTTTTACAGGCCTCAGACTGAAACAGAGCCACAGGAAGGCTAAAAGATTTTCCCTTCCTCTAACCGCTGGGCAGCTAGCTCTGTGTCACAGCCTGGCCCCACCCCCACACTCCAGAAAAGGAAGAGTCAGCAGCAACTGATCTGGGCAATTCTCAGAAAAGTGAAATCTTATCAACGGGCCTGTAAGGGCTGGTGGCACGAGGAACAAACAGCTTCTCTGCTTAAAATAGGCTTCCAGCCTTGCCTGTTTATTCAACTACGCCTGATTAAGGCCAAAAGTTCCATAAAGGAGGCATTTTAATCTTTTAATGTTTAGTATTCTCTTTGCTTGGCCCTGGGAATAATCACATTTCTGTGATACTTTCTGATTTCATAAGGTACCTTACTCCCAAGTGCCTTTGAGGTAGATATTATTATCCCCATTTTACAGATGAGGAAAACTGAATCTCAAAGAGTTTAAGTCACTAGTTCAGGGTTGTACAGTTTCAGAGCCAGGATTCAAAACCAGGTGTCTCTAGACTCTAGACTCCAGTGCTTTCTCTACTACAACAGACTGCCTCCTAGGAAACACCAGTGGCCTCTGGAAAGCAGCCTGAGATGGGAAGGCAATGTGATGTAACGGGTTCTAATCTGACCTATGTGATTTATTTACTAGGTAACCTTCAAGTCACTCCCCCTTACTAGGTCTGGATTTAGTCATGTGGAAGAAAGGAATTGAATTCAATATCCCTTTCAATTCTAGACCAATGACCCTTTCAGTTCTAATGATACATGATTCACAAGGCTTACCTCCATATTTCAAGGATCAGTGAATGAACTCTCTCTTCTAATACAAATTATATTTTCTCTGCCAGGAGTTATCTATGCAAAGGTCTAAAATACCTCCAGTAGCTGATCTTTGCTAGTTCCCATTGACTAAAAATTCATCACCTGGTATCTAGTCTTCAGGTGATGAGCCTTAGCTAAGTTAGCGCTTAGAAAACAAGCATATGAATAATTTTCAGATGATAAGCCTCTCCACATTTAGCTAGGTTGGTTCTTGGAAAACAAAATAGGAACCATAGCTAATCGTGTACTTGAAGCTTGGTAGAATCTGCTAGAATGGGAGTCCTACTGACATAGCTATCCAAAGCTCACATCACCTCCTGTGATAACAGCAATATCCTAAATTCTTCCCCCCCAAGAAGTTAGGCTAGTTTTTCCTTAAAAGGTATTGAGACCTTTCCTGAGATTTGGTTGGCTCAGGGGATTAAAGGCTCGCATTATTGGTGTCATTTCCTTATCACCTGAGTTCAAAGCATTCGTGAGGGACTCTAGGTTCTGATCTGTGGTGCTTTCTTTGTTGGTGGATCACAAGAAATCTTCACGAAGCTGAAATCACCTTCAAGTGTCCCCAGTGCCTCTCCTTCTTGACTCTCTTCCTGTTATGTTTAAATAAATCTTTTTGTTGTTGTTAACTGTCGAATGACTCACAAGAGTTTCATTTTTTTGTCCACCATTAAACCTAAACTACCAGGGGATTGGCCTGAGTCAGGCCCGGCCCAGAATATCTCCATACCACAATGAGACATCAGAGTAGGACTTCAGCAGAGAAAGTCACAGTAAGCACTATATCAGTGTGCGTGCTGATGAAGTAAGCACTATTTTTACAGATAAGATCACATAAAGAAATATTGAGTAGCAGAGTATAGGAAGAGTCTCTCTTCTAATGTGAGAATTTCTGATTTCTTGGGTCCCTGTTGCTTGGAGAAGCCAGGTGATTTCCTACAAAACTTAGGTTTAAATCTTAAAGAAATTCTACCTTAGTTTAAAGCCAAAATGCCTGGAGTGCAGAAAGCAAATATCCATACAATGGTTAATGAATGGGATATTGCTGATGATGATTATAATATCAATTATTTGTCTAGACATGCTGCACAGGTTATGCTGACTTCCATAAAGTTTTGCAAGATGTGAAATTAGCCTCTAATGCCTGATTCAGTGATATTTGTAACTGCCTCTGGCACTCTGCCCATAAAAACCAGTATAAAAGCACCAACCACTCTGAACTGCTGTCAATGAGGTTCATATTAATTAATGAGAGATGAACAAAGAAGGAAAGGCTTTTAATGAAGTAAAGAATGCTGGGCCTAGAATCAGATCTGGGTTCTAATCCTTGTTTCACAGCTTAATAGTTGTATGACCATAGGCAAGTCACTCAATCTCTCTGAGCTTCAATTCCCCCATCTGTACATTGGGAAAATATACTTGTACCATCCAAGAATACCCATCACAGTGGCTCACATAAGAATATGTGCTTTATAAATGCTTGTTGAAACAAAAAAAAAACCCACCAATCAACAACTTTCTACCTTTGAGTAAGGAAAGTGCTTTCTATGCTTAAAATTCTTCAATGTTTCATGAATCTCTGACTTCATTTGTATAGAAGCTCTCTCCATCAGTACAAAACATAACTCCTTTCATGCCTTAGTAAATGTTTTCATGAGCTGCTGTGACCAAACCTTGAATAATGGTCATTTCAACTTAGCTATGCATAAATAGATAGGTAGAGAGGTAGGTAGATGGATGATCGACAGACAGATAGTCCAGCGACCAAAGTGCTCATCACACATCTTCTTTGCTCAAAGACTTCTGCTATTAGAAGTTATCGAGATAGTGGGTAGGAAGCAAGAAGATTATTTAAAGTGTAGTCTATAACTGTTGAAAAGAGAAGGAAACAGCTATGGTTTAAAGCTTAGATTATGAATTTATTCCTACCCTTGTGTTCTTTTGCCCCTGTTCAAAGCCAGACCTGCTGCCCCAATTCCCTTCTCCTGATTCCACAGTAGATTTAGTCCATGTGATGGGTATTCAAATTCCAAGAGGCTTCCAGCAAAATAGCAGATCTAGGGGTCATGATTAAGCACTACCTTAACACAGGAACATATGACTAAATCAAAGAAAGACAAAGTAAATTACTTAAGTTAGTTCGGGGATCAGACCTATGATTTCCTTGGTTGAAGAAAGTGCCAATGAGGAAACTCTACCAGTGTATATTGGCCTGTGATCTGCAATTTGTAATCACAGTGTTGCAAACAAAAGCAAGAACAAACAACAAAACCCTTTTGGTTGTCTGTAGCTTTCTTCACTGGCCTCAGTTCATTTTGAGCTTTATAGCACTTCTGGTACCATTCCTATGCGACCATGACATGTTTTTATATTCATCATTTGTTACCTGCCTTTGCTTCTATCTTCTATTTAAGTCTAAATTGGCTCATGAGTTTCCTGTACATCCACACAAGCCTCTTTAGGCAACTCCTTTTTCTCCCTCACAAGGTACTGATTATAGGTGGCATCCTTAATTTCAAGACAGATAATATGCTTTGATTCAAATAATTTTAAACTGATTTTTTAAATTGCTCACATCCAATTGATCCAATAAAATAAAGCGCCACCCATGCCATCTAGGAATTTATATTAAGACTTACAAAAGGAGTTTTGGCTCGAGAACAAAAACTCTGCATTTTAATTGTAGCTATGCTCTGGACTCACCATCAAGCTTCAGGCAAGCCATAGAGATGGAGCTATGTCTATTTCTTCATCTGTAGAATAGGAATGATAATGCTCATCTTCCATTTTTACAGAAGTAGTCTTGTGGTTACTGTCAGAATACCAAAAAAAAATATTGTGAAAATTAATGTGGTAAAGGAAAGCAAACAGCTTAAACACAAAAGGCATTGCTTGAATATTTTCTAATAATTAGAGCATATATAATATTTTAGTTGGCTAAGAAGACTTATGACAGCTACCAACTGAGTATGTTTCTACAGATAATATCATATCATTATAATGTTTCGACATGCAAGACAATATTGTACAGTAGAAAGAGAACTGACTGTGGAGTCAGAGGACCTGGGTTCAAATCCTGAGCTCTGACTCTTACTACCTATATGACCTTAAGCAAGTCACTACACTTTCTGGAACTGAGTTTCCTGATCTGTACGAAGTGAGAGTTGGACTAGATTGCTCTCTCTGAGAAATTTGTAAAGTTTTTAGCGCAGTACCTGGCATGTAGTAGGCGCTTAAGAAATGCTTCTTCCCTCCCCTTTCTCCACCCCACACCACCACCACCCACCTCTAGATCTCTGCTCTTGTGATCTTGTGATTTGGTAATTAAATGACCAGTACTTAAGTTACAACTAGTTCTGGAACCTGAACGAAAATGTAATTTCACTTCAGAGGCACTGAGGCTAAGTATTCCGTGTGTGTCAAATAAAGTCTTCAGCTGCACAGAAGAAAGATGTAGCTGAGCAGCTTTGCTATGATTAAAAGTTTTCAGGTTTTAGCCATGTCCATCAAAGCAAACTCTGACATTCTTTCTGACCCTCATCTTCTAGAATCCCATCCTTCCCCTATGCTTCATTTCTCCTAAACTTAGATTTAAACATATACTCATAGAACTGAAAGTGACCTCAGACAATTAGCTATATTAGCTTTCAGCAAGATAGTAGAAATTTTATGACCTATAAATATTATCACATAATCAAAATGAGTCAGCTTTTGATCCTCCCAAATGGCAGATTTCTCCCTGTCATATAGCACCCTAATGACACAATCTTGCCAGAATTCTTGGGCAATAACTTTTTTATTTGGTCTTTGTATCCCAAGACCTTGTGAATAGTAGGTACTTAAATGCTTATTGTATTGGATTGTTCATAGAAATTCCTAATCTGTGAGAACTAGAAAGTCATCATAATTATAGCCTTATAACATAGTTTAACATCTAGTACTGCTAAACCTCTTTTCTTTACATTTTTTTCATTAGTTCCTTTGGTATTCTTGACTTTTTGTTCTCCCAAATGAATTTTATTATTGCTTTTTTCTAATTCAGTAGAAAAAGAGTTGTAATTTAATTGGGATAGCATTGAATATATAAATAGTTTAGGTAAAATTTCATTTTATTATATTGGCCTTGCCTACCCATGACCAATTAATTAATATTTCTCCAATTATTTAAATCTGATTTTATTTGTATAAAAAAGTTT
>CM053622.1:377374743-377416139 GCA_028646595.1 Phalanger gymnotis
CTGCTTCCCTCTGCCCCTTTGTGGGTTCTGTAGTTCTAGAATTGGTTCAGAGCCATTTTTTCATAGGTTTTTGGAGGGACTTGGAGGGGAGCTCACGCCAGTTGCTGCTTTCCAGTCGCCATCTTGGCTCCGCCCCCCTCTTTTATTTCTTAAGTTCAAAATAAAATAAATATTTTTTAAAAAAGTCATCATGTGCAAAGGGTAGTGGTTTTTCATAGGCCATGGGTTCAAAACTCAACTCTGCCACTTCTTACATGGGTGACTTTAAGCAAGCACCTAGCCTCTCCCACTTCAATGCCCTGCTCTGTTAAAAAGGAGGATGTTGGACTAGATGACCTTTAAGGTCCCTCTCATCTCTAAATCTATAGTACTAGACCCAGCGATTTAGACCTATGCTCCAAAGGGATCAAATAAAGAGGAAAAGGGTTCATGTACAAAAATATTTTTCATCTCTTTTTTGTAGTATTAAAAAAAGGTCTTTCATAACTAAGCCTCTTCCTACTTGCTAGCCTTCTTATACCTTTCCGTCCTTCATGCTCTCTATGCTACAATGACACTGGCCTCCTTGGGGTTCCTCAAACATGACACTCATCTCTTGACTTCAGACATGATCACTGGCTGTTTGTTCTCTCTCTCATACTCAAGAACACAGTTTCCTACTCCAGAATATGTGCTTTGCACCCTAAATCTTGCTTCCTCTTGAAAACAGGCTTCCTTTAGGGCATCTGTCCTGGAAAGAATTGGATACATTCATAAATCAACTGACTGTATCCAAGACACAAGAGTAACTTAATGTGTACTTTACAAAGGCATTTCTAAGGTGCTTTAGTTCATAACAGAGATGAAAATGTTGCCAGCTTTCACACAAGTTATGTTTGTTCCTTTATCTGAACTTAATGGGTCACAATCCACTTGAGTGAATTCTTATCTCTTTCTGGCTGCAGTCTTACAAAATCTAAACCTCTTATTGTCCATTAAAAAACAACAGTAATGAAAGCTTGGGTGAAGGTTCTGGAGAGTGCAAACACTTCCTTTGACACCTGAAAACAGGAAGAGCAATCTTGGTAGAGTTTGACATTCTGCCAGCTTTACAAACTCTGATAAGAATATGGAAACATTGTACTTTGTCCAGAGAAAAACATGATTCCATTACTTAATCCACCCAGAATGCTATGTTTACAAGGCATGGAGTAAAGACAACTATCTGTTTAATAGCAACAGTTGTAAGCAAGCAATATAATTCAAGCTCGGCTTGTTGCTGTTCAGTTCTGTCTGACTCTTTGTAACCCCATGAATCAACCATAGCATGCAAATACTCTCTATGAGGTTTTCTTGACAAAGACACTGGAGTGGTCTGCCATTTCCTTCTCCAGCGGATTAAGGCAAACAGGTTAAGTGATTTGCCCATATAGGTAGTAAGCGTCTCAGACCAGATTTGAACTCAGGTCTTCCTGACTCCAGGCTCAGCACTCTAAGCATTGAGCCATGTACCTGTCTCAAGCTCAATGGCATAGCCTGAATTATCTGATTTGAACATCTACAGCAGAGGCTCTGAAAGTGCAGTCCAGGGACCCCTGTGACCCTTTCAGGGGAGTCTGAGGAGTAAAACTATTTTCAGAATAATACTAAGATGGTATTTGCATATTCAAATATTCTTCCCTTTCGTAGCAACAAATCCATATGAGGCCAGATTTTCTTCATATACTTCAACTAAAACAACATATCGCAAGATGCTGAATGCAGAAGCATATAGGAGAATCCAGTTGCTCACTATTAAGCCAAGTATTAAAATATTTGCAAAATTATCTAAAACAATGCCATTCTTCTCACTGACTTTTCTGTTTGGGAAAACATAGTTATATTTCATAAAATGTATGTTATTTATGTTAACTTGTAATGGATTTATTATTGGTATCTAAAAGAATTAATACATATTTTAAAATTGTATTCATTTTAATTTCTAATACAGTAGATGTCAATAGATATAACCCACATAAACACAAGCCCTTTGGGGTCCTTGGTAATTTTTAAGACTATAAAGGGGTCTTGACACCAAAAGTCTGAGAACCACTAATCTACAGGAATCAAACTTCCTTTCCTTCTTTGTATACACAACTCTAAGAAATGAGACATTGTCAGCATGTTTAAGTTCTAAAAGAGGCTATATAAGATGGCAATCACTTTACCACCTGGTGTAAAAGGGTCTCAACACACCACAAATGCCAATAGAATTCTTGATTTCAAGCTAGAAGAGGTTCCAGAGGACATCTGGTCCAAATCGTTCATTATGGAGATGAAAAATCTGAGTTTAAGTGACTTCTCACACACATTCCGTTAATGGCAGAGATGAGCTTGAACCCATGTTCTCTCATTTCAAATCTTTTCAAATCCTTCCCCAGCACCATACTAACTCTATTTGCTTGTGATGTGAATGTCATGAAATATCTACGGTTTTTCAATTGCACATATGCATTAACCTCATTGTAGCACTATAACCTGCCCTTGCAGTATTACAAGTTTCCCCACACTGTGTGAGCAGCATCTTTTACATTTAGATGCCTATGTCAAATGCATGTTTTTCTAATGTCCTATCATAGCATCACCATGCACATCCTTTATAGCTTGTCCCTACTTTTTTTTTAGCTCGTCCTATTTTTTTTTTTTTGATAAAATGTTATGGGTGACATCTTTTGGACAGTGTACCAGTGCCATGCCAGGAAACCAAATCAGTTCCATTTGAATTGCCTTGGGAAGATCCTGAAGATTGCCTGGCAGCATAGGGTTCCAAATACTGAGGTCCTTTACTGCCAAGCATTCAAACTCTCTGCAGAAAGCACTACTCCAATGGGCTGGCCAGGTTGTTCAATATCCAAATGTACGTTTGCCTAAAAGACTATTTTACAGAGAGCTCACAGAAGAAAGGTATTCCCCTGGAGGTCAGAAGAAGCAACACAAGGACACTTTCAAGGTCTCTCTGAAGAACTTCGGAATCAAGTTTGTAATATGGGAGACGTTGGCAAAGGACCGCCCACCATGGTGTGCCCATCTCAAAGAAGGTGCTGTGCTCTATGAGCAAATGAGAATTGTAGTAGCCCAAAAGAAATGTGAGATGCACAAATTTAGAGATATCTCTACCTCAAATGTTCATATGGATTATTTATGCCTGACCTGGGTTAGAGTCTTCTGAGCTCATGTTGGTCTGACCAGCCAAAGTCAGACACACTGTACTTTGACTCCAACATGGCGATGCCATTTTGGTCCTCTTCGAGCCCAAAGGACAATCAGCCAACTTTTCCCTACTGCACTGCATGCCAACAGCTGATGGGGAGATGAAATTGGTGGTATGGATAGTCTAACAGAAGTCATCGTTTCAGTAAACAAATCAAGACAAATCAAAATCATATCTAAAAACGATAGAAGGTCTAGTATGAAACACAATAACAAGAGCAACACTTTTGAAGGGCATTCTTAAAAGCAAGTACACAATAGCAATGGGGATATAGACCCCCATGTGCACAATAGATTATTAAGAAGCATGATATATGTAAGAAACAGGAGGGGGGAACAGTTTTGTTTCCACAGAGTTGAGAGTATTCCTCTTCCTCCCCATCCCCCCTCAGCTTTAGCAGAATGTAAGTCAGGTGACTGGTTAGGACTAGTTCTAATCAAAGCTCTAAGGTGAAAAGTCAGAGGTTTGTACCCATGCTTAAACAAGCCATTTGAGGAAGGCATGACGTAGGCAGTCAGGGGTTTGCATCTGGCCAACGAAGAGCCTGGCGGGAGATTCGAAGGGAGGTTCTATAAAAGGACTGGCATCCATCTGAGTCCTTTGTACTCTCCTGTACTCTGTTCAGGGGATGTACCCATTTATTCAGACCGAATAAATGTAAAAATATAATTCAAGCGCACCCAACCTCTACTTGGGTGGCGTCCTTTCTCATGAGAAAGAAAAATAAATGCCTTTTCTGATTTTGGGCTCAGACTCCAAACTCTTTATTGTGTTGTTGCATACATATAGAAATGAATTAATGAAAAAAAAGGCATTTATTAAGTACTTGCTAGGTACCATGCGCTGCGTAAGCACTGGGGACACAAGTACAAAATCTAAAAAGGAACTTAGATGCGAATGAGGGAGGAAACATGACTAGGGGAGTGCTTGCCAGGGAAGGCACTTTGTTTCACAAAATTACAGGGATAATAAGTGGGGCTATAGGGGAATGGACTGACGTATTCTACCCAAGAACAATGACAGAATTGATTTGATCACACATTTCATGGTTCAAGAACTGAAGGGGGTCGGAGTGGGGGAGATCAAGAGGAAGGGGTATATGAAGCATCAAGGCAGTTGGCAAGGCTGTGGAGGTGGTGACCATAGAGTAAGGAATGAAATGAAGCATGATAGATGGGACTTTCCTAAAATACTGGTCCATGAAAGGCAGTCCTCAATCAGGGCAGAATTTCCTCCAGGACTTTTCTATGTTAATAGCCTGTCCAGCTCTTTTGAATGATTACAGATCACTCCTCTAGGTCATATTCTCAGATCACTCCCTTAGAGTCTAGGTCATGTTTTTTGTTTGTTTGTTTGTTTTTTCCCAATGTAGAAGCATTGGGAGAAAAGGGTAGAGAAAAAAAAATGGGGGCAGCTAGGTGGCTCGGTAAGTAGAGCACCAGCCCTGGA
Source organism: Phalanger gymnotis (assembly GCA_028646595.1). NCBI lineage: Eukaryota > Metazoa > Chordata > Mammalia > Diprotodontia > Phalangeridae > Phalanger > Phalanger gymnotis. The sequence continues at coordinate 377,379,422 of CM053622.1, forward strand.
GTCAGGAGGACCTGAGTTCAAATTCAGCCTCAGACACTTGACACATGTACTAGCTGTGTGACCTTGGGCAAGTCACGTAACCCCAACTGCCCTGCCCTCCCCCCTTCAAAAAAAAAAACAGAAAAGGGTAGAGAGACACTATCCATTTCTTAAAGAGATGTTTTGCTCAATGTTCCACTTCACATCTATGAGGGTAACCTCAATCTCTTTATAATGTATAAAGCAAGGAAAAATATATCTCTACTTCAGTCAACTCTTCTGTACCCTATATGAATGAGCTCTCAGGTGCTCATTTCCTATGCAGCCACTCCTGTAGGAATATTTATGGAATATTATGGAATGATCAAGAACCGGCTACAATGTCTAGAATCAAAATAGCTGATGTCCCTCACAAGGTTTTCCTGGGGATCATTCCATTTTATTTATCCTTTTATTCTCAATAACTTATGAGCTAAATGAAAGCCGAGATTGTCATCCCCTCTTTACAACAGGAGAAACAAAAAAAGGGTTAAATCTCTTAACAAAGGTCATCATACAGGGCAGCAAATCTCAACTTCTTTGACTTTGAACCAAGTGTTCATTTCACTATAGTGTGTTGTTTTTCACATGCTTGGCAAATATTTATCCAAAATTCTTGGTCCTTTCAACCTTTTAATACTTCAAAAGACTCATGATTTTAACTATGTAAACATTTCCTCCAACACAAATACACACACACCCATACACGTCATAACTCCTCTATGACTTAGTTGCTGTGTATGACTATTAGATGGCAATCATTAGATTGTGAGTTCCTTGAGTGAAGCAACTGTCTTTTGCCTCTTATTATATCCCCAGCACTGAGCATAGTGCCCAGCACATAGTTGGTAATTAATACATGTTTATCGACTGACCAAAAGAGTTAGTTCATCTGCTGGCCAATCTTATGGTGATTAATGTCTCCAGACTTAGCAAGGCTGGTCTTTGTTCTACAAACTTTGTGAGACTGGGTCCTAGAAACACAACCCTCCGCTGGCCTACTCTTAAAGCCTTTCCAAAATGGTGGAACCTGCCCAAGCTTTCATTCCACCAGCAGAGTCTTCGAGAGACCAGGATCCATCCCCTCCACTCCATGATGAGACATTTAAGCAGGTGGTTAGTGCAGCTTCAACCATAATGCTTCTTGAAAATTCAGAAGTCACTATACCACATTTCTAGTCTAGCAATGGTGTTTTCTCCCCTTCTGGCCATTTCTAGCATAGTCTTGGGAATCCAACTTGAGAAAAACAAAACAATTGTTGTCCTAAAGTAGGCTACTTTTATATTACTTCCAGATTAAAGCCCTACTCAAATGCTAACAAAACTTTAATAGTACCCTGGGAAGACTCCCTTTGCCATGAATAACATTCTTTGCCTTGATTATAATTGCTGTGAAGTATTCAAGCTGTCCACCTTCCAGCTACTATCTGGGATATTTCTTTTTCAAAGTTACTTAGAATTTTGCCACAAACCAAATTTTGCTGTCGCACAGTTCTGAATGCTACGGCTCTATTCTTGGTCAAGACCAATAATTAGAAAACAGCTATTTCTACTTAACAGATACATACATGTGTGTGTTTGTGTGTGTGTGTGTGTGCGTGCTCACACATATATACATATATACACATATATGTACATACATACATACATACACATGTGTATGTATGTATAGATATATAGATATGATCTGCCTGCAGCATGGATGGTGACAAGAGGTACTACTGAAAACAGAAGAAATGTAGAAAATTTGTGCTAGTTGGAGAGGCTCAAGCCATCTTTGTTTTCTGTCTGTACCACATTAATGAATAGGGTCATCATGATTTTTCTCAACATAAAGAATATGCAGAAAAGCATGCCACCTTCATCAAAAAATGAGACGAGACACAAGGTTGAAGGAAAGGATAGTCACATTACTTTTTAGAAATGCAGGAGGGGGGCAGGGGAAGGTAGACAATTAAAAATGAACAGAAACAACCTCCAGAGAGATCTAGGGAAACTTACAGTATCATAGGAATGAATAAAGATTTCCATAAGACAGATTTCCCTGTAGGGCAAACAATATAAACATTGTGGGATGTAGAAAACTAAATTTAGAGTCTTTGCATCGCAGGAACACTGCTAAAGTACTCCTGTCCACCTATCATTACTCACCCTCAGAAAATGACCAGCCCATCTTCTCTCCCTGTCACACAATTCCTTGATGATATCTTTTACTCCTATTCTTTGAACAAGTTGTTTATTAAAGCCTCCTCACATCTATCATGAAACTTATTCCATTATCTTTTGTGTGATATCCAATTTAATGCTTCGGAGATTAATGTTTTCCATGTTTTGCTACCACATAGCAACACTGGTAGACATTTGGTATTAAAAACATGGGCCTTTGCTTTTATGGGAAATTTAAGGGTGATTAAGGGAGAGTGCATTTCCCTAAGGGCAATCCAAAATCTTATCTTTGCTTGTTAAACTTTGCACACAACTCATTGTCCATTTGTCCTGCCTGTTTCAGATATAAATGCTAGTGGATAGGCTCCAATGGCTTTCATCTAAATGCATATAGTAATCTAGGTAATAGCAATTCTTCTTCCACTTGGTCTTTCTTATTTGGATAGTCAATCCAATTCTCTTGAATGATTAGAGATCTCTTCCAGGAGACTGCGCAATGTTCAAGAATGCAATGAGCACAATGTCACCCACTGCACTTTCACTCATTCTCCCTGTTCGCTGCTGGAGGTAGAAGAGTTGGAATACTCCTTGCTCCCTATTACCAACTTCCAGGTTCTCCCTCTGTCACCATCATTCAGTAACCTCTCCTCTATTGAGATTCACTCAATCCATATCTACTACCTAGTCAAAATTCTGATAGCTGCTGTCTACATCCAGGACACACTCCTTTTTTTTTTTTTAATGAGTTCAGTGCCTGGCTCACATTCTTTCTCTTCCTTAACTCTTGCCCTCATACTAGGGAACTTCAACATACATACTGATACTCTCTCAAATATCCTAACCTCATAGTTCCTCAATTTATGCATTTCCTACAACTTACTCCTCCACCCTACCTCAGCCACACACAGTGACAGTGATAGTCACATCCTTGATCTAACGAGCACTCACAAACCCACTACTTCCATTTTCATGAACTCTAAAATTCCCTTACAAGGTCACAGTCTACTGTCACTCCACCTGCCCAAACTCTATTCTTTGTCTTTGTTGACCGTGACTCATACGTAGAATGGCAGCTCATGTCCCAGACAATCCAGGAGTAGCTGTCACTGCATGTTGTTCTCCACTAGCCATGGTGTCTCCATTGTCCACATTACTTTGCTGTTCCCATAGTGACTATTAGCATTTAATCTCATCCAGGCCTTGTTCTGATGGTCTCACAGTGCTTGGTAGGTGGATAGTCTCTGCTCGGCTTTGGTCTTCATTACTAGATACTGTAATAAGCATTGAGCATACCAAGAATCATGAAAAACAGTTCATATGTTCCAGAAGTTTACAATAGAAGGGAAGACACAATATATAGATAACAAGGTACATACAAGTTACATACCCACTCCAGGCTATTAGGATATAATGGCTAGAAAATATTTCCTTGACAGAGGACAGCCCTTAAATCATAGCCATCATACCTAGCTAACAGAAGTCAGAAAGAGTGCCCTAGGATAAAGTTGTCTCTTCTTTTTAATTCCTATGTCTGGGGTGAAAGTGACAGTCCTTTCTCCCTAATAACTATGTCAATACAGTTAAAAATTCCATATATACATATATATGTATGTATGTATATCTATGTGTACATATATGTATATATGCATATATAAATATTTCATACACACATACGCTGACTTAAAACACAAATAAATTTGTACCAGAATAAAAGGTTTGCAAAGAAGGCAAGGACATTGTCCTCTACCCACCTCACCTGTAGTCAGTCTTACCTTTATGATGCAGAGCCACCTGTAGCAAAACCACATAACTTCGGTCTATTATTTTAGCCAGTGGGGGGGGGGGGAACCTCCTTGTTTCTCTACATAAAGAAGATGGAAGCAAAGGCAAGCAATGGAATGTGCATACAAAAACGTGACAAGATCTTGTTGGAATGGTGTCATGAGCACTCAATCTCAGAAAGAGCTGAAGCTGCTGAGGAAAGGCTAGGATAAAAAAAGCATTTTGAGCTACATACGTTTATATAGCACGTGCTGTATGCCAGGTACTGTGCCAGCTGCTTTACAATTACTATCTCATTCAATCCTGACAATGACCCTGGGAGGTAGGTGCTATTATTACCCCCATTTTACAGATGAGGAAACTGAGGCAAATAGTGGTTAAGTGACTTGCCCAGGGTCACACAGCTAATAATTTTCTGAGGTTGGATTTGAACTCAGGTCTTCCTGACTCTAGGCCAGGTGCTCCACCCACTGCTACTTAACTGCCCCAAGAGAAAAGAAACTGCTTAGCAAAGGGAAATGACTTCCAGTTGGAGTGGATAGGGTAAAGGTCACAGAAGTTGGAAAGAAAATAGAGTTGCTGAATTTTTTTATATTTCCTCAATATTCTGTAAAGTAGAATAATCTTTGGGCTGGAAAGGACAGAACAAAAATGCTCAAAAGGCAATTTAAATCAAAGGTAAGTAAAAAGATAGCAAGAACATGTTTAACCTATATCAGATAGCTTACTGTCTCAGGAAGCGGGGTGGGGGAGGGAAGGAGGGAAAGAATTTGGAACTTGAAATTGGAAAAAAAAATGTTAAAAAATGTTTTCACATATAATTGGAAGAAGAATAAAATAATTTTTAAAAAGAAAGAAAGATAGCAACAGAGCAGCAAATATGCTGGAGGAGTGAAAGTCTTAAAGTCCAGACAGAGAACATCTCAGGTTACTGAAAGAGCTGTCAAATATGATTCCTGAGTCATTGTAAATGGTCTTTGAAAGATCATAGAGAATGAGAGAAATGCTTATATATCTCTGTTATTATCCTTCTGGGTAATAATAATATCTGAACTTCACTTCTCAAATTATGCTAGTATTTCTAGTATTTTAATTAATGATGAGACAAGGTTATCTCTTGTTTCCCATTTCTGTATCTTCAATTTGAAACCTTTAACTCTTTGATTGGTCATATCTTGCTTGTTAGGATGATTCCTTGACATACAGCCTAGGCCTATATGGCAAAAGTTATCTTGCATAGGGTAGGACCCTTTTAGGAATATGTTAGGAATATTTTTAAGCTCGCAAAATCTTTGAAGATGTATTTTGCCCACACCTATTTCTAGTACCGAAGGATACAGGTAGGAATCACCTAAATGGGAGGTTTGCTTTTGAGGTTACATCAGATACAACTAAGTAAAGTTTCTTAAATTTTAGGATTGAAGAGGGTGTTTATATAGACAAGCGTTTGTATGAATATAAAGGAATTTCTTGAATGGGGGTGTTCATCTGGAATTACAAGAGAATCATTTAAATCTTTCATAATTTGAGACTGATCTACTAAGCCAATTTGAGGCTGTCATTAGCTATCCAGTTCAGCATTAGATGATGGCAAAGTCAGAATCTAAAAATGTCTCAACCGGCTGGAATATGGAGCCAAATCTAATGAGATGAAATTAAAAAGGGCGTACATAAAGTCTCACAATGGGTACGAGACAGAGAAACTATGGCTAGATAGTGGTTCATCTGAAAAAGATCTGGGGGTTTTAGTGGACTGAAAGTTCGATGAGTCAAGACTGTGATATGGCAACAAAGAAAACTGATAGTGGTGATTACATTTTTTGAATATAGGTCGGACTAAATGGTCATCCAGCTCACTTCTCATTCTGAAATTTTGTGATTATGTGGCCTCTGTGCATTTGCATGCCCTCTCCCCACCACATCCAGAATGGATTCCCTCTATATATCTAACAGAATCATTCGCTTCATTTAAGACCTAGTTCAATTCGATTCAACAAGTGTTTATTAAACACCTAAAGTGTGGCGCATAATATCATAGAATCACAGGATTTCAGAGCTGGAGGGGACATCGAAGGTCCCTCTAGTCCAACTCATACCTAAACAAGAATCTCCTCTACAATGTATTTAGCAAGTAATCAATCATTAGCTTTTGCTTAAAGATCTCTAGGGAAAAAAAATCTGATTTATCTGGTGGTAGCCTATTTCATTTTTGAATTATGTTAATTATTATGAAGTTTTTTCTTATATTAAGCCTAAATTTTCCTCTTTTGTAATTTACATTTATTGCATCCGGTTCGAATTCTGGGGCCAAGCAGACTGTCATATCTTTGTTTCTTGTGATAACCCTTTAAATGTGTGAAGATGGCCATCATGTCCACCATAAATCTTATCACTGGGATAAACGTTCCCCACCTTCTTCAATCAATTTTTATATGCCATGAACTCAAGTTTTTTCACCATTCTGGTTATAGTCTTCTGAAGTCTCTAGCTTATCAATGTCCCTCCTAAAATTTAACATCAGAATGGGACACAGGGCTCCAAATATGGTGTGACTAGGGCATAGTATAGGGGGACTATCAACTTCCTAATCCTGGACACTATGTATTCAGCATAGTGCCTGAAACATGGCAAACACTTAATAAATGCTTGATGCTTAATGTATGTCTCTACCTATCTATCTATCCTTCTAAATATAACCTAAGATTGTATTGGTTTTATTAACTTCCGTATTACACTATTAATTCACACAAGTTTGTATTTCACTAAGATTTTCAGGTGTTTTTCAGATGTCTAACCAAGCCTTGTCTACCTTGTACTTATAAAATTGACTTTTTGACCCTAAGCATAAGACTTTACATTTATCTCTAATAAATTTTTATCATATTTATTTTAGCCTAATGTTTTAAACCAATCAATGTCTTTGTAAATTCTGGCTGTCATCCAGTGTGTTAACTATCCCAATTGCTCGCCATCCCTAAGTTTGATAAGTACACCATCTAATAAGCGTAATTTGTTTCGGATCATTAACAAAAATGTTCAAAAGCACAGGATCAAGCACAGACCCTAGAAGCACTCGACTGGATACCTCTGTCCAAGCTAACTTTAAACACTTGATGGTTACTCTTTTGGTCCAGTCCTTCCTCTAGATCTGAGGCCATATAATTGTGCACTTATCTGAACATGTAACTCTGAAAACTTCAGGCAAGTGCTAAATGTGAATTATGGCACAGTAATTTAAGAAAAAATTCTCAATTGGTGTACCTAAAATTTAGGTTAATTATAGCTATAATATTTCCCTGATCTACCATCTAGTAACCTTGTCAAAAAATAAGTAACCTTACCTATTCTTGGCAGAGAAAGCAGAAGCAAAATTAGTCGAGCATCTTTTCTTCATTCGGTCCTCAGTTATTGCCTCATTGCCTCATCCACGCCAAGCAGTAGCTCAATGTGTCATGTGATCTTCCTCCTAAGCCTCAATACAGATTTTTGCTCATTCTCACTTTAGCTCTCCTGACACTGGCTTCTGCAGCAGCAGCAGCAGCAGCAGTAATTCACATTGATGTAGGGACTTCAGACACACAAAATGTTTTCCTTAAAAAGTAAAGTCATTCTGGGAAAACACATTTGCTACCCAATAGATAACCCCTATGGGGACAATTAAAAGCTGACAATTTCCAGCAGTTGAGTGGTATTTTATCTGCTTTTTAACAATGTTCTTCAAATAGCTATAAACACTTCACCTCATAGTAACCATGTAGTATAGATGGCATTTTTTTTCCTAAGAGTTTACAAGGTAATATTTTAACTCCATCAGCTTATGGGACTTTGGCTAAGTAATTGAATTAAGTTATGATGGCCACAGAACTCTCCTGTATATGCCCAACATGTCTATGAAAAGGAAACTAACTTTGGAACGTGAAGAACCAAATCTCAGTCCTGGATCTCTCTCTCTAATTTATTATGTAACCCTGAACAATCATTTAGTCTGTGTGCCTCAGTTTCTCCATCTGTAAAATAAAGATATTCCTGACCTATTTACCTCAAAGGGGTTTTTGAGATAATAAAATAAAATGATATAGTTATAAAAATGTTTCGTAAAGCAAAATATGCTTTTCAAATTAAAGGTGGCATTATGGCTATGTCCTAATTAGTGCAGATAATGAATCCTCTGAAATGGTTGCGTTACTCAGATTGGCATTGCATATTTCCATTAGAACCAATTACCACATTTACTACTTGCAACTTCAAATAGTACAAAATAGATACAAGTGAACACTCCAAGGAATTCATTATTTGCACTAATCAGGGCCTGGCTGAATTAAATCAATCAAGAAACAAGCACTACTATAAGCCATGCACTGGATTAGGTGCTGGGGCATCTAAATACAAGAGGGACTGCTCAGGGAGTTTGTGTTCAAAAAGCAAGAAATATGCACATATATAGGCACAAACAGAGCACATGCAAAACCGATATAAGACAAACTTGAGAGAAGAGGCACTGGCTGCTTGGGGGGACCAGGAAAGATCTCATGCAGAAAGTGGCACTTGAGCTAAGTCTGGAGTGACTGGAGGCATCTCAGGAAGTAGAGATGAGGAGGGAGAGCATCCCAGGTGTGGATAACAGCTGGCACAAAGGCAGAGAGCCAGGAGATTGAGCGTCGCGTATGAAGAGTGACAAAACCAATGTGATGGACTGTCAGCCTAGTGTAAAGGAGCAGGGTGTAATAATTCTGAAAAGGAAGGATGAGTGCAGATTGTGAAGAGTTTAAAACACCAAGCAGAGGGGTTTAGATCTGATCCTAGCGATGATAGGCAGCCACTGGAGTGTGCTCAGTAGTAGTGACTTAGTCAGAAAATTCACTCTGGTGATTGTGGGTCAAACCGACCTTGTCATTCCACTCCCACTAACATATAGTTGTTTTCTTTATGTACACCAAGAGCCTCTAATAGCTACCACTGACATAAACCCCCCAGGGCAAAGACTAAGGAATATCAGCAAAGTCAAACTACCTGAGGATTTGGGATCATTTCAGTCAGTCTATCCAGATATTCATTAGCCAATAGATGAGGAAGACAGACAAAATGACTGATCTTGTCAATCCATTTATTTTATAGCAAGTAGATATGACCAAAAGCTATGGTTATTCCTTGATAGAGGAGCTCAATACCATAGGAAGCAAATTTTCCCAGTTCTACTCAATACAGTTTCCTCCTATTACTCAATTCTGAGCCATTTCCAAGATATGGATGAACTATACACATAAACAGATGAGGCAAAAGTAGGATTTTTTGCTCCTGTTTTCCTGGTAATCACCTTTATCATTTAGTTGATATGTGTAGATAAAGCCTTAGTATAAATGATTCATCTTTGAGCACCCTGTCCCTTCCTCTAGAATATCGAAAAACCAGGAACTATTCCCCTTGACCTCACTTGGGGTTGGGGCCAGGACTTATTAGAGGCCATAGTGGTAAAGCTTTTAAGGAGCAGCCTGTGTCCCTGGCAAAGTAGCCTGGTCACACACGGACATTCTCCAGACTCTTCTCTTGTGGCATTTCTACCATAAGAAACCTCTGCCCTGGGGACTTCCTTTCCTAATTGGTGACTCCCTACCCAGGACCACATTTAACGAAGGATCCCAGCCCTGCTTCACCTCATTCATGCCTGGACTCATTATCTAGCCTCCTCCTTGCCTGCTGCATTATTCTTCCTCTCCTTGCTTCTAACTCCCCTTTGTGTATAGTCTGTCTCTATTAGAATCAAAGTTCCAACCTGGGATGATGGCATACTGTCCCTGCTGCTGAGGAGGCCAAATTTGATGGATTGCTTGAGTTTAGGAGTACTGAGTATGGCTAATGCCACTTGGGTCCACACTAAGTCTAGCACCAACATGGTGTTCCTCTTGAAACAGATGGCTACCAGGCTGCCTAAGGAGGGGGTGAAATGGCGCAGATCATAAAAATGCAGCCAGTTAAAGCATACATGCCAATTGGCATTAAGAGTGGGCCCATGAGTGGTCACTGGTCTTCCAGTCAGGGCAAAATAAGGAGACATAGGAAAGAAAGAGACACAGAGAAAGGAAGGAAGATATAGAGAGGGAGAGAAAGAAAGAAGGAAAGAAAAGAAGTAAAAGGGAAGAAAGAAGAAAGGAAGAAAGAAGGAAAGAGAGGAGAAAAAAACAGAAAGAAAAAGAGAGAAGGAAGGGAGGGAAGAAAGAGAAGGGAAGGAAAGAAGGAAGGAAGGAAGGAAGGAAGGAAGGAAGGAAGGAAGGAAGGAAGGAAGGAAAGGAGGAAGAGAAGTAGGAAGGAAGGGAAGGAAGCAGAAAGGGAGGAAGAAAAGGAGGGAGGAAGGAAGAAATGGAGAGGGAGGGAGGGAAAGAAAGAAGGAAAGAAAAGAAGAAGGAAAGGAAAGGAAAGGAAAGGAAAAGAAAGGAAAGGAAAGGAAAGGAAAGGAAAGGAAAGGAAAGGAAAGGAAAGGAAAGGAAAGGAAAGGAAAGGAAAGGAAAGGAAAGGAAAGGAAAGGAAAGGAAAGGAGAAAGAAGACAAAAGAATATAAGTTCTTGAGAGTAGGAATTATCTTGTTTGCTTTTATTTGTATCCCCCAATGCTTAGTAGAACATCTGGAATATAGTAAGCATTTAATAAATGCTCTACTTATTTATCTATCAGAGTAGAGCCATTTAGTGTGAGAGTCTAGAAGCAGAGTTTTATGAGGCCCAAAACTGGTTATTTTCCACATGGCAAGCAGGTCAGAGGAAAGCAGCATTTCCAAGGTGGACAAATATGGATCAGCGATGTAGGATGCAAAGGAAAAAATTGTCAAGCCTGGTCTAAGGTTAGGGAAGAGTGCAAAGAGGTAAGTATGAAAGTGGGTCAGACTTCATACAACGAATACATTTGCCAATATGACTTCGAATCTCTGTTTTGTGGTTATGATGATACACAGAAGCCATCTAGTCCAACCAATACTCGAAATAGAATTTCCTTTGCAACAAACCAACAACAATATACCAGCCTTTGTGTAAAGATCCCCAATGATAGCAACCCCATTAACTCCAGGGACAGACTATTCTACTTTGAGATAGTTCTTGTTGTTAAAAAATATTTCCTCAAGCCTAAATTGCTTCTACTCTTTTGAGCTCCCACCCTTTTTAGTTTTCTCTATCTAAAGTTTTCTCTAAAAATTTCTCTTTAGTTTTGATAAGAAAAATCCATATCGGCACTTGTTTGGAACTAAAACGATGGCTCTTCAAAATTTTGATTTCTGCCTCTGTGATTTTTCTGAACAAATGAAAGTGTTCAATGAGATTTTGAAAGGACTATTGTTTGAGAGCATTCAGTAATGATGGAAGAATGTTTCATTTAATCCCTAAATGAGCTTAGAGTTATAAATTATAATTAATACCACTTGGAGCCTAGCCAGCCTAAAAGGCCACAATTTTAGGGTATGAAGAAATAATTAAGAGATTTAATTGCAAAAGGGGAAAAAAGGATAGATTCTGTCTGAAAGAACGAACTAATTTTCTTCTTATTTTTGGAGAACGATTGTGTTTATTTTGTGGGTTTAGTCAGAATACCACAACCACATCGTGGAATCTTTTTGGAGGTATTAAAAGATTTTTCAGTATAAAGAAATGTATTCATTTCTGGTAAGTTTTTTCTTTTCTTAAAAGGAATGTCATTGGAAACATAAAATTAACAGTACATCCATCACCAAGATATCGCCTATAAATAGCAGAATAACTACAGGTGCCCTTTCCCATCCTGATGTCCCTTTTGTCTGAGAGAAATAACTACATGACCTCATTTTACTTACACTTCAGTTGAACTTGATAATGAAATCTACACACTAGAATGATCAATTGTAGTTGGGTTTTTTGACCTCATTCAACATCAAAAGCTTACTTTCAAACGCTGACTGTGTAAAACCATGAAGAAACATTGAAACTAATCTGAGGGTTTCTTTAAGCATGTCCTCCTGCCCTGATTCGGCAATATTTTTTAAAGAATAACAACAAAAAAAAGTCAAGATCATTCTGACCCAAATGCTGGGTGGAACATTTCCTCTCTGGTTATTTCACACTTAATCTTTGTCAATAGTCATTGAAAGATTAGTTATTATTAGCTAGTCAGAAATAGCTACTACAATGCATAGACTTAGAGTCAGTCAGTCAATAAGCAGTAATTATGTGCCTAGCTCTGTGCTAAACACTTGGGATACAAAAAAGGGCAAAAGACAGTCCCCCACTCTCAGGGAGCTCATTCTAATAGGAGGAGACAACATGAAAACAACTATGTGCAAAGAAGCTATGTTGTTCAGCCACGTGCAATTCTTTGTGACCCCATTCGAGGTTTTCTTGGCAAAGATACTGGAGTGGGTTGCCATTTTCTTCTCATTTTACAGATGAGGAAACTGAGGCAAACAGGGTTGAGTGACTTACTCAGGGTCACACAGCTAGTAAGTGTCTGAGACCAGATTTGAACTCAGGAAGAAGATGAGTCTTCCTGATTCCAAGCCCGGCACTCTACTGTTCAACCACAAACTATAAGCAGGATAAATTAGAAGTAATTAATGGAGGGGAAGCATTGGATCAAGAGAGACTTCATGAAGAAGGTGAGATTTCAGCTGGGCCTTGAAGAAAGCCTGAGAAGCAAGAAGGTGGAGATGAAGAGGGAGAGCATTCCATGCATGGGAAGCAGCCACTGAAAATGCCTGAAGCCTGGAAAGGGGTGGGCAGTGCAGGTTACAAAGGGGAAATATGACAAGCGCTCATTAAACACTATGTGCCAAGCACTGTGCCAACTGATTTACAAACATTATCAACAACAACCCTGTGAGGTAGCTGCTGGTATTAATCCCATTTTGCATTTGAAGAAACTGAGGTAGACAGAATTAAGTGAAAGGCCTTGAATGCCACACAGGAGATTTCCTGTTGGATCCTGGAGGCTATAGGGAGCCACTAGAATTTATTAACAGGGGAGGATGACATGATTACTTTAGAAGACGAGTTTGACAGCCGAGTGGAAGATGGATTGGAATGGGGAAAGACTATGGACAGCAATACTATTGCAATAGTCCAGGCATGATGGCACCCAAGGGGATGTCAATGACAGAGGAGGAAGGTACTTTTAGGGGTCATCGAGTCCAACCACCTTTTTTTTAGAGATGAGAAACCTCAGGCCCAGAGAGGTTAAGGGATTGGCTCTAGGTCACACAGGTGTGTCAGAGGCAGGATTTGTGCACAAGCCCTCTGACTCCAAAGCCAGGGATTTCTTTTCTCCTATTTTTTCACCCCAATAGGGCCTCTTTTGTCAGGATTAAGCAAAAGCATGGGAACACAGACAAAAGAGGCCCTAATAGGCTGACTCAGAATTCTCAGTTTAAGGACTATGGCCGGAAACAAAGTCCTGGTCCCCAGCAATCAACTTCTTTTTTTTTCTGTTTGTAGGTGTATATGTCACTAATGTAGCCCCTACGTTACATTGGAGATTAAATTGTTTTATTAAAGGCATGGGGAGCCTTCACAGAGGTGTTAGGGAAAGTACTTTATAAACCTTGACATGCTCCATAAAGGTAAATTATCATCACTCCTTCCTTATCAAATTAAATACATGTTTAATAATAAGATAAGAATAGGAAATGGAGCTATAATTTCATAAGTATACAGAACTATCAGGCAAGAAAACTTCCATCTTAACATTTTCTCTGTAACTTATTTTTCTACAGTTTCCCGGAGCACTGAGAAGTTAAATAATTTGCCCAGAGTCACACAAGCCAATATGTGTCAGAGGCAGGACTTGGATGCAGGTCTTCACAGATCTGAAGTCAGCTCTCTTGGCACAGTGGATAGAGCACCAGCCCTGGGCTTAGGAGAAACTGAGTTCAAATCCAACCTCAGACACTTACTAGGTGTGTGACCCTGGGCAAGTCACTTAAACCTGTTTTCCTCAGTTCCCTCATCTGTAAAATGAGCTGGAGAAGGAAATGGCAAACCCCTCTAGCATCTTTGCATAGAAAACCCCAAATGGTGTTACAAGAGTCAGACAGCACTGAACAAGAACACCATCTATCCACCATACCTCATTGCCTTAACTAGATGTTTAAATTTTAAAATAAGTCCGACCTTCAAATACTTAAATTTTCCCCTCCATTTTCTCTGTCTCTACAAAGAAGATAAAATTGAATCAGATTATCCTTTGTCATTTGCCTGTCATAAAAATAAAAAATAACTACTTGCCCTGGTTATAAAATTTCAAATAAGTCATGTGAAAGTAAAACAATTATCCTTTCTGCATCACAACTTTTCTCATCAGGGTTTCAATATACCACAGCTTGAAAAAAGAAATTTGATTGGCACTGGGCACTACGGTCTTGGGTCAATGTCATGGCTTCCTGGTTTCCTGAGAGCAGAAGGGCCAGGGGACAAAGATCTCTAGGTGCTTGCTTAGGCTTGATGGGCAGACCACCATGAGCAACCCTAAGGTAGGGAAGCTATGTTTAATTGAACCAAGACTGTGTCAGTTAACTATCTTTTTCATGATCTGAATGTTCTTCCCCTCCCATGGCTAATAAACCACCTTGTTTTATTATCTGTCCAAAAAAAAAGATATATCATGGGTCAGCTTAAGAAATTGAATGGGAATTTTGGGGGAGTTTTGTGGAAGCCACAGACCACATACAAAGGCCAGCAGACAACACATAAAAAGTTTAGAAACTCAGAAATGCATAAAATGTGTGTATAGTATTGTATAATACCAACATATTTCATCTTTTAATATCATAATAATTCAGATCTTCTCTAGTACAAAGCAAGGGCCAAAATATTTTACATAGATTTTTCCAGATTGCCAGGGTATCACACCACTAACCCCAGGATATAGAAGGGATAACTGTACTTACTTATTTCATGGAAATTAGTGTGATTTGGTAGCCCATTCATTTTTTTTTTTTTTGGTCCTCTATCTTTTCCATCTGATAGGAAATAACCATGGGAGAAGAGGATGAGAAGACACAGGAAGAGTCATACTTGTAGGCTCTGGGCCCCTTCAGATAAGGGAGATCCCAAATAAGAGGGAACTCTGGCTCAGCAGATCTCTTGGGTTCTACTTAACTGTTTCCAACACTACCACACTCGGCACATTTCTCTCTAAGCGCTGTTATGCTGAAGTCTGTGGGTAAAGAGGTGAATGATTAATAAGAACTTGGTAGTGATACCAATTTAAGCTAAAATGGTAAATGCTTTTAAAGCCAACTGACAGCAGATCCTGCTGAGATCCATGACGGAAATAGAAAATTACTTCAAATAAGAACAGGGAGGTGGAGACGAGCTGTAACTGGCACTGTCCAGAGACAAAAAACAACAACAAAACAACAAAACCACAATAACTTTTGTGTGTGGAAAAAATGTTACGCTTCAAAGAACTACGATTAATTCATCCTTTGACAAACATTATATTCCTACTGCTAGGTACTGTTAAAAATACGAAGTTTATTTATGACACTGAGCCTGCCTTCATGGAGTTCACAATTGAGTAGGAAGATAAGATGCCGAATACTGATTGCTACGATATACAACATTTCATTATAGAATGGTATAAAAACAAAGCACTGAGAATTCTGGGGTGGGGGTGGGGAGGGTGAGACCATTACTGACTGGAGGAACCAAATTGTGGCAAGCTTTTCTGGATAGGACTTTCAGGTCCATGAAACAGTTTCTTTCCGCCAACTTTACATAGAGCAGGAATATTACTCCTTACTTGAGTACACAAAGGACAAAAGAAATATATGCACGTACTCTGGAAAGTAATACATTAAGAAGATTGCTTTAGAGATGCCAGCTCAGAGAAATCATTAAAAATGTATGCAAATATTTTAAAAGGCATTTTATGTGATCTCACTCATTCAATTATGCTTTCTCTTAATTTTTTATATCTATTACAAAAGAGTCTTTATTTATAAGTTTTATGTTTTCTATCCCCTAGATGAAAATCTGCAGTATTATGCCCTTACAAAATACAAAACTGGCTTACCTACTCAACAGGAGAGAAAGGAAAACCATTTCCATGAAAATAAACAAAAGTTACACTGCCATAGTTTGTGTTGTTTTTTTTTCATCTTTAAAGTATTTTACAAATATTAACCTATTAATCCATAGAAAATCACCTTAAAAAGAAGGAAAGAGTGGGGCACCTAGGTGGCACAGTGAGTAGCGCACTGGCCCTGGAGTCAGGAGGACCTGGGTTCAAATTCAGCCTCAGACACTTGACACAAGTACTAGCTGTGGGACCTTGGGCAAGTCATTTAATCCCAATTGCCCTGCCCCCCCCCAAAAAAAACAGAAAGAAGTTAAATTATTTTCCCCACAAAGAGAGTTAGTGTCTAAATCTGGATTAGACCTTGGACCTCTTTATCATAAACAGTTCAGAGATTCAACTTGTACAAACATCTACAAGGTCAAATACTTATCAGTTGCTTTACTAACAATAACAAACTATTCTTAGGAAGTTTCTTCTGCCAAAGTTCTAGGTAGTGAGAATATTTCTATTGCCACTAATAATTAACAATTTTAAAAGACTCAAGTTCAGCAAATGTTTGGCTAGCTTAAATTTCAGGCTAGCTTAACTAGAGACTAGTTAGGGGTTCTAGCAAGTAAAGAGTGGGCTATGAATATATAAATCAGGCTGAAAATTCTCCTATGAGAAATCTGCTCTATCCCAGTTCCAGGCAGGTCGGAAGGATTGAGAGGACCATCTAAAGTGTGAAAGATTCTAGGCTGCCTGAGCAATCCCCTCCAAAAACTCACAGAGCTTGGCCAAACATCTGGAAGGCAATACTAGTCTGAGCTCTAAGTAGCAACTTGGGCTATACCTTTCAATTAAGATTTTGGGACGTTTGTTTGTCTTCCCCATCACTTAGCAGTAAATGTTCTCTAAATGAGTAAGTCAGTGGCTATACTAGAAAATAAAAAATAACTCATGCAAAAGAACCTGTGTGTCCAAAACCTAATTTATTGGAATGAAATGTTAATAGGCAGGAAGCTGCTCCTTGGCCTTAGATAGGCAAAAACATGGCTGGTAGGGAGTCTGAGAGAGCTTCCCTCTTGTGGCATGTTCCTCCAGGCCTGGAGGGACTCTCTGGCTTTCAGCCTGCTCGTGATCCCTAGAAGTACTCATGATGGGAATGCTGATCCTCAAAGATCCCAATGATGAGGCTTCGACCTTCCCTTACATACAAGGACCTTTCTTCCTCATGTTAACCATGTGGTTCCTATTAATTTTCCCTTATTCTAGCATTTGTACCACATGGTTCATGGGGACAGAAGTCAATATTAAAATTTAACTTTAATAGCAGACCATGATCCCAGATCTGTAAAAAGATATTATTTTCTGCCTGCAGGCCCTGGATGTAAGGGAATTTTTTTTTTTTGCACTGGTGCTTTACGTATGAGCCCATAGCTTTTACCAAGAACAGAAACAGAAAGAAAACTCACCAGTC
The DNA here is from genome assembly GCA_028646595.1 of Phalanger gymnotis. NCBI lineage: Eukaryota > Metazoa > Chordata > Mammalia > Diprotodontia > Phalangeridae > Phalanger > Phalanger gymnotis. The sequence goes on from CM053622.1 coordinate 377,396,880, forward strand.
AGGAATTCAAGGTGAAGAAGATGAAGGAGAAACCATCCACTGGGGCATTATTCTAAACAAGGACCACAGTATAAAGAAATGCATATATATGGATGGATATATACATATGTGTGTTTCCTTATTCTCATATATTCCCTTTACCGATGAAAATCTTACAAACAGTACACAGAGTACACAGCCTGGCACACAGTCGGCATTTAAATGCTTATTTATTGATTCATTAATTGATATAAGATATTCATATTCATAGCAGAAAATCTATGTGCTTTTTAGCAACTGCTAAAACATGTTTATTGTTTGGTCCTTCAGTCGAGTCTGACTCTTCATGACCCCATGGATTATAGCATGCCAGGCCCTTCACTACCCTCTTAAAGTAGACTCCACTATCCTCCACTATCTCCTGAAGTCTGTCCAAGTTCATGTTTGATGTTTCCATGATACTGTCTATCCATCTCATCCTCTGTCATGCCCTTTTCCTTTTGCCTTCAATCTTTCCCAACATCAGGCTCTTTTCCAGTGAGACCTGTTTTCTCATTATATGGCGAAATTATTTAAGCTTCAGAATCAGGAGTTGACCTTCCAGGGAATAGTCTGAATTGGTTTCTTTAAGTATTGACTGATTTGATCTCCTTGCTGTTCAAGGGACTCTCAGAACCACAATTCAAAAGCTTTCCTTATAGTCCAACTCTCACATTACTACTGGAAAAAACCGTAGCTTTGACTACGTGGACCTTTATCAGCTAGGTGATATCTCTTTTTTTTAGTATGCTGTCCAGATTTGCCACAGTTTTCTTTTCAAGGAACAAGTGTCTTAATTTCATGGCTGCAGTCACAGTCCATAATGAGTTTTAAGCCCAAGAATATAAAATCTGCCACTGTTTCCATTTCTTCTCCCTCTGTTTGCCAGGAAGTGATGGGACGAGTTACCAAGATCTTAGGTTTTTTGATGTTAAGCTTCAAGCCAGCTTTTACATTCTCATTTTTCACCCTCATCAAGAGGCTTCTTAATTCTTCTTCGCTTTCTGCCACCAAAGCGGTATCACTTGCATATCTGAGATTGTTGACATTTCTCCCAGCTTTTGATTCATGCAGCATGGCATGTTGTATGATGTACCGTGCATATAAATTATATAAATAAGGTAACCATATTCAGCCTTGTTGTATTCCTTTTCCAATGTTGAATGAATCAGTTGCCCATGTTTGGTTCTTACTGTTGCTTCTTGGCCCACATGGCTCTAAGCAAGTAAAAGGAGTAATCAGTTTTGTTTTCCTCATGCTTTGGATTTAGACTAGTTTGACAGAAAGCAAAGAAATATTTCTTACACAAGCCAAACCCAGGAAGCACAGAAGTTTTTGCTTTTGTGCTCTTTTTTTACATGTAAGAATGGGGAGGAGGTGAAAGATCACTTGGCAAATATAGAGAAAAGGAAAAGAGACCCTTTAATTAGGGTAAAATTTGAAAGAGAGAGAGAGAGAGAGAGAGAGAGAGAGAGAGAGAGATATAAATGGTTCCATCCTCCCAATCCTCTTGATGAAAGTACAGAATATAAGGGGCAATAAGGGAGACAATGTGGTATAAGGTTTTGCCCTTTTCTGATTTTTTTCTTTACAAAAATAGATGTATGTTTTTCAGAAAAAAAGAAAAAGCCCAATCACGAATGAACTCTGGGCTACCTGAATGGTGCTTGTGTCACCTAAAAAACAGGGAAGCAGCTATGTGAATGGCTGAAGAGTATGGCCATTTTTCTAGGTCATGGTGCCCTCAGACTGCATATCAAAGCCTAAGCTCTCTCTCAGGGTCATTGGTGACAACTATGAATGGCTGGTCTGTGTAAACTATTAGCCCTTGTCTTGTCTTGATGTCTTATCTGTTCTGTGCTCGCCACCAGAACAGGAGATACATATCCTCAATGCTCTGTTTAGAGGCAAGTTCCTTAACAGCTCTGGCAAAACACTTTTCCTCAAAGTCATTGGACCAGTCCAGGCAGTGATACCCATACCAAAAATTGAATCTGTTGAGGGGAGGTGCAGGGCCATTACAGAGAGACTTTTCTTCTTATTCTTGTTCTTCTTGGCTTTATTCTTCTTAATGAAGTTAGCCACTCTCTTGCTCTAGGAGCATCTGATCTAGGTCCTCACCATTTATGTTTTCAGGACATAAGGATTAAGTGACACAGACAATAAGATGTAAAGTTGTCTGTTTCAGACTTTGAAGTGGACCATTTACATATTGCAGAAGGTGAGCTGGCTCCTTGATTAGCTAGCACTGTTTTAAGAGAGTGTAAAGAAATGTTTCCTTCTGGAGACATCAAGTTCCTTAATCAATCTGAGAGAATGATGACGCCTTGGCTACTGAATAAAGGCATTTAGAGCAGAGATACTTAACCTGTTGTGTGTAATGGACCCCATGGGAAGCCTGTGGACTCCTCAGAACAATGCTTTCAAATGCATAAAATAAAATATATAGAATTATGAAGGAAATCAAAGGATACTGAAAATAAAGATATAATTTTTGTTCCCATCCAACTTCACAGATTCCCTGAAATCTATCTATATATTCCTTGGGAATCATTGGACCTGCAGATTAAGAACCCCTGATCTAGTGACTGACTGAGAGGATCAGCCATGCTCCTTGGCTCTATGTAAAAGGCAAGCCAATCAGCTTTGAAGGGAGTCAAATCTGGCAGTCATGAAGAAAGCTGGAAGAACTCAGCTCCCCCGACCTTTACTTTCACCTCTTGGATAATTCCCTGTGGAAGTAGGAAAAGGAGAAGAGACAGAGAGGGAGAGAGAGACAGAGACAGAGACACCGAGAGAGAGACAGAGAGACAGAGAGGATTCCTTTCTTCTCTTCCTTCTTCCTTGGCAATGGCTTCTTAGCCAATCACATAGACTTGTCACTGCTGCAGACCAATGGACCAGACTGAGTTTAAAAGAAATGGGGCTAAGAATTCTAGAGAGCCCCATTGTGAGTCCAGTGAGTTGGCAGGAGAAGCTGAGAAACTGGCAGTCAGGGATAAGATAGTGATCTGGATATAGCAGACTGTAGAATCAAGATTTCTTCTGGTCCTAGGGTGTTGACTCCAGGTATTTCTGCAAATGTGTAACAGTAGCTGAATCCAGAACTGTGTTGCCTGAACTTAAAGCTGGAGTCAGTAGTAACTATAGCCAATCAGTAAAAAACAATATCCAGCAGAAAATGTAAGACCAAAATAAACAGTTGTGCCTGAATATCAGTGACCCCGCAACTCAGCAGCATTCAAAGCGTGAGTTGCTCTTTCTGCTACAAGGTGCCATTACCAAAAGTGGAGTGTCTCATCTTCTTGTTGCACTTTCCAAGAGGTAAATGCAAAAAGGTAAAGAGCTGACTCTGGGGTTAAGTTCTACCTCCATGACTGTCAGAGTTCATACCCTTCAGAGCTGGCTGGCTTGGGTTTTTGTTTGTTTGTTTGTTTTACAAAAGGCCCATGGGGCATGGTTGATCCTCCCAAGTCATTTCCTCTAGACATTTCCTCTAATGTTAACTGCCTTCATCCAGTGGCCTCTCAAATTGATTAAGGAGCTCCTTCACACCTCCTAAAGGAGTAAAAATAAATAAGTAAATGGTACTTTACATTACAAAAAAAGCCACTTCAAGGTCTGAAAGAGTTGCAATTTATTGTCCTTGTTACTTGCCCCTCCCAGCCAGGAAATTATAAGAAGTAGGTTGCTGTACTCAACTGATCTTAGTTCCCAGATCTACCAACCCCCTTGCTGTATATCTATGACCTGGTTTGAGTTTCACCTCTAATACACATTGGTCACAGAATCTGAGCAAATGACTTAATCACCAACTTCCCCAGGCTCTAAGATTATAAATTTCATAGTAGTTGCTGTACTGGTGCACTGGAAGAAGGAATATTCTCGTCAGGAATTCCCTATGTCCCATTAAATGATTGGTTCAGTCCAGAGAGAGAGAGAGAGAGAGAAAGAAAGAGAGACAGAGAGAGACAGAGACAGAGAGAGAGAGACTGGGGGGAGAGAGATGAATGTCAATAAAGATAATCAGCTATTTCATTTTTTATTTCTAAAAAACTAGGATAATACAAGTATATATTTTAAATGACATCCTGATTCTGTGGCCAACCATTTTAATACACACATGTCACAGAAGCCAAAGGACTAATTAGGAGTTACTGAGTCGACAATAGTCAGTTAACAAGCATTTATTAAGCACCTACTATAGTAGGTATGCCAGGCACTGTTTACAAGTGTTGAGGATACAAAGAAAGGAAAAATGCAGTCTGTGCCCTTGAGGAGCTCACAATCTAATGTAATGGACAACAAGCAAATATGTGCAAAGTCACCATATACAGAATAAATTGTTGTTCATCCTTTGTTCTCGATGAGGACCAATGACATCAGGAGTGTGATATCTTGACTTGCAAGTGAATTGGATTTAAGTGAGGCAGCTTTATATAGAGTCATCGGCCTCACTCTGTCCTCCAGGGACATCTGAGTCCAGTGGCAAGATGCAGGTCAGCAGGAATGGGGATGATCCCAGATGTAGTGGGATATTTTGGCCTTTTTAAGCCATGGTCTTTACCAGGTCTCAGTCTGTCTGAGGCAACACCCGTTCAGTGATTAAAGGCTAGGTAAGAAATATGGCCTAATTTGCCTTCTCAAAAGAATAAATAAGAAATAATTAACAGAGAGAAGGCACTAGAATTAAGAGGGGGGATTAGAAAAGGCTTCCTGTAGAAGGATGGATTTTAGTGGCTACTTGAAGGAAGTCAGGGAAGTCAGGAGGCAGACACGAAGAGGGATAGAATCCCAGGCAAGAGAAGACAGTCAGAAAAAATGTCCAGAGGCAAGAGATGGAGTGTCTTGCTTGAGGAACAGCAAGGAGGTCAGTGACTGGATCAAAGAGTAAGTATAGTATATGAAGACTAGAAAGGGGAGCGTGGGGGTGGGAAAGAGGCCAGATTATGAAGGGCTTTGAATGCCAGAGGATTTTGCATTTGATTCTGGAGGTCATAGTTGGAATCATAATTTGTTAAGTGGGGAGGAAGAGGGCAGACTGGCAATTCGGGGAAATTACTTTGGTGGCTAAATAGAAATGAAACAGGAGTGGGGTGAGACTGTGGCAGGTAGACCATCCAGCAGGCTGTTGCAATAGTCAAGAGTGAGCTGATGGGTAGGGTAGGGGCAGTATGAAAGGAGAGAAGGGAGTATATTTGAGAGATGCTGCAAGGGTGCAACAGATTAAATGAGGTGGGGTAGGGGTGGTGAGAGATAATGTGGAGTTGAGGATGACCCTAGATTGTGAGCTTGGTTGACTGGGAGATAATAGAGAAGTTTGGAAGGGGGAAAGAAATGAATTCCATTTTGGACATGTTGAGTTTAAAATATCTACTTTAATTGTCAATATTTAGTAGCTTCCAAGTTTGATTTACATAGCATTTCAATGTCAGCCAGGATGATTTGAGTCAATGATAAATAAATAGGTTCTTGAGGAAATTAATTCATACCCAAGAAAAATATATTGTTAAATAGGATACTCACAATAATTCATGATTTCTAATATTTGTGGCAGGTTTATTCCTTCCTCACAGCCTCAAGTAGGTGCCCCTTATACTCTTCCTTCCAATTTTGGTTACCCTTTGGAATCCTAACCCTTTTCTTACCCTGTATTGCCTCTTTGCAAAAAACATAGTATCAATCTATTAGGATTACAGATCTACAGTTTGAAGAAGCTTCCAAGGATAGATAGTCTAAAATGCAGCTGGCAGTGTGATTTATGCAGCCCTGCCTACAAGCATAGAAATTTAAATAAATGCTTTAGTAAACGCAGCAGAGCTACCACAGAGCTCTCACTAAAATGACAAATCGAAATATATTGTCTATTGTTTCAATAAAAAGGTTGGACAGCCCTGGTCTAAAGGAAAAGACAGCCATTTACTTTGCCTCTAAACTATGGACTTAATGCCAGGAATCTCAGGGTTTAACAAAATTCTCTCTGACCATGCTAGCCAGGAACATATTCTCAAGTGAGGGGAGCACAGTGATTTGGTTGTTAGGAGGAAGTAACTAGTTACATCAGTTCCATTAATCTTACTTTGTTTATTTATTATTTATATATTATTTATTTATATGTATTATATTATTACAATATCTATACATTAGATTATTCATATTAATTCTATTTCTATACAACACATATTATATATGGTATATAACATATGTTTTATATTTTAATTTATTTATGTTTATTATATTCTTTAGGTACTGTTTATTTATTTACATATTTATTATTTCCTGGGTGTTTTCATTGATCAGGGGCATGATGGAAGGAATTGCCTTACCTCAGTTGCATTCAAATCCTTTGTAGTTTTGTTAATCTTCTCAGGATGATTTGCAGAAATCCAGGCTAGCAATCAGGAGAATAATAGAGGTTAAAGGAAATTTTCTGCCCCAATTTCAAAGAGTTTAGACTAGGGAAATCTGCGTGATAACAGAGGAATACAGAAAGTCACACAGTTTCTAAGAGCTTCTCTACCTAGCTGAGCAGGGTCTGAAATCACAAAAGGGATTAAAAAGCCAAAAAGGTCCTATGGGTATGAAATGAAAGAGTGGGAGACCAGAAGATGGGCAAAGTAGAGAGCAGCCCAGCAGGGATGCCAACAGAGAGCAACTCAGCAGAGACACGCACCAAGACCATATTGGTAGAAAGACTATTAATATTTGCAATAAATTAAATATCTTTTGCTGTGAACTTATATATCCTGGTTGACTAGCAAAGGGAACACAGAAGTAGGAGCTCTTGAGCTATGATTTTGAGTGGAGGCTGCCCCACAATATATCTTGAAACTAGGGTAGCTTTCAGGAAGCCTACAGTTATTGTAGGACCCAAAAAAATGATCTTTTCTAAGGATATACTGAGGTTAATGGTCATAGGACTTCTGCTATGCTACTCTCAATTGACCCCTTGTAGTGACACAAAATAATAAACAGAATCACCCTCTCTAGAAACATCCTTGATTTTCCTCTTGTTTAGAGTTCTTAAGGAGTATATATCTTCCAACTATTTTTGTTCACTGTTCCTCCCAAGGAGCTGACAAACTGTGATGACTTTTTTTCTTCTTGGCAATCCCAGAGAAGAGACATGCATACAAACTAGGCAACTTCTATTAAAGCTCTCTGGACTGGTTCTAGAGTCTGGAGCACGGATGAACTTGGAGGTGGTGCTCCAATGGGCCCAGCTATAGGGATTACAGATATCTGGAGTCATGGAGCCGAATAGGTCATGCTAGTCCTTCTTTGTACTTTAGAAGGACCTATTCATTCTAGTACCTGTTCCTTTCTTTCAATCGATAAATCAACAAGCATTTATTAAGTACCTATGATATATACAGCACTATAGTACGCACTGTTGTTACAAGAACATAAATGAAATGTTGCTGCCCTCAAGTAGGTTATGTTTAATCAAGAGAAACAACTAATAATGATATTAATAATAATAACTAACATTTATATGGCATTTACTATGTGCCAGGCACTGTGTTAAATACTTCATAATTATTATGTCAGTTGAGCCTCGCAACAGCCCTGGGAGGTAGATGCTAATATTATTCCCATTTTTCAGATGACGAAGTTGAGGCAGAGAGAGAAGATTTTCATTCAGATTGGAACTTCTGACACTAGGCCTAGCATTCTGGTACCACCTAGCTGCCTACATAACTTCAGCTACCTCTATAACATACCTTTATCAGACCCGCAGCTTGGTGATATAGTGGATAGAGTGTTGGGCCTGGAGTCAGGAAGACCTGAGCTCAAATTTGGTCTCCGACACTTATTAACTGTGTGACCCTGAGCAAGTCATTTAACCCTGTTTGCCTCAGTTTCCTCATCTATAAAATGAGCTGGAGAAGGAAATGGCAAATCACTCCAGTATCTTTGCAAAAAAAAAAAAATGACAAACCCAAAGGGGTCACAAACAGTCCTAAAAAGGACTAAATAATAGATACAAAGTAAATTCAAGGTTACTTGCAGTTTACTCCCTGGTGGAGTGAGGAATGAGGAAATGTCATATGTTAGTGGTGGCACTGAGATGAACCTTGAAAGAGCCTGGGGATTCTGAGAGAGAGGCAAAGGTGAAAAGGGTGTATAGACTCCATGTATGAAAGATAGACTATGAAAAGTTACCTTGAAATCACAACTTGTATTAGTTCTCTATTCCAGCAGTCCATACATTCCAATTTTTCTGTTTTCTGTGCTTTGTTTGTCTCCAAGTAAAGAAAATGTATTAAAATTTAATTTATTAATTTATATTAAAATTTATTTAAAATTATTAAAAATGAACATTTCTGTGCTTTGTTTTTCACCAAATAATAAAGAATTGTGGCATCTTCACGGTGAGATACATTTCACTTCTGTCTGAGAATTGAGATTGCGAACAGCCCTGTTTTAGGTTGACTACCTGAAAACCCTAATTGTATTTTATTGGGTATATTTTAAGAAGTGAGGGAAAGGAGCAACCTTTACTGCTATGCAACAGTCCCCAAATTTAGCAAAACCCGAGCAATCGGGCCCAATCACATTTACTTTAAAAACGTTAATGTGTAACAGGCCTTCTGGTTTGGCTGGACTGACTGCCTCAAAGGAGGTCTAAGTGGCTAAAGACCCTGGGATTTGTATTTCTTCCAAGCTCAATAAGAGAACATTCTTAATAAAGGAATTAGGTCTGGGAGATAGAGTTTTCAATATAATGAGTCCGAAAAAAAAAAATCTCCATGGAGGGGACAAGAAGACAGTTGGAGAGAGGAGAGAGGAGTAGCAATAGCTTTAGAAGCAAGGTTGTGTCAGAGGGATGAGCCTTCTCAGGAGACTTAGAAACCTCCCAACAGCTGGGCCCTTTTCTTTTTTCCTGGCTCACATATTGGATTGTTAAGAGAATCTCACAGAGTGACTGCAATTCAGCTTCTCAGAGAAACAACTGGAACAATGGTGAATATACTCCTCTCTCCCCTTTTCCTTCTTGGCTCAGTGTCCCAGTAACAAGCAGCAAGGTTAATCACTAAGGATTTCATGGCCATTCAAACATATCACTTACTGGTTATTTTTTTTTTAAACAATGGTTTGCTGGATGTAGACAAGGTAATTTTGATTGCATACTGAATGTGTTCTTGCTATTGAGACCGAGAGAAGAGAAATCTGTGAATCCTAGATTGAGCTGTATCCAAGTGGTTTCTGAAAGGGTCTCAAGAACCTTTGGGAGTATCTTGACCATAATCTTAGATCTAATTTCATTATTTCTAATCAAACAGAGGCTTGGGGGGGGGGTTCCCCTTTGTTAGAGAAAAAGGAAGAGGGGAGTATAAAGATCACACCTGAAGCCACTTCCAGTGACATCTATCTGCTGGGCAACAGATGTTAATAGGGATGCCATATCTGGAGGAACAAAGCTACAGTTTGAGAACTGAAACTAAGGCTCTGAGGCTTACCAACTTATCTAAATCTGGTATTGGTGATCTATACTCATGCCTGGCCTGAAGCAAAATTGTGAAGTAAAGGTTTATTTTTGATACCTTCCCATTTCTTCTATCACCAGTCAATAAATGTCAATAAACATTTATTAAAAGCCTATTATGCACTGGACACTGTGCTAAGTTCAGGGGATACAAATACAATTAAAAACAGACAGTTCCTACCCTTGAGGAGCTTACAGTCTAATAGGGGAAGACAACACACAAAAGGAAGCTGAAAATGAGAGAAAGGGGAAGGAAGGAAATAACCAGCCTTGGGGCATGTTGGAGAGTTTCAGAGAAGTCAAAAAGCAATGTGACTAGTAGGAAATGGAGAGAAAACTGTGCTGAGACCCCTCCTTAAATAGAGGCCCTGGAGCCCAAGGCCCTGCCTTCCAGTCCTAGGGTCCAATTAGAGGGGTAGAGGATACTGATAAGATGTGAGTATCAGGTAGATTCAATCTTGAAGCATGATGAGATTTCCCAAAGACAAATCTCCTGTTGGCCAATAAATATTATTAAGCACCTACTATGTGCCAGATGCCATGGCTAGGAATACAAAGAAAGACAAAACACAGTCCCTGCTTTCGAGGAGCTCAGACTCCAAGGGGGGAGACAACATTCAAGTAACTATGTACAAAGAAGCTACATATGAGATAAATGGGAAATGATCAACAGAGAGAAGGCCCTAGAATTAAGAAGGTTGGGGAAAGACTTCTTGTAGAAGATGGGATTTTAGCTGGGACTTGAAGGGAGCCAGGGAAACCAAGAGGTAGAGATGAGGAGAGAAAAAATTCCCAGCATAGAGTTACAGCCAATGAAAATGCCTGGAGTCTGAAGATGGAATACCTTAGTCAAGGAACAGCCAGGAGACCAGTGTGTGGGGGATGGAGAGTAAGGTGTAAGAAGACCAGAAAGCTGTGCCCCATCCTCGTCACCATCCTCCACTTGCAGGTTATAAGGACCTTTGAAAGCCAGACACAGGACTTATATTTGATTCTAGAGTTGAGGATTTAATTCTAGAGATAGGGAGCCTCTGGTATTTATTGAATGGGGTAGGGGTGGGGAAGGAAAGGGGTGACATGATCAGATCTCAGACTTAGAAGAAAACTTTGATGGCTGAGTTGAAGATAGATTGGAGTGGGGAGAGACCAGGGGTAGGCTGACCAACCCATAGGCTATTGCAATTGTGCAGGCATGAGGTGGTAAGGGCCTATACCAGGGTGATTGCAGCATCAGAGGAGAGGAGACATTAGGAGTATCCACAAGCTTTTGCTGTAGATTGGATATGGGGAGTGAGAGAAGAGTGAGGAGTAGAGAACATCTAGGTTTCTAGCCTGGGTTACTGGGGACCCTCAATAATAATAGGGAAATTAGAGAGAAGGGAGAGTTTGGGGACCCTCCTGTATTCCTTTGTGAGATCACAACCCCCTTTCCCAGGCATTTATTTATTCTATACTCCATTCTGACTCTCAGATAGATACAAAATAATCCCTGCAAAAAAAACATAGTATTTGGCATAGCATTAAATTTGACTAATAATATATCAACCAGCCAAGTCTTCCTAGGCACCAGATTTATGATTCAATAGGGCTTCCAGATGAACAGCAGTGCCTTGATGATCAATAAGTGACTTTTCTCAGTCATGACTACCTGAGTTTTAAGGCATTTAGCATTAAATAAAATATTATTTCTAAAAATAGCACATTCTTAAAATTATAGAATAAAGTATTTAACTTTCACTTCCACACTTTGAAATATTTGCTATTTTATCAATATGGGTTCTCCTACCTCCACACATCGTAGCTCTTTAAGCTCTACTCATCCTGTGTGACCCTTGCTAGTGTTTTCTTAGAACTCTTCATAGAGGATGTACCCAGCATTTCAGAGGTCCTCTCCTTGTTCCTTTAATATCTTTGGAAGAACTTTTTATTGATAAAAACTGCTGAGAAAACTAGAAAGCAGTCTATAAGAAATTAGACTTAGATTAACATTTTAGTCTCTGTTCCACAATGAATTCAAAATGGACATCTGACCTATTATTGAAGATCATATAAAAAATTAGGAGAAAAGGTGACTATAAACCTTTCATGGCTATAGAGAATAGACAGATTCTTAATGAAACAAGGGAAAGAATTACAAAAAAAAATAGAACAGATAATGAAAAGAAATGCTAGGGAAGGTGTCCTAGACACACCAGATCTTAAATTGTATTATAAAGCAGCAATCATCAAAACTACTTGGCACTGGCTAAGAAATAGAGTGATAGATTAGTGGAATAGGTTAGGTACACAAGACACGGTAGTCAATGACTATAGTAATCTATTATTTGATAAACTTAAAGACCCCAGCTTCTGGGAAAAGAACTCACTACTTGACAAGAACTTTTGGGAAAACTGGAAAATAGCATGGCAGAAACTGGGCATAGACCAACATTTTACATCATATACCAAAATATAGTCAAAATGGGTACATGAATTAGATATAAAGGCTGATAGATAGGATAAGCAAACTAGGAGAGAAATAGTTTACGTGTCAGATTTATGGAAAACAGAAGAATTTATGACCAAACAAGAGATAGAGAACATTATGAATGGATAATTTTGATTACACTAAATTGAAAAGTTTTTGCACAAACAAAGCCAATGCAACAAAGAATAGGAGGGAAGCAGAAAATCAGTAAAGAATTTTTATTATCAGTGTCTCTGATAAAGGCATTTCTAAAATATATGGAGACTTGAGTCAAATTTATATGAATACAAGTCATTCCCCCAATTGATAAATGGTCAAAGGATGTGAACAGGTAGTTTGCAGAGGAAGAAAGTAGTTATTTATAATCATATGAAAAAATGCTTTAAATTTCTATTGATGAGAGAATGCAAATCAAAATAACTCTTAAGTACCACATCACACCTATCAGATTGGCTTACATGACAAAACAGGAAAATTATAAATGCTAGAGAAGAGGTGGGAAAATTGGAATACTAATGCATTATTGGTGGAGTTGTGAACTGATCTGACCATTCTGGAGGGCAATTTAGAACTATGTCCAAAGGGTTATAAAAATATGCATACCCAGCAATACCACTTCTAGGGATGTATCCCAAAGAGATCAAAAAAATGGGAAAAGGACCCACATGTACAAAAATATTTATAGCAGCTCTTTTTGTGGTGCCAAGAATTGGAAATTGAGGGAATGCCCATCAGATGGGGAATAACAAGTTGTGTTATATGAGTGTAATGGAATACTATTGTGCCATAAGAAATGATGAGCAGGCAGACTTCAGAAAAATCTGGAAAGACTTATAGGAACTGATGCTGAGTGAAATGAGTAGAAACAAGAGAATATTGTACACAGCAACAGCCACATTGCATGATGATTAACTTTGATAGACTTAGCTCTTCTCAGCAATGCAAGAATCTAAGACAACTCCAAAAGACTCATGATGGAAAATGCTATCCACACCCAGAGAAAGAACTATGGATTCTGAATGCAGATAGAAGCATACTATTTGCTCTCGCTCTCTTTTTTGTTTTGTTTTTTTCTTTCTTGTGGTTCGTCCCATTCATTCTAATTCTTCTTTACAACATGACTAACGTGAAAATATGTTTAATAAGAATGTATATAGAGAGCCTTTATCAGATTGCATGACATCTTGGTAAGGGGGGAGGGGAGGGAGGTTGAAAAAAATTAAAACTCAAAAGCTTATGGAAGTGAATGCTGAAAACTAAAATTAAATAAATCAATTAAAAGGAAAAAATAAAATAGATCATATGATTACATAAAACTGAAAAGCTTTTGCATAAACAAAATTAATATATGTAGGATAAGAAGGGAAGAGACAGAATAGGCAAAAAATCTTTAAGTCAAATATCTCTGATAAGAGTTTGTTATCTAGTGGTATTTGGTATATAGACAACTTAGAGAAATATGAAGACCAACAGCCACTCAATAATAGATAAGTGGTCAAAGGACATAAACATACAGTTCTCAAAAGAACAGTTGCAAACCATTAACAATCGTATGAAAGAATTCTCTGAATTACTAATTAACTAAAAAGAAATATAAATCAAGACAGCCTTGAAGTTTGACCTTTTACTTAGAAAACTTGCAGAGATAACACCTAGACCCAAATTTTGTCTCTGGTTTTCTCCTTATTAACCTTGACTTTCATTTATTCTTTTAATTTTTCCAGTCTCGTCTGTTTACATTTCAAAGATTACAATCGGGTTCAGTTTTCTCAAAAGGGGTTCCTTGAAAGTCATTGGTTGTAATAAAAGGTCCATGTTCTCCTCTAGGATTAAACTTATCTCTAAAGATGAGTTATTTGTGGGTATGTTTTTTTTTCATTTGCCTTTCAGTATACTGTATTCTAGTCTTTTCCTTTTTTCCTCTTACATTAGCTGTGAAATCCTGTATGACTATGAGTGAGGTTCATTGCAGTGTATATATATTGGAAAGAAAAAAGGAAGGAAGGAATGAAGGAAGGAAGGAAGGAATGAAGGAAGGAAGGAAGGAAGAGAGGGAGGCAGGGAGGGAGAATGGGAGGGAGGAAGGAAAAAAGGAAGAAAAGAAGGAAGGAAGGAAGGAAGGAAGGAAGGAAGGAAGGGAGGAAGGAAGGGAGGGAGGAAGGGAGGGAGGAAGGAAGGGAGGAAGCAAGGAAGGAAAAAAGGAAGGAAAGAAGGAAGGAAGGAAGGAAGGAAGAAAGGAAGGAAGGAAGGAAGGAAGGAAGGAAGGAAGGAAGGAAGGAAGGAAGGAAGGAAGGAAGGAAGGAAGGAAGGAGGGAAGGGAGGGAGGGAAGGAGGGAGGAAGGAAAAAAGAAGGGACAGTGAGAGAGGAAGGCAGGAAGAAAGGAAAGGAGAGGCCTAGCACTGGAGACAGACTGGGCAGGGTTTGACAGAAGCTTGGAGGCAGGGAATAGGTGTCCGGTCAGAGCTAGAGATGGCCCTGGGCAGTGCCCCATGGAAACCAAGAGTAGAGTAATTGGTGTCAGTGTACAATAGCATACAGTGCTAACTGATGTTGTGAAGGCACCTTACTTATAAAACATCATTCCCAGAACTTGACAGTAGCCCTCTACTCTACGCCAGCAGCCACTAATACCCAACTATAGACTCCCTTGATCCTTACCTTGAGCCCACAGTTCTTAGGTAGGCCACCAACTTCATGTTTATAAAAGCCTTTTATACACAAGTCATGGTTTGCCTCTTTTTTTCACCCATTTCTTCTTTAGGAATATTAATAAGGAGTGAGCTAAAACTGAAGTACAAGAGATTTAGATTAGTTAAATGATGTGTATTTATTGACAATGAGACTAAGTTTGAATGAAACTATGGCTATAGCACAACTGAATCAATGTTTTCTTCTGTATGAAGTGCTATTTATATAATCATTTCAATTAATTGTGTGCTGACCCTAGTCAGCCAAAATGATTAGATCGGTCATAGCATGAATTGTCTATTTCGGTCACTTAGACATAACTTGGGTTGTTAAACACTAGAACTGGTCTCTTATAGAAGTTATAGGATTTCCCTTTTGGGCACTATTGAAAAATAGAGAATCCTCTTTCTGAGATAGCTTCTGTGTTGCTGCCTGAAGCCTGGGGGGAGGGGAAATGGAACTAGCTGACTCCTGCAGATGCCTTCCAGGCCCCAGATGCTGTGATTACAGCTAATGCAATATAGGTGCTAGTCAACTACTCCATGCTACCTAGTATTCTCCACTGGTATTTAAAAGGAGGAGCTACAGAGGCTGGTTTGCCACAGGTTCAAACACAGAACAGACAACCTTTCATATAACTCTATTTAAGAGCAACTCCAGGCCAAAAGACAGGCTCAGCAAGAAACCATGGTGGGGGGAAAAAAATGATTCAAACCACACCAAACCACACCAAGTGCTCAAACCAGCATTCCCCATAGCCATGAAGCTGAGTTGTTTTGTTTTGTTTTGTTTTTTTCCCCAAAATGCTACCCCTATGAGAAAAGCTGACACAGGACACTGCCTAAAAAAACAGCCACCGCACCCTGTCCTTGGGCAACCACTGTGGCTCCCAGCCAGAGTCCCAAACAGCAGGTAGAAGTAACCATCCGAGGCAGCTAAATATAGTGAGAAGGGTAGCACACAACTTTTTTTATGACAAGCTGGACCCTGTAGGAAGCAAAACAAGCTGCTGGTGGAGTTGCTAGATAATTTATAAACAGCTGTCAAGATGATTTGTATGGCTTCATTAGTTCACAGGGGACAATGTCCAATGGATAGAAATAGCCTAACTTGAGGTCTTTGTAATAAAGAACAATGTAATGTAATAAAAAGAACTCTGTGTGTGTATGTATGTATGAGAGAGAGAGAGAGAGTGTGTGTGTATGTGTGTGCATGTGCTTCATGAAGGCTCGCCATGCTCAATATGTTGTATATCTTTGACCAGAGACATGGAGCTGGAAGGGACCTTAGAAGCCACTTGGCTTAACCCGCTCATTTTACAGATAAGAATTCTAAGGTCCAGGGATCTACCCAAGGTCACACAGGCAGTAAGCAATAGAACTGGGATTTAAAACAGATCCTCTTACTCCAAATCCATCACTCTCTCCATAGCATCTTCATGTTTTACCACAGGCCTGGCCATGCCCTCATTCATTTAATAGACATTTGTTAACCACCAACTGCATGTAGAGCACTAAGTCCTTGGGGCAGGGTGGGGAACTTGCCCCCTCAAAGCCACATGTGGCCTTCTAGGTCCTTGGGTTCAGCCTTTCGACTGAGTCCAAGTTTTACAGAACAAATCCTTTATTAAGGGAATTTGGGCTGTGAAGTTTGGATTCAAAGGGCTGCACTTGAGGACCTAGAGGGCCACATGTGGCCTCAAGACCACAGGTTCCCCACCCCTGCAGCATAGGGATTTATAGAGCTTAATCAAGACTGTCGTCCATCCCCCCCCAAATAGAGTTGGCAAATAGTAGGGGACTGTGACATGAATATCCATAACTATAATTGTAACTAACACAAAACTATAATAGAAAATAATATGTATATAAAAAGTATCTTATAAGGTAGGGAAGAAGATGAAATAATTACCAACCAGGAAGAGGATCAAGGATGCTATTCTAAAAGTGACATGCTTTCCACTTTGGCAAATTGGAAACAGGACTCTTTATTAAATCTTCTTTTTGACCCTCTCAGAAGAAAGCAGTATGGCAGGTGTGGGATGAATTACCAATGAAAATCAGAAAATGTACTTGATTTTCATACTCTGATTAAAATAATACAAAAATATTATCAAGACTCTACATTGTGAGTAGAAATGTTTTAAACTTCCTTAATGAAACTAGTAAAGGTCTCACTTGTGTTTCCTTAGTCTTGTATGAATTAACTACTTATGACAACCCCTTCTCAATGCCTCAATCCTTTGGGAACAGAGGGTGGGTCAAGGTAACTAGACTATTAGTCAAAGAACAAACATTCCAAGCAAGTAATTTTGTTTTCTCCAAAGGACTGAACACATCCCCACCTGTGATGCTTAATGGGCTCCAGGGATCTTTATATATTTAACAGTAAGATAACTAAGTGGCAAAGTCAACAACAATCAAAAACAAATATCAGGTGCAAGGAACCAACCAACATTTTAAAAATAAATATTGTTTTTCTTTGTAAAGAATTAGACATGCCTCTAATAACTTACTACACTTCTGCAACCTAAAACAAGATGAAAGTCGTGGGAGGCAGGAAGGATGCCAACCAGAAATAGAGCAACTAAAACTCCATTTCCTGCCAGGAAATGGAGTACAATCTCCTCTGTGTCACCCAAGCTCAAAACCTTGGTATCATCTTTGAATAAGCCCTCGTCTTTGTCCTTGTATCAGTGCCTGGCACACGGCAGGTGTTCAATAAATGCTTATTGATTGGTCACATCTAGCTGCCATGTATTTTGTATCCTTTCCTCCTTCTGTCTTCCCAAAGCCTGATGTCACCATACTCTAGGAACCCATCATTTCATGCTGAATTACCACAATAGCCTCCAGATTAGTTTCCCAGTTTCCAGTGCCTGTCTGTTGTAAATCAGTCCTGAATATCATCGCTGCCTTTTATCGTGACACTTTTCTATTCAAAAACCCTATAATAGTCTTGGTCTTTAGTGATCTCCGTAATCTTATCCAGCCTTTTCTAGCCAGTCTTCCATGCCCTCTCCTCATCCTATTTTTCAACATGAATGCTCATCTCCAATCAAGCCAATTTCCTCCAGACCTCTTGTTTTCTCTCCTTAGCCTATCCAAATTCTGCCCAGTCTCAAGTTCCACTGACCCCATGAAAACTTCTCTGACTACCAAGGTCCTTCCTGACCTTCCCATGCTTTGAATTACTACATCTCTTATAGTTTGTACCACACAATTTAGCACTTAATTGCTATCCTGTTCACTAATTGCTTTATTTGCTTTAGTCTTGCCTTCCTAATAGGACTGTAAGTCTTTGAGAGAAGAAATAAGACCGTACTTATTCTGTATCATCTACCACAATATGAAAAGCATAGAGAGTGCTCAGAAATAGTTATCGATTGATATAAAGAAGACTATTTACAATTTATCATTCTGTAAATTTTGTGAATGGACAGAAAACAGATTGTTTATGGATGAATAAATGAAGTGATTGGTACCACTATAGTGCCCTTATTTTCCCTTGATTGGATATTTTTCTCAAAAGATTAGACTTCTCAACTCTTCTTAATCAATTTCAGTTTTGAATGACAGTCAGATATTCTACTCCACCACCACTACCACCCCTATAAACCTTAAATGTAAGAGGAAAAGTCACTAGGAAACCTGTCAATTCCACAGTGCATCAGAGACTAATTTTGTCTTCTCTAAAGGTTGGGGTTAGCAGGTTCTTCTGCTGGAGGAAAAAAATGATATATGGATTCTTTTTATAATTATGCTATTTATAGGTATTGAAAAAAATTAAGAACAATTCACCCTCAGCTTTTAAATGTTGTGATTTGACAATATTCTTATTTCAAATATGGAAGAAACTAGTTGATTTTCACTCATAAAAGCAGACATCCAAAAAGACAAATCACAATAATAAGACATTGTACCTGAAACTTTTTAAAGAGAGGTTCAGAATTCTTCAATTTTACTTTTAATCATCTGAACAGTGTTTAAGCAGAAGCTGAATGACCTTGAATGTCTATGTCATGAAGATACATGTGAACTTATTTACGTATGTATGTGTGTTCTATAGACACACATACACTAAAACAGCTCCCCAATTAATTCCAGATGGGACAAAAATATAAGAATCCACATTGTTTTTCAGTGCGGACCATAGTTTTTGTGTTTAGATTTTTCTTTTTAATCCTCTTTTACATTTTCTAGCCAAAGAAATATTTTCCAGGCCACTAACATTATAAAAAACAAAACAACAGAAAACAGGATCCAGAAAGTCTAAAAGCACTTTTAAGAACATCTAGCTGAACTTCTTCTTTTGCAGATGAGAAACTCAGGCTCAGAGACATTGCATGATTTGCCCTATATCAAAGAACTATTTAGTAACTGAGCTAGCACCAGAACTAATGTGTTCTTTCCAGTCTATCATGCCAGATTTAAGACTCTCAAAAGTTTTCATCTAATTTATACTGTGTTGTTAAGCAAAATTGTCTCATTAGCATGGCTTTTGTTTCTTTTGAGTGGAAGTACTTTCAGCTGTTAAGTGCTAAGCCCCAGGCCCAGGGCCCTGTCAGGTGTGAAACCTGTGTGGGTGTGGATTGGT
>CM053622.1:377416639-377442596 GCA_028646595.1 Phalanger gymnotis
TGAAATGGGCTTTCTGGGCCTGGAGTTTTTTTGTCAAGATGTTGGAATGGGGAGGCTGGTTCAAGTTTTTGCTGCGGTGGGGCCTAAATAAATTTCTTGTTGTTTTCTCCTTAGAGAATCTCTCATACCTTGCGATTTCGGACCATTCAAACATATACATGATTATATTTGAGATCATAAATTCGGCCTTCCTACTACATATACCCAGATTGAAATGTCTCCTGCTCAAAGTAGAATGTCTTTCCTATCAAATCCTTCCAACAAAATGGCAAAGGCAAAATTTCAACTAAAACAGGTCTCTTTCCAATAATCTCAAAAAATAGTAAAAAAAAATGTTCCAAATGAAGCAAAAGGAAAAAAAATCAAAAGAGGAGAAAGAAAAGAAATGTTCACAAGTTAATCCTCAAAATTAAAACAGCAAAGGGCTGTACTATCAACTGTGCCTTCTGCCAGCCTCCCATTCTCTCATTCCTGGCTTTGTAGTCAAGCATTTGTATCTAAATGCAGATGGAGTGAATAATCATCAAGGACCTTTTGCAGTCCCTCAAAGCTATTAAAATATCAGCTCCAAACTCCCTGCCTCCACCCCAGAACCAGCACAACAGGCACCCTAACGCAGCATCTTCAATGACTCCAGAGTTTAAAAATTTTGAAACTAGCAGAACGAGGTGCTCAGTCACCAAGGACCTTCACAGGCTACTTCAGCATCTACTACAACTTCTATGCCTTTACTCTGGGAACCTAGTAGCTATAAACTAAAATAAGTTTGAAACTAATTGAAGATGGTATGGACAAGTAGCCAAGGGCCTTTTCCCTAGCAGTATCTCCCCTTGGTAACAGTTCAACCAGAGTCTTCCACTGCTCCTTAGGGGAAAGTTCAGGAAGTAAACAGTCAGTGGAGAGAATGAAAGAAGTGAATGACCGAAAAAAGCTGCTAATTTAATGAATAATAGATAAATATGGAGCAAGAGAATACCAAGATATACTTCTAGAGGAAGAGAATAATTCTCTAATATCTACATATCCAGAAAAGTAAATGGAATGGTCATAAGAACCACAGGAGTTTTTAAAAAAAAAGTACAGGAGTGGTAGAAAGACCTAATGAAAGAACTGAACTAATAGATAAGGAATAGAATAGACATCCTTAAAGAAAGAAGCTGAGAAACTTTACCAAAGCAAATTGGAACTTAAAATTCCGATGATACTTCCAGAACTATTAGAGAAAAGTTTAAAAAAAAGGACAATTGGAGTACAAGAAGTATCTGCTATTAAAAATAAGTGGCATGGAAAACAGAGCACAGAGAGATAATTTAAAATCATTAGGTTCACAGAAGTATATGGCAAAAGAAAAAAAACTTGAATTCTTTATTTATAGGAATTATAAAAGAAAATTGCTTAGAAGTATTAGAAACAGAAGGCACAGTACAATGAAACAGAACCCATAGGCTACCATTAAAGAGAAAGCCTAATAATAACTCACCAAGAAATGTGACTGACAAGGTCTATAATTCCCAAGTGAAAGAAAAAATATTACAAGTGGCTAGGGGAGAGATCAAGAAATGTGATACATATAGAACTATTTAATCCAACTATGAAAAAGACACGATTGGTGCATGACGTGCTATAAGGTAAAAAAACATGGCATGCACCAAGAACAATTCATGCTGAAAAATTGACCATGATGCTACAGGAGAAAAACAGATTTTAACAGAAGCAATGACTTTTTTACATTGTTATTAAAAAAACTAGTTTAACAGTGTCTTCAAGAAACAAAGAACAGATAAAAGAAATTTAGTAAGTTTTAATACCCTATGTGGACCAAATAAGGATCAAGCATTTAACTCTTTAAGAAGAGAGAAGATATTATTGTCCTTTTGGTGTTCACCTTCTGTAAGGATCAATGAGGAAATAAGAGATACATCATGTAGAAATGGTTGTTCAATAAACAAAAAGAAAAAATACTCCTCAGAAAGAAGATAAGAGGAAAGCTATTTCTTAGAGTAAAGGAGAAAATTATTCAAAAGTGGAAAGGAGAGGGGATCTGATGGATTTCATTCTTCTCTGGACCAAATAAAGTCTTAAAGAATAATAAAAAGGTTATCATAGTAGAAAGACAATGAAGTAAGCAGCAGACTTGGCTGAGACAAGAAGGATAAGGGAGGGAGGGAGCATACAGTCTAGGATCTAAAGAGGGAAGATTATGAAGGAAACGTTAAAAAGAGAGAAAAGAGGGTAAAGGGAAGCCACAGTGATCTGGGTCTGGGCTGGTAAAAGAGAGAAGTTAGATTTTTCTAAGAGATATAAGCTATAAAAACTTAGGTGGCAGCCAGGATAATGATAATAATAATCATTACGATGAAGATGATGATGACGTTGATGATGATGATAGAATGCTTATAATATACCAGGCATTGTGCTAAATACTTTACAAATATTATTTCATTTGATCCTCACAGTAGCCCTGAGAGTTAGGTGCTTTTATTATTCCTATTATACAGATGCAGAAAGTGAGGCAAATAAGGATTAAATGACTTGCCCAGGGTCACAGACCTAGTCAGTGTTGGAGGCTAGATTTGAACTCAGCTCTTCTTGATTCCAGACCCTACAATCTCTATCCATGGTTTTCTGTGATGCCAACCACATGGGAGAGCTAAATGTAGCATATGCCATATTTCCCCGTGTATAAGATGCACCCTTTTTCGAAAAATTTGGGGTCTAAAAACTGGAGGCATCTTATGCAGTGGTTGTAGATTTTTTTACTTGCATTTCCCACTTTTTCGGGCTTGTTGTCTTTGTGCTCATTGTTTTGTGTTTGTTACCGGTAAATTAGGTTACATTTTGCCACATTCTGCCCAGAAATAGCTCAGAAAAGATTTTCATACAGTGCTGAATTCAAGTTAAAAGTGATACAGTTTGCTAAAGTGAATGGAAATCATGCTGCCAAACATAAGTTTGGTCCTTCTCCAACTGAGAAAGCAATCCAAGACTGGCCACGGGAAGAAGAAACCCTACTGAAAACGCCAGGGCAGAAGAAGGCCACGAGAGGCAAGTCAGCAAAATGGCCTGATTTAGAGAGGGACTTGAAGATATGGATTGATGGGCAAAGGACACTTGGAATTCCTGTGTCCACAAAGATGGGTCAGTATGAGGCAAGAATTGCTGATGAAAAAGAAGTTACTGATTTCAAAGGAGGACACAATTGGTGCTTCGGGTTCATGAAACGGAGTGGACTAAGCATGCATATGCATGCCAGACTTGCCCAAAAGATGCCTGAAAGCTACGAGCAGAAGGCCCTTGAATTTCATCATATTATTGTATGAATTTTATGATGAATAAAACTTGAGTTCAATAACTTTATGTAATACATTTTTTTAAAAAATTCTGGGCCCCAAAATTAAGGTGTGTCTTATAAGTGGGGAAATGCTATAATTAAAAGCTCTATATAGGCTTGATGATCTCTAAGGAACTTGCTGGATATAACTCCATGATAGAAGAACTGTCCTCTACTAACACTTTATGTCTAGATGATGACTGCCATATGAATTAGTCCTTCTCATAATATCCTGTCATTCACTAATATTCTATTCTTATGGTCTACTCTGATACAGAAATGAAGCTGGGCTCTAAAAGACCGTGTCAACACAGATCAAGCTCTAGCTGGTCCTACCAATCTGAAAAGGGCTTTGAATATGGCCCTGGTAAGGGATTATATGTTTGTTATCTGAGAATCAACCTAGATAAATTAGATGGCTCTTTACTAGGCTGATAGGATAATTAACGTTTTAGCCACGAGCAACTGTCTAAAACTATATATCAAGTTATAAATGAGTTCCAACTTATGTTGAGGAGGGGATCAGCCATACTAGTGGAATCACAGATCCTTGAGGTATTAAAGTAATAGATTCTCTTACCAACTTAGATCCATTTGTCTGTTCACAATTGTGGCCAAAATTGGCTAGCAAGTGTGGATAGTTAAATGACCCCCAGGAGCTCAATACTCATTGACCTCACTCAGAGCAAAGCTATCAGAACTCAGGGTGAATGCAATAAAGCTCTAGCCTAGTGCAAAGGAGAATTGTTAATAAATACAGCCTCCTGGTAAGATAACTAAACTCAGACCTTCAAGAGAAACAAATGGTTTCTACCTTTTACCCTAACAAACTGCTCATGAGTTTACTTTCTTTATGTAGCCAATTGTGTCTGTCTTTTTTATTCTTATTTTTTTTAAAGATCTAATTTGGTTTGTCTTTGCATTCACCACTGACATAATTATTCCCTCAAAAAACCATTTTTCCATTTTCTTTTTTCTTCTCTCTTCTCCTTTACCCCCAGATCAGGAAAAAAATAATTAAGATGATCAAGAAAATAAAGTCTTAGGAGAAAAAATAGGTAACGAGTTAAGATGCTGCTTGGAGACGATGCAGCTGTAAATAAGAGAAATGGCAAAGGTGTGTTGAGGGGGTCATAATTGGTTACAGTTCCCAGGAAATCTAAAGGTGTCACTAGAGAGAATAACTATTCAATATGCTGAGCAGCTCCTAACTTGTCCTTATGCTGGTCCATTATGTTCATGTGGGGAAGTGTTTTGAAACATTGTGCCGCTGAAGAAAAGAGTTTGTTTTGGTTTTCAAAATAAGAAGTCATAAAGACAAAAATCAGACCAGATTCAAGGACCGAAGTTCACCTGTCATAGGATAGATGTTACCTGAAAGGGATGGCAAGCCTTTCAGTCCCTCACGCTCTAGGAAAAGGAAAGAATTCACTTTGTGACTGGAAACAGAATGGCCTGGAGATCCATCAAACCATGTGTTACTCTGAGGAAGACCACAGACCAGCCAGCATTAAATAGAGGCCTAAGTGAAAAAGGAATTGGAATCTCGTATTTTAAAAGTAAAAAAAAAAGAACAACTGTTTCCTTTCCTCTGTTCTCTTCTAAATGTAAAGTTGTGGTTCCACTCCGTCCCAATTAATCATAGAATGCCCAGTCATCTCAATTGAATCAAACAGTCATCGATTTTAAGAGATCGTAGTAGCTGAAACGCTAGATGAAAACAGATGACACCACACAGGAAATATTTTGTGATTGGTTGAAGAGAATTAGCCATGTTCTTTGCGGCAATGCATAAAACAACAAGCCAGTCTGGAATCCCACATTATGGCAATGAGCCAGTCTAGTGGTGGAAGAACTCCAGCCAAGGCCCTGAGAGGAAATTGCCCAAGAGGAAGCCCCAAGTGATTGTGAGAGCCATCAAAACCATCAGAGGTCCCATTGGAGGTTGAAGCAATGGCCACCATAATGGTAGCTGCCAATTACAGAAGAAGTACCTGCAGATGGTTCTAGAAGGACCATAACAGGAGGACAGCAACAGTTCTAGGGATTGAGACCTTCAGTGACAGATAGTCACTGCTGGCTAGTAAGGCACCAGTCTGTGCATCCCGGCAGAGAACACCACCTAAAGGGAACTCGATGGGGCCTCTAAAAAGGGAGAAAAGGACTTCTATTAACCAGGACCTGCTAACTAAGTACCTGTTTGACCACAAGTGTTCTTTATTAGCATCTCACTATTTATTTTTGCTATAAGTTTTTAAAATGGTGTCTTACTATTCATTTTTACCATAAGTTTGAGCTCACTATGCCCAGAGATCTTTTTTGTATGCAAGAGAACAGTTTAGCCATGAATGTTCTTTATTAGTGCCTCACTATTTTTACTATAAGTTTATATAATAGTATTTACTATTTATTTTTACTATAAGTTTGAGCCCACTCCCCCAAGGACTTTTTTTTGTATGCAAGGGGACAGTTTCTATAACAACTATCCTTGCTGTAGCTGCTTAGTTAATAACTTTTCTAAAAGCTAAGTCTGACTGATAATTAATCAAGAGCACACTGGTAGGGATTCATTGCAACAGCCATAGAAGCCCCTCAAGGTTACCCTTAGAACCTCAAGAGCAATAGTAATAATCACACTCTGGAGACTAGATCCATCAGTGTGAGTAGGAGTAGAAGTGGTCTGACTGAGGCAGGTAGGTGGTCTAGTGAATAGAGTGCTAGACTTGGAAGTCCAAAGTTCAAACCCCTGGGTAAGTCACTTAACCTCTCTGAGCCTCAGTTTCCTCATCTATAAAATGGGGATAATTATAGCACTTCCCTTCCAGGACTGTATTACCTATTTAAAATAATTTTCAGATCTTAAAATACTGAATGCTAGAAAAGCAAAAGGAGGGCTGCTACACAAAAATGACAAAAAGTCTTTCTGTTTAGAGGCAGGTAAGTGGTACAGGGGAGAGAGTGCTAGACCTAGAGTCAGGAAGACTTGAGTTCTGATGCAGCCTCTCATACTAACTAAGCTGTATGACCCTGGGCAAGTCACGTAACCTCTTTCCTTCTCAATTTCCTCATCTATAAAATGGGGATAATAATAGCACCTACCTCCCAGGGTTCTTGTGAGTATAAAATGAGATAATATTTGTAAACTCCTCTGCAGACGTTAACGTGCTATATAAACGCTTGGTATTATTCATATTAAAAACAACAGTAAGGATGATGATGATAATGATGAAAAGGCAATTTTCTCTTTAGGCCAGAGCATTATATTCCAATAAACAAGGGGACGGTTGTTTTTTGACCCTGACTCTGAAGACATTGCTTGAAAGCATCTGGTTCCACATTTGGTCCTATTTACCAAAGAGGGAAAAACTGAATAAATTCCAAAAACCAGCATTAGGCTATGACTAATAAGCCTAATCTACCTATGTCTTTGTCAGGGCAGTGAGAACAACTCTTAGGTACTTATCTAACCCCACCAGTCAGCTTTCTGTGAAGGCCTGGGTGAAAGGCAAGAAAGTAAGAAAACAGAGCCAGAGCTACCACTGTCTCATGAGTTTTCTAAATTAGAATTGTGTTCTGCCTGGTTAAGAAAAATAAAAGGTGGAGGAAACCAAAACATGAGCAGAGAATAATTTTTAAAAAAGAATAACAAGAGGAATGACTAAACTGTTGTATATCTTAACTGGACTGAGAAAAATGGGAATGGAAAGGAGAGAAGGGAAATGTACATACATGGAGGAGCAAAAAAAAATGGCATGGCATGTGAAGCTATAGAGGAGAAGAACGTTTAAAGCTATTACATCAGTCCTGGGCACAACAGTAAATAAACATTTATCCATAGCTACCAGTCCCTCTTTGCTCATTTGTTCATTGCCCATGGGTTTTCTGCCTGATGATTTACCTGGGTCAAAGTTAGGCAACCCAGGTTTCCAGATAAGCCCAGAGCATTCTGCACGAGATTTTCCTAAATGGGGAAGAGAATACTGGCATGACCCTGAGTGAGTGTGTGAGAGGAGAAGTTGGTGCCAAGGCTTTGGAAAGAAGAGACATTCTTGATTTCTTAGAGAGAGAGACATGCATGTAATTCCAGACTATCTTGGGAATTGACTTGAGGGAGGAAAAAGAGAAAGACTGTCTTGCAGACCTTTTGGAGAACTTGGCTCCTGGATATAGCACTGATTTCCCAGTTGCCTCCCTACAGATTTAGGGGAATTTCCCCTTGGGTGAAATCGGGGCTTTTCTCTCGGTTGATTGAGATCACATCTTTCTCTCATTGAAAGAGTTTATTCACTCTTGTGTATTTTTTTTGGTGCATTCTACTCTATATAACTTCTCTTGTTTCTGTTTACTATATCTGCATGGATAAATGGGATTATTCGCTATTCACTATTTCTGATAGTCTCTTATATAACCAGTGTTTGGCAGGTTACACCCACCAGCTGGTGGGTATAAGCTTGGATCTCCTTCTCCCCTTAAGAGACAGTGGCCAGGGAAGTGACTCTGTTCATGCCCCTAGAGCAGCAATATTTAGGAAGACAAATAGATCTGATTCTAGTCTGATATCCCCTCTATCCAAGGAGGACAGACTGGTCCGTCTCATGTCCCCTTCTTCTGCTCCTTTCAAGGCAGAAATCAGGGTCTTGCTTTGAGATGAATGGGCAAGTTTTCAAAGCTATCTCTCAATGTCTCCCCTCAAGTCACCTATCTATACATTTAGATATCCTATGTGGATATACATATCTTACATGGACAGCACATACCTTACAGATGCAAGATCAGGGTAGGATTCCAGGACAAGTGGCATGCCCTAGTTTATACCTCAGACTCAAATTTTTTTCCAAGTGCAAAAGGCAAAATTTGGCAACCTTTAGTGATGCATTGCAAAATCATCTGTTCTATTTGGCAATCACTCGACTAGAGAATTGATGGTGGTATGTGCTAGGAGCTGAGACTGGGGAGGAAGGAGAAGAGCAGCCATTGTATAAAAGCTAGAATGAGGAACAACTTATTTCAGGATGGGGTGGGGGGGGAAGGAGGTGATGATAATCATGATTATTAGCACAGAACGTGTTTTTTAAGTTTGTGCCCATCACGAAGGAACTATTGAAATAGGAAATAAATGTGCATACATAGAACCATCTGCTGTAGAATTTTAAGCCACTTGCTTCTTCTATAGCTCTGAGCATTTGAAGTGTTTTGTGAGGGAAACATAAGGCCCAGTACTGAAGTGGCAGAATGCTGACTAATTTCCTTGTTTTTTTCCAATTAGTAACAAAGAGCATATTGTTATGGAAGCATTGTTGGTAGCCATTTGTCTATCTGCAGATTTATTCAGATATATAAGTAGAGGTTTCCAGGGCTGATACTTATCATTATAAAAATTACAGGGCTGGCAAATGGTGTCCAATGTATGTCTGCCATTCTTCAATTCCTGAGGTCTACTTTGGTTCAGTTTTGTATGCAGCTAAAATCAGTTTGATAGAGTTTGCTATTGCCCAACAGACATCCCACCAACAGATTAACAAGTTCACATCATCTGTAATTGCTAGTTATGTTCTATTGAAGGTAC
Organism: Phalanger gymnotis; assembly: GCA_028646595.1. Classification (NCBI taxonomy): domain Eukaryota; kingdom Metazoa; phylum Chordata; class Mammalia; order Diprotodontia; family Phalangeridae; genus Phalanger; species Phalanger gymnotis. The sequence goes on from CM053622.1 coordinate 377,425,537, forward strand.
AGAGATAACAGGGAATGGACCAGTGATGTCCTCAGTATAAGGAACTCAAAGAAGAAACCCCCTCTATTATTTCAGGTTAAGCAACTTCTCTGCAGATTGCAATCTTTGAGAGAATCGACAATTCTCAAAAATGTGGTTCACAGACCCCTGGGGACCCTTGAGATCCTTTCAGATGGTCTGCAAGGTCAAAACTATTTTCATAATAACATTAAGATCTTTTAATTTCTAATACATAAATATCAATAGATATAATCTGTGCAAAGAGAAGTTCTCTTGGGGAGGATCCTCAATAATTTTTAATAGTGTAAAAGATTCTGTGATGAAACAGTTTAGACATAGAGAGATCACAACTTGCCCAGGCTCAGACAGCCAATAAGAGGTAAGCCTTGTACTCAGATCTTCCTAACTCCGTGGCTGGCTCTCCATCCACTATGATGCCTCTCATATCATATAGAAATCCCTTTTAACTCACTAGAGAGACAGTATGGTACAGTGGAAATAGCTCTAAGTTTGGAGACAGAGGACCTAAGTTTGAATTCTAGCCCTGCCATTTACTGTCTGTATAACCATGAGCAAATCACTTAATTGTTCTAGGTCTGTTTCCTCATCTGAAAATCGAAAACTTTAGACTGGATAATCTCTAAAGTCACTTCTAGATCTAAATTTATGAAGATGCGAGTGCTGGCACCACTCATGATGGAGCTATTCTCATTTCTCATTGATTGAGATTGATTGGTAGGATTCTCATTAGCCAGTTATCCTGACAATTAAAAAAGGTTTAGAACTTTGGCCTTCAAATTGAGTCCCAAGAGCTCAGTATGAATAGCTGTGGCCCCAGAGAATCTGCTTGCCTATTTTCCTATCTACCATAGCTACGAGAGTCTCCAGTACAGAAAATCTAGCTAACGATAGTGAGCAAAAAGTAGGGAAAATAGAAAAAAAAACAAACAAACAAACAACCACAACACAACTTCAGGTCCCTGATAAGAGAAATTACAATATGCCAACTTAAAATCTGCCTAAGAATAAGTCATATTTGAACTACATTAAAATATATGTAATAATTTTTAAAATACATGCAATCATTTTTAATTACACTAAAATATAAACAATTATGGCTCGACTAACTGTATCCTTCAACTGTTAGTTTCAAGAGTAGTTTTAAGAGTCCTAGATTTAGAGCTAGGTAACCTGGATTCAGATTCTGTCTCTATTATTTATTTACATCCATCCTAGCAAGTCACCTCTCCTCTCAGGCCTCAGTTATGAAATGAAGGATTTAGGCCAAAAGTTAAAGTACCTCTCACCTTTGAGTCAATCAAAGTCAAAAGCACCTACTATGTGCCAGGCACCAAGAAAAATAAAAAGAGAAGTATACTTCGACAAAGCTAGGTTTTAAAGAGCTTTCAATGCCAGAGGAATTGGTATGTGATGCTAGGGATAAGAGAATCATTAGAATTTTATTGAGCAAGGTAATGACATGGCCAGACCTGTGCTTTTGCAATATCCCTAAACCTACATCTTGATTTTACCCTTGGGAAAATTTTAACAGAAACTACAAAAATTACAAAGATCAAACACTACAAAAATTAAAGACACCAAAAAACACCTTAGCCAATCTAACAAAATAATAAATATGGGAATTCCGCTCTTTATCAACCTAGAGAATACAGGGTGAGGTAAAAAAATAACGATGAAGTTCCATGAAATTGAGTCATCTGATTCAATTAGGTTGCTGTGAATTAAACTGTTACTAAAAGTGGGGAATCCATCACTCATTCAACCAACAAGCATCTATTAAGTATATCCTAGGTGGTGGGCACTGTGCTAGGTACAAATATAATAACAAAGGAAGAAGCAAAACAATCCCAACCCCTAAAGATCTTGTATTCCAATAGGAGTGGTATTGAATATATAGTACATATGAATATGTATGTTTATAGTCACACAGTGACTATATATTTATTTAATATATATTATATTATATTATATATAAATATATATATAACAATAAATATATATTTATATAAATATCAAATATTCACATATGTATTATGGATGTGATGCATACAGGTTGTGAGGTAACCTTAGAAGGGTATGAACTAGGAACTGGAAGAAGAGAGGGAACGACTAAGACCTCCCGCTGATGGTGACATGTGAAATGAGTTCTGAATAAAACCAAGGATTTCAAGAGGCAGAAGGTAGAAGAGAGAGCATTCTAAGAGTAGGGAGCAGCCAGTATAAAGGATATACATGGAAGCATCCTCATCAATTGAGGAATGGCTGAACAAGTTGTAGTATATGAATGTAATGGAATACTAATGTTCTATTAGAAATGATGAGCAAGCAGATTTCAGAAAAACCTGGACTTACATGAACTGATGCTGAGTGAAGTGAGCAGAACCAGGAGAACATTGTATACAGTAACAACAACATTGTGTGATGACCAACTATGAGAGACTTAGCTCTTCTCTACAATACAATGATCCAAGACAATTCCAAAAGATTCGTGGTAGAAAATCCAGAGAAAGAACTACAGAGTCTGAATGCAGACTGAACTATACTATTTTCACTTTTTGTTTGTTTGTTGTTTTCTTTTTAGTAGCTTTTCTTTTTTTGTTCTGATTCTTCTTTCATGACATGACTAATGTAGAAATATGTTTAACATGATTGTACATGTATAACCTATATCAGTTTGCTTGCTGTATTGGGGAGGTGGGGGGGAAGGGGAGGAAGGGAAGAGGGAGGGAGAAAAACTTGGAACTCAAAACCTTACAAAAATGAGTGTTGAAAACTATCTTTATATGTAATTGGAAAAAAAATACTATTAAGTGTAAAAAAAATAAAGATAGTCTTTAGAAATAAAAATAAATGGGAGCATTGCATCATGTGCAATTTCCTTCCTTTCTTTTTCCTCCTTTCTTTTCTTTCTTTCTTCCTTTCCTTCACCAAACCTTAAACCCAACTCACTCTAGAGCTCATACATTGGACCACAATAGTTCTCTCCACTTAATGGCTACATTTTGGGTCCTCCAAGCTCCGAGTGAATGTCAACAGTAATTGTTTCTCTTTGGGCAAGCAACCCTGAGGGTGTTCCCCTCCGAGTTTGATTTTTTTTTTTAATTAAAGGGGCCATCCCTTGACTCACTTCTTACCAAGGCCTATTTACTGAATGGGCATTACCTCACTCAAAGTGAGAACCTGAAAAAGCCTTAGCCTAAAAGGGACAGGGTCTCCCACTGCATTACTGGGCCATCTTCAGTGGTCCTGATAAATATCAGGCCACTGGACCCAGATGGCTCTGGAGGAGAAAGTAAAGCTAGTGATCTTGCTAGTGACCTTCCCTCACTCAAATCAAAGTTAACTGCAAGTCATGTCTTCATTTCCCTGATGTCATGGTCCTCTTCAAAAAGGGAAGGACAAACACATATCCATGCATCCTCTATGTGTCATAGGAGACTAACTCCGAGATATTGTACGCATTTCTGTAGTTATTTTGAATGGAATTTCTTTTCACATAATTTCCTCCTGGGTTTTTTTTGTTGTTGTTAATACTGGGGAGGAGGAACCTCAGTCAAATTCATAACATATGAGTGCCTAGTCCAGTGCTTAGCATAGCATCTGGCACATAGTAGGCACTTAATAAATACATGTTGATGTGGCTTGATTAGAACATGAGAAAGCATAAGATACAGCCCCTCAAAAGTGAACATTGCCCACTGACTAAACACTGAGAATTATTGCATAGCATAAAAGGCAATTTTGTTTTTTTAGCTAATTCTAAGGGGAAAGGATTAACCAGTAGAATGTTGACTCACCTGGCTTCCAAAATCACATGCCTCTTCCAGGGAAGTGGAAATGGACCTTGTCTATGGCAGGTACTGCAAGGTCTTAATTTCTTAACACTCCATAGACTTGGAAGAAGAGATAGAAGGGGGAGAAGGGGTGGGTAATTATCCAGTGCCATCACTGGCTTTCTCAAGTTAGCAGCCAGCACTAACACTACACAGTTTTCCAGGAAATAGTCTTTCCTTGCATGCTAGCCCAGGGACTCCAGCCAGCAGCAACAACAGCCAAGAGCTAGGAATGCTCCACTAACTCCCATTTGCTCCCCTGAACCTCAAACAGTAGTTCTTTTTCCTATTAAGAATGCTATATTGACTGTGTGCTCCTTGTGAACAGGGACTGGCTCCTTTGTGTCCTCAGGGCTTAGCACAGTGCCTGGCACTTAGTAGGTGCTTAATAAATGCTTGCTGACTGTCTAATTGCTAGATCTATGGTTCTCTATTTGAAGAGAAGACTGCTCTGGCTGAAAGCTACTTATCCTCCACCAGTGACAAAGGAACTGTTATCTTCCTGAGGGAAAATTAGGGGGATTTTTTTTTAATATATAGTTGTTGAGATAATTCAAGAGCAATGAAACATTAATTTGGACCCCACTTAATTTGGAATTTGAGATAATTTGAACAGCAACTGAACTAAATAATACCTTTGCACTATCTATATACTATCAAACTTAGATAATAAAATACATATATTAATGTCTCATAAAACACTGTTCTTGCATCCACATTATTATGTACCTTTAGAGTCAAGCACATCTTATTTTAAGAATACTTTTGGACTAAGTCTTCTTATTGGCCCAAGTTATGTCTACCTCATATAATATTCTTCTGAATAAACGATATTGTGAAATTTTACTATCGTGTAATTAAAATTTTTGTAAAGGGTAGTTCTAAGTGACTTAAAAGAATACATTGTTTTCTAGCAACGGCCATTTACATATAAAGAATAATTACAAATGGTTGTTACCTCTTTATTAGCTTAGACCTAAATCCATTAGTCAATATTTTTTGATTTAATTTGAGTTGAATTGAAGTACATGCTTCAGAATAATAATATAAGTACTCTTTAACTGATATCATTATCACTAATTCATTCTGGGCTTTCCCTTCCCCCAATACCCTGAAAGTGAGATTGTCATATACCGTCTGCCATTTCTGTAATGTCTTTTGCCTTGGTCTATCCTGGAAATCATTTGCCAATTTCCCTTTCACTCATTTTTCACATGAAATTTGAAGTGATGATATTGGCTCACACTTATATAATGCTTTAAGATTTTCAAAGCACTTTACTCACAACACCCATAATGTAACATAAGTACTATTCTTGTAGTGCATGAGTGTACCCCTCACCTCAACAGTCAATACCCAGACAAAGATGTACCGGGAGCTCCCACTATGTTGAGCTTTATTCATCAGCCAGGGAAGACAGTTAGCTCAAAGCAATGGCATTTTGACAGCCAAGGAAGAAAAATGGATATACATGGGGGTGTGAAGAATGGATACGCACAGGGAGCATACATGCAGGGGCACACACTTAGAGAATGCACATGGCTAAGGTGCACATCTGAAAGGCCACAAAAATAGGGAACTTGTGTGGTCAAGGTACATGCATCAAGGGAACACGTGGCCAGTTGACTGTGCAAATATTTTTTCTATACTACTTGGGAGAAGAGGGGAAGGAACCCTGACATTCACGGTGGAAGATGAAGCTATACAGACAGCCCCCATCAATCTGTTTACCTTGATTAGTCACCCAGATGACAAAACTAGTTCAAAGTAAAGGTTTATTGGTTTGTTTGTTTTTTTTTTAAAATAAAGAGAAACACGTCAGAACTTGAGTGGTCAGAGAACATGCAGAAGGGAGACCCATATGGAAGAGATACCTATCTCCAACCCTTCAGGGCTGCCTGTATCTTCTGATAATATCATTGCACAGTTCCCAACAGGTTTGTAAGTCATCAGTCTCCTTTGGAGTGAGCTCTTTCCTTAGTGTGCTGTCTCTGCCCAATGCGTGGGTACAGCATGTAGTATTTGCTCACTGTTGCTCTCTATTTACCTTAGTGGCCACTGTCTGATGGCGGTCCTCTGCTTCAAGCATTGCTTATTGCTAGCTGTTCTGTGCATAAGATTATAAAGATTTCCTTCTCTTCCAGTTTCTGTATTCAGTTGGAGTCCTTTTCTGAGGAACTACTTCCCCAAAAGAGAGTGGGCCTTGACATTTTTTATTTTAGCTTAAAGCCCAGGACTTAAGCTATATCTCTTTTAGAAAGGCAAACCCTGAAACACCCAGTCACTAAACTGGGGAGGGGGGAGAAACTTTAGTGGCTTTTCTTCCATACAGAAAGTCATCTGTTAACAAATCCTTGGCTAAAATAGACCTTTCCTTTTCAAAAAGAGATTCCTCACTCCAGGTGCCAAGCTCTTTGGAACAGAGAATAATCCCAGCTAGCTAGTGCCCACAAGCCTAAATCAATTTTTTAACCTCTGCTTTCTCCTCACTAAGGGCAGGATCTCTGTTAGAAGCCTCCCTCTGATTTTAGTGAGTAATTCCTTATGAGCCCCTGCTTAATGTCCAGTTGCCCTGTTTACATCTCTTTAGAGGCTGTACTTCGAACAAAGTGCCAAGACTGTCTCTGGGTCCAGAGACCCCTGTTTTTTTGAGCCCCAAATTTTGGGGGCTCCCATACAAATGAATGGAAGGAAGAAAAATGCCCGAGACAAATGCTAAGACCAGGAGGAAAGGTCATTGTCTTCCTCCCATCTACCATGTTCCTGTATTTAAGGACAACAACAACAAAAGAACAACTAGCATTTTATATAGCACTTTAAGGTCTGTAAAGTGCTTTACAAATATTACCTTACTTCATTCTCACAACAATCTTGGTAGGTAGATTCTGTTGTTTTCTCCATCTTATAGATGAGGAAACTCAGACATGGAGAGGTTACGTCTAGGGTCAAACAGCTAAGCCTTGTACCTGTATTATTTCATGTGGTCTTCCTCCCAACAGCCCTTACTAGTATTTTCTCTATTTTACAAATGAGAAAACTGAGGCCGACAGACCTCACCCAGGGTCTCACCCAGGGTCACACGGCGAGTCGGCATCTGAGGCGGGATTCAAACACGAGCTTTCTTAATTCTGATCCACTGCGCTACCTAGCTGCCCTCGTGCTTCACAAACCTCAGAGCACTCAATAAATGCTAGTTGTTGTCGTAGCTGCCCTTGTTCTTGTTCTTTGTAGCTGTCAATAAATTGCACGAAATGAAATGCCTGCAGTCATTTGACTAGCAAGTGTCAGAGCTAGGATTCAAACCCAAGTCACTTGGTCCAATGGTCTTTTCACTAGGACAGATAGAAAGGTGTTACTTTACCCAAAGCTGTTCCACGGAGAGCAGAATCTCAAACACTGGCAAAGCTCACGCCAACCAAAGTCAGTAGCTAGTCTGAGTTTGCCTACAAACCACCGTGGTTGCAAAGTAGCATAGCCAAAGGTACAGACACCTAGAGAACCCCAAAGCTCTTGCTGTTGGGTTTGCATGGCCCTGTATAAGTGACTGTAGAGCTGCAGGAGGAGTCACAGGCAGATTCCTGAGGGCTGGAGCCTTCAATATGCTTTTTCATATCACATATAGGGTATACTCAAAGCCTGAACCAACAAAACTAGTGCATATACATATGAAAAGTCAGAAATGTAGTTAGGTACGTGATAGGAGATTATCTTGAACCCCTGAAATTAGCTTTGGTGTAACAGTAACAAAGGTTGTTGGTTTTTCTAAACTACTAAAAAGGTTAATACTAAAATATTAAAAGAGTTAATACTAAATGCTAAAATACTAAAAGGGTTAATATTAAAAGGGTAGCACCTACTTCCCAGGGTTGTTGTGAAGACTAAGTCAATCAATCAACCAATAAACATTAAAACAAAATTACCTACTATGTGCCAGGCACTGTGCTAAGTGCTGGGGATACAAAAAGAGGCAAAAGACAGCTCCTGTGCTCAAGGAGCCTACCAACTAATGGGGGAGACGATATACAAACAAATACATGCAAAAGACACTAAATGTTATCATTCAGTTGTTTCAATCCTTCCTGACCCCATCTGGGGTTTTCTTGGCAAAGATATTGACAGTGATTTGCCATTTGCTTCTCCAGCTCATTTTACAGATGAGGAAACTGAATCAAATAGGATAAGTGACTTGCCCAGGGTTACACAGCTAGTAAGTGTCTGAGGCTGGATTTGAACTCAAGCCTTCTTGACTCTAGGCCTTAGATAGGGGTAGGGAACCTGTGGCCTCAAGGCCACTTGCGGCACTCTAGGTCCTCAAGTATAGCCCTTTGGCTTGGCATGCCAAAGGATTTTGGAAGGCCTGGGAAAAATGTAGAGGAAAACATCCTTGACATTTTTCTGGCCACCTGAAAACCTTTGGCATGCCTGCAGGCAGTTTGTGCAGGCCCACTCTAAAAGTATTCCTGACATTAAGGCTTAATAAAAAAAAAAAAAATGAGGCAAAGAATGGCCTCTTTAAGAAAAAAAAACAGAAAGAAAAAGAAAGATCTGGAAGGAGAAGGAGAAGACTTTCAGGATTTCTTGCCAAAACAGAAACAATCGTTATTTACATTCATTCTGAGCCTTAATCACCAATAGGCACTGCCTCAGTCAAACCAAAACCTGTTTAAGACCTTAGCTTAAAAAGGCTAAGGTCTCCCACTACATCCTAGGCCATCTCCATTTGTCCTGATCCATATCTGGCCACTGGACCCAGATGGCCCTGGAGGTGAGAGTGAGGCTGGTGACTTTGCACAGACCCCCTTCACTTAAACCCAATTCACTTGCAAGTAATGGCATCGCCTTCCTAATGTCAAGGTCTTCTTTGAGAATGAAGGACAAACAGTAGCCAGCAGCAGTAGCAGCATCGTTCCTGACATATAGGGATCTATACTCTTCCCAGTGATAGTGTGTGTATTTGCTAAAGAGTTATATTAGCATCCAGCCTTAGACACTTGACACACTTACTAGCTGTGTGATCTTGGGCAAGTCACTTAACCCCAATTGCCCTGCCTTCCCTCCTCCAAATATAAATAGATAAATAAATGAAAATTTATATTAAAAGAAAGGAGTTAATATTAGCAAGGTAATAATCACAACATAGAGGATAATTGTAAATATGCCTATGTAGTTCTGTATCACAAAATATAAGAGACTAGGAGAAGTAAACCATTAATTCAGACACCAAAGAACCAAATCCCAAAACCATAAGTCCAACCCATCCAAGCAGCAAGCAAATTCCAGAACCAGTAAGTCCATAAGCAAATTTATAATAATAGCAAAGAACCTAAAACACAACATCATAGTGGGAAGCCAAGCCATCCAATAAACTTCCTGCCCTCTGCTGGGGCCTAGCCACCAACAATCACTCACAGAATAGCCAGTACATGTCTGCTCTCTCCCTCAGCTCTAACAGCTCTAAGCATTTCCTGCTCTACCCTCTCCTGTTCCTCTCGTGTAGCAAGCTCCTCCCACCACATGTGACTTAGGCTTCCTGTGATATAAGTAGGTCACATGGGCCTATTAATGGATGAGAAAGATCTTCATTTTAAATTACCATTACAAGAGTGTAATCCATATTTATGGGGAAAATGTTTTATTGCTACTTTTCTTACTATGCTCATTTACTATGCCTTTGCCTTAAATTAATTGTGTCCTCTGACTAACTAGTAAAGATAAGCATGCTGGTAGGGACTCATGAGTTATGGTGCCGATTGTATTTGAATCTATAGAGTACCCTGAATATGGTATTGCCCTGTCTGAGGAAAGCCAGTATATAAGTTGGGAATGTATATAAGTATATATACATGTATACATATATATATAAGTATATATAATTTATATACATATACATATCTATAAGTATATTCATATAAGTATATAAGTGAAGGAGTCCTTTGAGATGCCATACAAAATTATACAAATTTTTAGAATTCTAATTGTTTATTCTGGCCATTTTTAGAACGTTGCTTTTCTAATGGTGGCTTATTACCAGTTGTGTAAGCTACATCACTGGTTTATCTACCACCATCAAAGGGAAGCCATATGTCTGAGACTGAGATTTCATTGAACAATCATTTAGGGAAGAGAGGCACATTAAAATTCAAGATGTGGCAATTGACATACTACATTACAATGAAAATAAGACTGGCACCCAACATGTCGAAACAAAAAAAAATCGAAGCTCATGCAGTGTACCCTACAGGCACCCATCTCACTGAACAATCAGTGAAACCAAGCCAAAAAAAAATCTAATGTGGTTTGTATTTGGACTGAACATTCTATTTCCCTGTGTAGCAGATCTTTTTTTCTTTAATAAGCCTAGAAGATGGTAAAGAAAGAAAGGAAAGAAATTGCTATTCAGGGCTTGATTTTGACTAATAATGAGGAACTGCTTGCTGAAGGAGAAATGATAAGAACCCAGCAGTTAATACTCCATTTTAGAATTCATGGTAGAGGAAAGGAAAGCCATATATAATATAACATGCACTCTAGATTGGTAGTATAGATTTTAAAGGGTTCTGAGAAAGGATAGATAGATTCCTATGGCCTAAAAGTCTAGGGAAAAAATTCTCAATCCAAGAGAGATAAGAATCTTTAAAGAATAAAATTCTTCTTTTAAAAAATTTAATTTAAGCCTTTTGTTTTTTGATATCACAGTCAATTCCTATTATACTTCTCTCTCCCATAGAATACTCCATTGTTAAAAAGAAAAACGAAAGCGATGAAGTGACCATATTTACAAGTGTATGCTACAGACAGCATCTATGGTGTTGCTCCCTTCCCTGTTCCTCAAGAGAAAGGAGGTGTATTTCATCATCTCTACTCTGGAATCAAAAATACTCCTATTAGTATTATTAGACTTCAGTTGCTTGTATTGTTTTCACTTACATTGTGCAGTGATTGTGCGCTTAATTCTACTGGATCTGTTTTCTTCACTCTGTATTGGTTCACATAAGTCTTCCCATGTTTCTCTGAATTTCTCATAGCACTTATTTTTTATATTGTTCTGTTGCGTCCAGCTCTTCATGACCTTGTGAACCATAGTATGCCAATAAACTCCATGAGGTTTTCTTGGCAAAAATACTAGAGTGGTTTGTCATTTCCTTTTCCTTTTAAGGCAAATGGATGTTAAGTGACTTGCTCAGACTCACATAGCTAATTAAGTGTTTTGGGCCAAATTTAAACTCAGGTTTATATAAATTCAGGTACACATAAAGAGAAACACACACACATAGGGAATATGTAGCTGGGGCAAACATTGTGAAGGGTCAACTTATGCCTCTGGCATCCATGACTGTCTTCCAGTGATATCATTATGCTGCTTCCATTGGGCCTATTGCCCTCTGGTCTTATGTCATGTGTAACTTTCGCAAGTCATTCCTTTCTGATGGTTTCGTGTGGCTGACTTGAGGCGCAACGCTCTATCCACTGAGCCACTTAACTGTTTAATTTCTTATTTTTGTTGTTGCTCAGTCATTTTCAGTCATGTCTGACTCTTCCTGATCCCATTGCGGGGGGGGGGGGGGGGTCTTGGCAGAGATACTGGAGTGATTTGCCATTTCCTTTTCCAGCTCATTTTACAGATGAGGAAACTGAGGCAAATAGGGTAAAGTGACTTGCCCAGGGTCACACAGCAAGTAAGTATGTGGGGCCAGATTTAAACTCAGAAAGATGAATTTCTCACTCCAGGCCCTGCATTCTATCCACTGAGCCACCTTGCCACCTCATTTCTTACAGCACAATAAAATTCCATGACATTGATGTACCACAGTTTACTCAGCTATCCATCAATCAATGGATACCTGATTTGCTTCCAGTTTTCTGCTACAACAAAAAGTGCTGCTATAAATATTTTGGTATATATAAGATTTTTGGTCTCTGACCATTTAGGATATATAATTAACAGTGGGATCATTGGGTCAAAGTGGATGAATAGCTGAGCAATTTTTCTAACATAATTCCAAATTGTTTTCCAGAAGAACTGAACCAATTCACAGCTATAACAGTATTATTCAGGTTCCTATTTTCCCACAACTTCTCCAGTTTCATCATCTTTGCAAACTTTATGGGTGTGAAGTGAAATCTCAGAGCTACTTTAATTTGCTTTTCTTCTCTTTTTAGCAATTAGACAATTTTTTCGTGATTGCTGATGGATTTGCAATTCTTCTTTTGAAAATTACTCCTATACTTTATTCACTCATCTATCAGTGGTGCTTAGCCTTACGTAATTGTGCCAATTCTCTAACTTGGAAATAAGGATTTTATCTAAGATAGCTGACAAAAACATTTTTTTCTCAGAGACAGTTTCTCTTGTAATTCTAGCAGCATTGATTGTGTTCATACAAAAGCTTTAAAATTTGATGTAACTGAAATTGTCTACTTGGACTTTTGATCACACCTATCATTATGTTGGTTATGGAATCACCGCCTAACCATAGTTCTAAAAGGTGCCTCTTCTGGCCGTAAACATTTATGTTTATCCATACAGAGCTTATCGGATTATATATTGTGTGAGGTGATGATCTAACTTTTTTGTCCAGCCAGCTGCTCTCCAGAACTGCTTTGCCAGTAGTTTCTTCTGAAAAGAGAGCCTTTCTTTCTCCAAATACTTTGTATTCTTGGGTGTAGTGAACACCATGCTACTATATTCCTTTTCTTCTGGGTCTCACTTATTTATTCTGTTCCACTCATCTGCTTTTCTGTTTCTTAGCCAGTACCAAACAGCTCATTTTAAAATATCATTATTATATAATATATCATGTAATCATTATTATATATAATTAAATGTCTACTAATGATAGGTTTTCTCCATTCTTGCCTTTTTTACTCACTTAGCTTGAAATTCTTCATCTTTTCTTCTTCTGAATGAATTCAGAATGTTATTTTATCTGGTTTTACAGTTAGCAATTTGCTCTATATGACACTAGACTTATAAATTAAGTAGTGATTTGTATTGGTTTTTTATCTTTATTATAATGGCACAATTCAGTCATGAAAAATGAATTCTCTTCAAATATTTAAGTCTTCCTTTATTTCTATAAAGAGAGTTTCATAGTTATATTTATATAGCTACTGAATGTGTTCTGTTGACTCCCAGATATTTTATATATTTTTGTAGTTACTTTGAACAGAATTTTTCCTTTGCTTGTTTCTTCTCTATTTGTCTTATTTCTCTACAGAAATACTGATGGTTTCTGCTTACCTATTTTGTACCCTGGTACTTTCCTGAAGCTATTAATTAATCCCTAGTCCTATCCCCTGGGATTTTCTAGGTAAACTGTAATATCACGTGTACATAGATGAATCAAAAATAAGACTCCGTACTTTCACAAAGGGATGGACTACCCCAAAATGCTAATTAAAGAAAGAAGCTGACAGGTAAGCTCCATTAGAAGTCAGGTCAAAGCCTTCACTGTGACAAGGTGAGGTCCTTCTCAGTAGGGTTGCCATGTCCAGTTGATGAGGAACCATTTACTCCTGGATAGGACACCCTGCAAAGACAGGACCGAAATCACTGGTGACTGAAACGGAGAAGTGGAAGAGACTCATGAGCCATCAGGTGGCCCAATGACTGGAGTGAAGAAAGACCTGAGTCCTTCTGATCTCTGCAACCCTGGGGAAAGTCACTTTACCTCCTAAATAAAGGGCAATGATAATAGCACCTACCTGTCAGGGTTGTCATGAGGATCAGATGAGACAATAATGGAAAGTGCTTAGCACTGTGCCTGGCACATAGTAAGTGCTATATAAATGGTAGCGATTAGTAGCAGGTGGTAGTCTAAAAACAAGAAGATGTGTCGGCCCAGCAGGATTTTGCCAGTTTGAGCATATATCCCCAGGGAATCTCAAGGGCAACTGCCACTTTTCAATGATCTATGGAGCAGCTGGTTGAATAGATGAGCTACACAGAAGTGTTGGCGCACCTGGATGACCTACTTGTCTTTGGAAAGACCAAGAAAGAAAATGAGAAAGGACAGATAAAAATGTTATGTCAACTGGAAAGTTCTGGTCTGAAGATGTCAGTTGACAAGAGCCAGTTTGTAATCCTTTGTCAAGTGTATGGGTCATGTGGTTTCTCAATATGGAATAAGCACTGAGCTACAGAAGACAGAAACTTTCACCAGCTGCCCACGTTGACAGGCATCTATGTAAAATAGACTTTTCTAGGATTTGATGACTTTTGTTGATAATTCATGAAAAATTTACACTACCAGATCATATATCTTTTATAAACATGGGTAGGAGATGTAGTCTTAACCAAACAATGGATAGAGACTATTACAAAAGACAAAAATAGATAACTTTTGTTATACATGAAAAGTTTCTGTACAAACAAAAATTAATGTACTTAGGATAAGGAGGAAAATGGTTGAATGAGGGAAGAAAACTTTGTACCAAATTTCTCTGACAAGAGTTTTGGAATCATACATACACACATCCCTTGTATGAATGTATATACACATGCATATACATATGCATTTATGTATATATTTATACACATATAAAATATAATACATATAATATATAACATATGTATTTAAGATAGCAGCTTCTTTTGCATATGTTTTTGTGTGTATGGCTTCAAAAGAAGCTTCTTTTGGATATATGCACACACACAAACATATGTACACACACATATACATGTACACACATGTATCTGTGTGTGAGTGTATGTGTATCCAAAAGAAGCTATTCTCCAGTATATAGGTGTTCAAAGGAAATGAGCATACAGTTCTTCAAAAAAGAATTGCAAACTATTAACAACCATATGAAAGAATATTCCAAATCACTAAAAAGAAATCAACCAATCAATCAATATTTGTTAAGTGCTTATTATATACCAGGCACTGTGCTAAGCCCTGGGGGACACAAAAATTGGCAAAAGGCAGTCCTGGGCCACAAGGAAGTTATAATATAGTAGGGGAGAGAAGCAGACAAATATATACAAAGCAAGCTCTATACAGGACAAATAAATAATTTTAAAAGGAACAGTACTGGAATTAAGGAAGGTTGGAGAAGGCTTCCTCTAAAAGATGGTATTTTAGTTGGGATTTAAAGGAAGCCAGGGAGGTCATTAGTCAGAAGAGAGGAGAGAAAACATTCTAGGCACGGGGCCTAGCCATATAGTCCTAGCCAGAGAAATGCCCTGAGTCAAGAGATGGAATGTCTTCTTCCTGGACCAACCAGGAGGCTAATGTCACTGGAATGGAGAGTATGTGTGTGGGAGTAAGGTACAAAAAGACTTGAAAGGTAGGAGGAGGCTACATTATGAAGGATATTTCGTATTTGCTCCTGGAGGCAATAGGAAGCCATTGGAGTTTATTGAGTAGAGGGCTAACATGATTAGAACTGTGCTTTGGGGAAATCCCTTTTTTGGTTTAATGAAGGATTCATTGGAGAGGGAAGAATCTTGAGCCAGGTAGACTGAGCCATAGGCTATTACAACTGTCCAGGTGTGAGGTGATGAGGCCCATATTTGATGTGGTGTCGGTGTCAGAGAAGAGAAGGGGGTATATTCAATAAATGTTTCTAAGGTAAAATCAACAGACTTTGGCAACAGATTGGATATGGGGTGGGGTGGGGGTGGGGTGAGAGATAGTGAGGAGTCCAGAATGACCCCGAGGTTGTGAGCTTGAGGGAATGAGAAGATGGTGTTGCCCTCTACAGTAAGAGGGAAGGTGGGGGGTGCAGGGAGGGCACATGGATTTGGGGGTACGATAAGGAGTTCTGTTTTGGAATACTAAGTTTAAAGTGTCTATTGGACATCCATATTGGCGGTTGGAGATGTGAGATTGGAGGTCAGCAGAAAGTCTGGGATAGGATAAGTAGATTTGAGAATCATCAGCACAGAGATGGTAATTAATCTATTGGAGCTGAAGAGATCATGGAGTGAAATGGTATAGCAGGAGAAGACAGCCCACAGCAGAATGCTCAGGGACACCTATGATTAGAGGGCATCATCTGGAACAGGATCAGGCAAAAGAGGCAGAGAAAGAAAGACTGAAAATAAATGAAAGAGTTGTGATAGACAGAGGGGGAAATCTTTTGGAGGAGACAGGATGAAATGGGATCACTTGAACAAGTAGGGGGATTAGCTTTGGTAAGGAGTAAGACCATTTCATCTTGTGAGACAAGGAAGAAGGAAGAGAAATTGGCAGAAGGCATCTGAATGATGAGATGAGGAAGAGAGGAGAAGAGGGAGTACACTGTGAATGGCCTCCATTTTTTTCTTTAAAATATCTGGCAAGGCTCTCAGCTGGGGCGGGGGGGGTGGGGCGGGGGAGACAAGAGCCACGGGAGGTTTGAGAAGGGATGAAAAAGTTTGGAAGAGCTACTGTAGAGAGCGGGATAGTGAGTTGATAAGGGAAGTATAGTAGGATTGCCTGGCAACAGTGAGGATCCAGTAGAGGTTGTGTAACACATTTGTACTGGACTCACTCAGAACAGTAGAGGGATTTCCCTCACCTTCATTCAGCAGTGCATGTGTAGGAGTAAAGATGATGAATGGTAGGAGGAGTGATCCAAGGTTGAGGCTTGGATAGGGATTCAAGAGAGGAGAAAAACAGGCAGTTTAATTGTTTCACCAAGGGGTCAAGATGGGGAGAAAAAAGAAGAAAATGCAGGGGAGATGGACTGGGAGAAAACTGAAGGCTTAAGGAATTCGAGGTCATGGTGAGGATTAACAATAGGGTTTTGTAAGGGAAGGCAGAAGGAGAGGCAAAAAGCCAATAGATAAGGGGATAAGGGGATTTCAAAATTGTTCGACAAAGAGGTGGTACATTTGTGGGTGACAGAAAGATCAAAGATATGACCATCTTTGTGTGTGGCTAGGAATAGCTTGTGGGAGATACATAGGCTGAGAAATGCAAATTAAAACAACCCTTTGCCAATTTTCAGGGTCTGAGGTTTCAACTCACATTCTGAAAATTGGCAAAGATGATAAAATGTGGGAATAGTCAGTGTTGGAGGGGTTGTGGAAGATAGGCACCCTCAAGTGCATTGCTAGTAATGTTATGGATCAGTACAACCATATGTAAAAACAACGTGGTTAGTAGCTGCTGTGGGAATGTAAGATCCAACAGGACCAGCAACCAGTGCTGCCAGCACAGATTCTTTGATCTGCTTTTCTAAGGAAAGCAACATTGAAGAGTTAACAATCTCACTTTA
>CM053622.1:377442696-377464773 GCA_028646595.1 Phalanger gymnotis
GGGGGGGTGGTGTTCCAGCAGCTACCCAGAGTCTCCACACCAACACTCTTCCAGTGAGTGAGAGCCCCAAAGGCAAAACGCCAATCTCTGAGTTTATATACCCTGTTCAGGGTCAAAGGGCATCACAACATGTTACTCAAATCCACGTAAACTAGGCTTTCTCTTGAGGTAAGCAGGTCATCAAAGATTCCTGATTTAATCAAAGAAACAAAGGCTGGACTCATCAAGGGCACTTGATTAAATAAGTGCTCCGAAAGAGAAAACAGTAAAAAAAAAAAGTCCCACCTTAATTACTGATCATATTGGAAAGCAATTTGGAACTACGTAAAGTGACTAAAATGTCCATACTCTGACCCAAAGATTCTATTACTAGGCATAAGAAGAAAGTCTCTGTATACACCAAAATACTAGTGGCAGCACTTTTTATAACAAAGACAAATATCCATCAATTGAGAAATGGCTAAACATTTCTCATTAAACATAAATGTAATGGAATATTACTATACTATAAGTAATAATGAGTATGATGAATATAGGGAAGCATGGGAAAATATATGTGAACTGTTGCAGAATTAAGTAATCAGAGCCAAGAATACAATATATTTGAATACAACAAAATAAATGGAAAGAGAGTAACGGCAATGTTGTAATGATGATCAACTGTGAAAGGCTTGGCTACTCTGTTTAATACAATGGCCCAAGACAATTCCAAAGGACTCATGATGAAAAAAATGCTATCTATCTCCTGATAGAACTCCCGAGTGCAAATTGTAGCACAATTTTCTCACTTGCTTTATTTTTCTTGCTTTTTTTGAAGTATGGCACTCCCACAGCATGTTTTGTATGATTTCACATTTTAATTGATATCATATTGCTTGATTTCTCAATGGGTGTAAGAAGGAGAGAATTTGGAACTCAAAACTTAAAAAAAGATGTTGAAAGTAAATAAACAATAAATTAAAATGTTAAAAGAAATTATATGGAAAGAACAACCTCAAAAAAAACTAATATTGCAAAATTACAAAGATCAATCGTGACTCCAAAGAAGAGACATGAGAAGACACCCTCTACCCCATCCCTCTGCAGAGGTAGGAGATCCACAAGTGTAGTATATTGGTACATATTTTCAGACTTTTTCAATGTGTTAATTAATCAGTTAGGTTCATTTCCCCCCTTTTCCGTCTTTAAAAATATTATTTGTTCAATGGGATTGCCCTCTGACACAGAAACTAGAGGTAATTATGGTGACGTTAAAATAAGACATCAATACCAACTTTTTTAAAAGACATTATGAATTCATTGCTAAAACTCTAAATGATCTCACAATCAAAGGCAGAAGGACAATTTGATCTGACCCTTTCGACACCATTTAGAGTTGGCAAGGATGAAAAGTATTAGCTGGCTTTCAAAGGCTTGATCAACTGCTTCACATATGCACCATTGCTGCCTTGCTGCCATATGTAGATTTGTACAGATCTGTGTTCCCTTATACAGACTGCTTTTTGTTGGACACTAATACTACTTTGGAACTGTAGGGAACAATTGCACATCAAGACAGTGATGGTCACTAAGAATCCAAGAGTATAGAATTTAACTGACGATGAAACTCATTATACCAAACACAAATTAGAGCTCAGACTTTGGTGTGGAATGTCATTGAGAAGGTCAGAGGCTCTTTGTGTGAATCTCAATTTCAAGTATACTACTGAGTAAATAAATGTCCTATACCTGATCTACATGGCACCTTTAGTTTTGTGATGATGATGTTAGAGTCCAACAGTTCCATAAGGCAGCTAGAAAGGACAATGTCTCTTTAAGATATCTCAAGAGAAAAGTAATATGCCCAGATTGAGAGATGGCATTCCCCTTATATTCTGTCCTGATCATATCATACCTAGTTTATTTTGTTCAGTTCTGGTAACCACCTTCGCAGAAGGCCATTTGAAAAACTGAAAATTACACAAATGATGGTGAATAGAATGGTGAAGGAAGGGCTTCCAAAACATGTTAGATTAGCAATTCTCTGACTTTTTGAATTCAAGATCCCTTTTCACTCTTAAAAATTATCGAAGATTCCGAAGAGCTCTTGTTTACATGAGTTATATTCATTCATACTTGCCATATTAAAATTTTAAGATGATAATTTTTAAAAATATGTATTTCCTTGTAAATAATAATAAGCCCATTACATGTTAACATAAATTACATATTTTTATGGAAATAGCTATATTTTCCAAAACAAAAGAAATTAGTTTAAGGAGAGTGGCATCGTTTTACATATTTTTGCAAATATCTTTGATATCTGGCTTAATAGAAGACAGTTGGATTCTCATATTTGCTTCTGCATTTAATCTGTAATGATATTTTGTTTTGGCTAAAGTATACGAAGAAAATCTGGCCTGATACAGATATGTAGTTGTCGTTGTTGTTAATCTTTTGTTTTCAAAGAAAACCAATGACATCATGAGGGTGATGTCTTGACTTGCAGGTGAATTGGATTTAAGCAAGGCAGAACTGTGCAAAGTGGTCAGCCTTACTTTTTCTTCCAAAGTCATCAAAGTCCAGTGGCAAGACAAAAGTTAAGATGACTGCAGTTGGAAAAGGGAGGGATATTTTAATAGTTAAATAACATCTCAGTATTATTATGAAAATACTTTTGACCTTGTAGATGCCCTGAAAGCCCAAGGAACCCCAGAGATGTGCAGACCACACTTTGAGAACCTCTGTGCTAGACCAAGAAGAGTTAGAAGTTTAGGATGGAGAAGAGGTCTAAGAACAACCTAATAACCATCTTCAAGCATTTGAAGGGCTTTCTCATTGATTGTACTTGAAATGCCTGGCCTTAGGGCAAAACTAGGATCAATATGGACAAATGGCAGAGATATATTTCAACCTGAAGTAAGGAAAAAAATTCCTAATAATTAGAACTGGATTAAATGAAAGTTTCCCCCTCACAAATGGATGATCATTTCTTAGTAATATTTTAGAGAGGATTTTCAGTCCGGTATGGGATGGACCAAATGGCATTTGAAGTTCATTCCAACTTTGAGATTCCGGGATTATTTTCTCTAAAGAATTGCTAAGCTTTCTACAAGCTCTATATGTTAAGGTCATTTTAACTGATATTTTTACATACAAAATGTCAAAAGTAAACACACAAACCCCCCAATTCTGGTTTATTCTTTTTACAGTATGCATTCTGCAATATACGCGTACAGCATGACCTTAGTTTATATAGCAGCTATGTTCCCAGGACATCATGATCAGAGCAAAAATATGTGTATTAAATTATATTTTTCCACGTATTGCAAGGAAAGTGAAGAAAATGGACATAGCAGCAAGGAAAAATTATCCTGAGTTTATCATGTAATAAGCAATCACATTTGAGAATCCTGATACTCTCTTTAATTATGCCTTTGGCAATGTGGTGTTAAATGTAATGTACTGACACGTGTACTTAATTCTCCCATATATACCCAGCAAGAAGTTACAAGTTGACAATCAACCCACTTGATCTTTATATACTCATTAAAAGCACACGTGCATTTAAATGTGCCACAAAATTAATTCCTGATTCATCGGTAGTTCTTTCAAATCCAGCGGGATTTCAATGCTTAAGCAGCCAAACCGAGTTTCATTGCTCTAAATCTCCAACAAAACTCACATTACTGAAAGAATTAGGCAGAACTCAGCCTAGAGCAGTTCACAACTCCCATTAGTATCATATTCTATCTTGTATTAAAATTACTTCATTGATCCAAATTCCGAAGCCTAACTTACAAAATATTAACACAAGCTATAAACTGTGATCTTTGTATGAGAACAATGAAAGTGATGAAGACAGAGAGGGCAGATGAGAACAAAAATGAATGAAACACCTTTATTTGAATGGAAAGTTTTAAAGGTGTATATTCATATGATAATTATATAAGGTATATTTCTCCCCCACCCCTTTATCAAAAAATAATGGTTTCCTTCTTTTCATATAAAATCTTATTTTAGTAATGTTGGGATATAATAAAGAGACAGGAAAAAACTGAGAAATGTTAGTTTTGTAATGGCAGTATTGATTTATATGTCACCAGGTATTCAGACAGCATCAGACTCTGCAGACAAAGGAAGTAGTTTTAGAACCCTCACAAGGCACTGTGGGATTCATAATGTTCCCAGCCCAGGAGATTGAATGGTCTGAATGGTTTGAAGCTGAGAGAGTGTCTCACCTGTCCAGAGAAGTTCTGAATGAGTCTACAACAGGAAGGAGTGAAGAAAGTGGACATAGCAGCAGCTGTAGTAGCATCTGCAATGGATGATTCTTTAAATGGGCATTGACATTAAGCATTGAGGGGCTATGCCGCTAGAGCATCCTTTCTTTATTATCTTCTCTGCTCAGTGAAAAAAATCCTGATGAGAAGAAATGCGACTACTCCCCGAAGAAAAGAACCCCAAGCAGCTGGTGAAGTTCGTCTTTCTTCCTCCTCCTATTTATGTTCAAAAGGATGGAGGTTTAAAGCCTATATCTACTTTCTTTTAGATCAGGGTTGGGGAACCTGTGGCCTCAAGGCTATACATGTGACCTTCTAGGTCCTTGGGTGCTGCCTTTTGACTGAATCCAAGTTTTACAGAACAAATCTTTCTATTAAGGGGATTTGTTCTGTGAAGTTCCGATTCAGTCAAGGGGCCACACTTGAGGACCTAGAGGGCCACATGAGCCTTGAGGCCACAGGTTCTCCACCCCTGTTGTAGATTGTTATTCAGGTTTGCAATATAGTATTGCAAAGATGTCTTTCTCTAGATAAAGATAAAATCATCTCAATTATTTTGGAGTCTTTAATTGAATACAGACCGCAAATGAGGAAAGAGCAATGACTAACTTGAATATGCAAGAATTAAATAGGTCAAGGGCTGTCTTAGTGCTTAAAAATTGTTCTGATCTCAGAGCTCAGAGCTCTTATAATTTTTAAATAATAACCTGCATTTTTTAAAACTACTTAAAAGAGCAGAGGAAGGGCAGTCATATGGACCTATGGAAGTTTTCCTCTAGGCTAAAAGGGTAAAATTCTCACCCTCCTGCCAAGAAAAGGAGGTGGGGAGTGGAAAGAGAAAGAAGGTAGTGATCTAAAGGCTGATTTAAACCTCCACCAAGTCCTATGGGAGGAGATAGAAAGGATTGGTTCTGCCTCTATTCTGTTTGGGGTGGAGGAGGGCTTTAGAAAGTCCTTCTTGGTCAACATTTGGCTGGTTATATATGGTACCATGAAAACTTATAATAAGGGGCAAAGAGTTATGAACTAGCAGAAAAGGAGACCCTCCAAGAGATATATCAAAAGAATGTAACAGCAATTCTTAACAAGAGAAAATGCAGAATATTCCAGAATGTAGTCAGGTGCTACTTTTGTCAAAAGTGGATTTTGGAGAGAACATTATAACTGACTCCATTTTGTGTTATATTTGCTGTTATTCTATTTCTTTGCTTTTCTGTGTTATACTGAGTGTGCTAGATTTCTACCCTGAGTCACTTTACAATTAAAAAAGAAAATTCATAGGATTTTGAATAAGTTCCCAGGAACTCTCTACAGGTATCACTGCCTCCTTGAAGCCTGGATCTGCCCCTCCCCCCCAACTTAACCTTCTCTTTCTCCTTTGCCGGCTGTTATCATTTCTGATCCCTAAATATACACATCACCCAAGGTTTTGTCTTCAGCCCTCTTCTCTTGTTACATTCTCCCCATTGTGGATCTTATATACTGCCACGACTTCAACCATTGTTCCTTTTCCATTCTCTCTACCATCATGATAGTTTAGGTCCTCGTTACCTCCCCTGAATTATTGCAAAGGCCCTCCTAATTGGTTTCCCTACTTCAGATACCACTGATGGGGTACAGGCTCTGGGAACCCACTTGAAACCCACCCTGAATCTTTCCACCTGATCTGGCTTTTCATGCCCAAATCTGTTGTCTGCTACCTCCATTGTCAGGTTACCTCCCTGATTGCCTCCAGCCTTGATCCTATCAAAATATCTATACCCAAATCTGTTACCCTTAAACTAGCCTAGCCCTCCATTGTCTGTCATCTCCAGGTAGCCTTCAGTTATTTCCCACCCTTAACCGCATTCTTGGAGTCTGACCTTACCCCAGGCCCCCAAGTCACCCCAATCCCATCAAGATCCTCCCTAAACCCCTCCTCCCATGACCCCAGACTACTTGACCACCCTAGATCCCTCCCACAACCTTTGCATATATAAGATCCATCTTGACTCTATGAAAGGGCTCAGATTTAGTCCACTTCAGATTCAATCTGGCCTGCTTGTCAATACAAGCATCACAAATACTCAAGACTCTTTAGAGCCTGCCCAATGTGGTGGATCTTTAATAAACTTTGTTTTTCTTTGGCTGTAAGAAAGCTTGGATCGAGACCAACTGGGCATATTTGGGGTCCCAAGCACCCCTAAACCTCAACATATGGTTCTCTGATCTCAACATCACTGCCTGTTTAAGCTTCCTAATGCATTACTCTGAACGCTTAAAACCTTCAACAGCTCCCTATTTCCTACCCTGGCCTTCAAGGTCCTCCATAACTTGGGCCAAACCAATCTTTCTGGCCTTACTTCACATTTCTCCCTTTCAACTACCTTATGTTCTCAAAAAATTGGTTTGCTTGCCATTGTCTCGAACATATCCAGAGCTTCCCAAATTCTGTGCCTCTGCTCAGGACCTTTCCTTATCCTCTCCCCATCTCTACCTGCTGAAATCTTACTCAAATGCCAGAAAGCCTTCCCAATTTCTTTCTATCAGAAGTCCTTTCTCCCTTTCCTGAACTCTCAAAAGACTATTTCTTCTCATTTTATATTTATCACATGCTATTTTAGTTTATACATCTTATCTTCAGGCTTGTCTAAAGGGCAGGGAGCTTGTCTCCTCCATCTCTGTAATCTACTTGTGAGCCTAGCATAAAGGCTTTGCACATAGGAGGTACTTAAACGGTTATTGAAAAAAAATTTAACATCTTGAAAATAAACATTTAATGAATCATAATGAATCACTGGGCTCACTGATTTAGATATGAAAAGGATAATAGAGGGTAAAAGAATAATTGAGGGTAGCCTACAGGTAGATCATTTACAACTAAATACCCATTACATTGGCTTCTGGGTCAGAGTAACTCTGGAGCATCAAATGGGGCCTTTGTCTCCTGAAAAAGGTCAATGTGCCTTCTTGAGCAACTAACAGCACCAGTGATCAACAAGGATTGGGAAGCTCAGAGTATGGGAACCCTCTTGTCCCAAAGTAAAGATTTCTTGAGTATTTATTTTCCCTCTTCCCCATTCTTCAGTTTCTGTGGTCTCATTAGGATGTTATAAAGACTGACCTAATCTTCAAGTTTATAAAATTCTTAAATCTTAGGGCGTCCTTTCATTTGTCCAAGGTTCACCTTTATTATTTTATTTATATTTTAAAATCTCCTGTTGCATATAGGCAGCTTTCTTTGAAAAGTTAAAGTGATCATTTAAAGGCCAAAAAGAAAAAAAAAAGAAGTACAAGTCTACTTTACTTATGGAGAAATAGGGAAATCCACTCAGCATTTCACCAAAATAATGTTTAAGCTTTCCCATTAATCACTCAGTGAGTTACTTGAGACTATGAAAATTATATGCCCCATTTTAAGAGTGAAATGAGTGGTTTCTAATTCTATCATGCAATAGCGAAAAGATGTTAGCGAGTTCCTCCTCCTCCTCCTCCATTCTACCTCATGCCAGTCTCCTCTGCATTCTCCCTTCATTTTATCTCACCCCTCCCCAATCTCTTTTCTCTTTAAGCTAAACATGAATGTTATTCACTTGTCTTGAACTAGCAAGGTTTCAGCAGTTAAGAAATGGAGACATTATTCAAAAATGGATGGGAATCTTTACTCTCTACAAATAGCAAGGCTATTATAAAATGTTTAACTTATGCTATCTGAAGAAACAATGCACTGAACTGATTTTTGTAGGCCTTATTTGGCACTGGGGAAGGAAGTGGTGCTATGAGTCCATTAGGATGATCCTGGTTATTATTCGGGCAATGGAATCTGGGACACAGAAATTAGCAAGGAAGTCAGTTAAGATAACCAGGTACTAAGGTTCGTTTTTATTTTTCATTTTAAAAACTTAACTCTATTTACAATACATCAGTAAGAAATGACCAAATTCTAAGATTCTATCCAAATTGGTCAAACACCCATC
This sequence comes from Phalanger gymnotis, assembly GCA_028646595.1. Lineage (NCBI taxonomy): Eukaryota > Metazoa > Chordata > Mammalia > Diprotodontia > Phalangeridae > Phalanger > Phalanger gymnotis. Next base: position 377,450,915 of record CM053622.1, read on the forward strand.
AGGTAGCAAGTCTTGTGGAGAGTAGTAGCAAGACAGGCAGGGAAGATAGCTGAACTCAACTGAGGCAATAAGCAAACAGTGAGGTGGAAGATAAGAAAAGAAGAGGCGCCAAGTAGCTCTGTCTCAAGACTTGGAAAGGGTTTTATGAGAGGTCAGGCATGCAGTTAGGCAAGGCAAAAATAATAATAACCTTGCTCCCTGGGCTTAGTATTGCTCTTGTGTCTTTTCCTTCTATCCATTCTACTCATGGATGAAGGAGAACAAAAGAGTTCTGGAGCTGAGGCACTGAAGAACTCCAGACCCCTGGAGCCCTGGACAATATGCTGGAAAGAAAAGTGGCTTCTATATAGATGCCTTCCAAGAGACGTTTAGCATACAAGAAGTAAGTATCAAGTTACATAGACTTTCTGACAAGTCAGAGAGAGACTTGACAGAGATGTAGCCCTTGATGACCAGGAAATACAGATTAAAAAATAGATTTATATTTGGAAGACACTAGTTAGCTAGGAGCATTTCTGCTCTATGTTCAAAAGGGCTTGGCACCTATCTATCTCATTTCGGAGATGAAAGCCAATTCTAGCCAAGGTCACAAGGAACAAATAGAACCTTCAGAGGGAAGAAAAAAAGTAGGGAGGAGGAAGGAGAATTTTTTCCTAGTTTGATGACTAAGTGTGTAAAAGTTTTTGGCTTCCTAAAAGATCTAGAACCAAAAAAAAAGCCTATAGGCTTTAAACACAAGTAAGGTAGAGCCCACTCCTCTTCCCAAGAGGAGAGACGGCACCTTAACTAAGGACTCCAGCCGAAACCAGAAACTGGAAGCAAGGAAAAAATTCTTCAACCCCATACCTAGAGAAGTTAAAAAACTGGCAATGACCAGTATCAACTAAAGAATCAATAAAGCAACTTTGCATAGCAACCACACAGGATGAGTAGGGAGTAACACCTAGAAGGGATTACTTAACCAGAAAAAAACCAGCATTGCTCATACATCTGGCAGAAACTTCACACTACACAAGATTAGAGGGGAATAGACCCTTAACCCTGAATAGTCTATATTAGACTATTCAGGGTTAAGGTCTATATTAGTGTCTAATAGTGACACCATAGAAATGGTATGAGAATTTCACCAGGTGACATAGGCAGCACTATAGTGAGCTGTCCCTTCATACACATGCCCCTGGCCACATGTCCTCTAAGTATGTACCACTACCACCCCCATGCATGAACCCTGACCACATGTTCCTGACATGTGTCTACTCTTTCTCACTGATGGTTTATATTTTGGGGAGTTATGGGGTATCAAATGTCAAATTTGACACGTCTGGTGTGAGAGCAGGCCAAGCCCTTTTCAGGTCTGCTCATCCACCTTTGGTGTCCACCTTCACGTACCTCTCAACTGTGTCTCCAAGAAGCTGTAGCATGTGCAGTGGCCACACTCCAGTAAAACTGTCTTGACAGATGGGCTAAACGAGGTTGAGGGTAACCCACAGGCCTTCAATGTTGTCACTGAATTAAGGAGATGTCTACCCCAAGCATGTGAAGACTTTCTCCAGCAGACTGGGTGGATGAGAACAATTTGTTCCAACGGCCATGAAGGCAGCTGAAGCAGGCACCATAGAGCACTTAGAGCTTGGTCAAGCATCAAAGATGCCAAGGTCATCCGCTACATTCTGGGCCATCACCAGTCACCCTGACTTTTGTTCTGCCACTGGACTTTGATAACTCAGGAAGAGAGAGCAAGGCTGATGACTTTGTGCAACTCTACCTAACTTAAATCTGATTCATGCCAAGTCAAGACATCACCCCATTATGCCACGGGTCCTCTTCAAAAACAACAATATGTATTCGTGACAGCGTACCCCAGGTTGCTAAGGTAAATATTTTACTTTGGTCTTTCACCGTTGTATTAAATTTCTTGAAATAATAGCGGATTCTGGTTGACTAGTAAAAATACATCCATGAGGGCTTGAAGGATATGGTTTTTGTGGGCACAGACTTCCAGAATACTTTTTACCTGGGGTGGTTTAGTCTGGGGAGGCAATTACTCTCAATGGACACCCCTATAATAGTTGGTGAAGTCAGGGAAGCACATTATTAGAGGTATTGTAGTGGGCAGCATAACTAATGAGATTTGAGATTTATCTTTGAACACACAGAAGCCTGCATGGGTGTTAAAATTACTACGACAGTGATTAACAAGACTCTGTCATGCTAGAAGTCACCAGTAAGAAGTTGTGTTATGGACTGGTAGTTAGTTCTCAGGGTCATATATATGTATATAGATGTATATATGCATATAGATGTAGAGCTGGAGGCTATGTTATAAGTCATCCAGTTGAACCCCCTTATTTTACAATTTGATGAGTTTATTGGGGGGGGAACCATTTTTTAGAACTTTAATCACATCTCCCTGTGGAGATAGACTCCAGTCTATGGAGTTGTCTGACACTAGGTATCTGCTGGAGCTTGCTTCATCATGCCCTACCGAGGGTAAAGACATCTCCTCAAGTATCATTGATCAGGGACGTATTGAACAACCTGGGCTGCTGTAGACCAACTGGGAATGGATTGGGTGGCTCAGGCTATTGAAGAGAAGAGCCATTTCTTTCGTCTTGGTCTGTAAAACCTAATTATCATTGCAGATTGCCCTAAAATTTTTACCTGTCTTCTGAGAGATTCAAAGAACTGAAGAGCTAAGAATGAACTTGGTTCTTTTACAAAAAAAAAAAAATAAGTATGTGCATGCAAACAGCCTCCACTCCAGGAGCTGGGTTGCCTGGAACGGAGGAACATTGTAATCAGATGTACTCTTGCCCACGAAGCCAGAGAAGAGAGTTCCTAGACTTTGACTTTGCAGAACCAGCTGTGGAAAGGCAGTGGCATAATTTCTCAGTGCCATCTTTTAAGATGGCACTCATGGAAAAAGGATTAACAGGGCTGAGTGGTGGGAGTTCCTGACCCCAGCCTTCTGGTTGAGTGTAGAGAATTCCTGAACCCCAGCCTCAGAGAAAGAGGAGGAGACACTTCCTGAACAATGCCAAGTTCTTGAAGAATTCAGGACCCAGACTTCCAGAAGGAGAAAGGGGAGATCCTAACAGAACCAACCTAGGGGTTACCTCTCTAGCAACCACAGATTCAAGCATTCTAGGGCCTAGACTTCTAAAACAAAATAAAGGGAGTCCCTGGAAAGATTCATCTACTTTCTCTTCATCCTCCTAGGGAGAAGCAGCTCAAAAATATGACCCCAGAACCGGAAGAGTAATGGCCTAAGCCACGATATGGGGAAACAAATGATTTGAACTAATAATGGGCCTTCTCCCCTGGTTGTCCAACATAGTGCTGATGAATAGCATTTGTGTGACTGCCCAAAAAGGGCATTCCAGAGGGCACTGTCAGGCTACCACCTCTACAGAAAGACCAAAGCATATCCTCCCATAGTATAATTTCCTGTCATGTTTCTTACTGTAAAAACTTTTAGTTTTCTGGATAGTATAATTTGACCTGTCACACAGACTCCCTAAAGTAGTATTAGCCACAAAGTTCTTTTGCTTCTCAAAACAGCAGATGAGACAGCCATGGGGGAAAAACAAATAAAAACTCAAAGGTGTATCAGTAAATAAGGTGGGACTTTTTGCTGTTCTTCTCTTAAAGTGCCTTTAATGATTCTGGCCTTTGTTCCTATGGGGCAGATAAAGTGGGATCTTGTCTTGGAACGTTTCTCAGCACCAAGGCAATAAGGAGTCATTGACTTGTATATGGTGGTACTAGGGACTAACTTTCCCACACCCTAAATGGGATTTTTCACTGTTCTTTGAGTGCTTCTCAGCACTGAGATGATCAAGTGCCCCAGGGCCCTGAGACAGGTATATAAGAACCAAGGTTGGTGTTTGACTTTTGGGGCTCTCACTGACTGGAAGAGTAGCGTGTGACTCTGGGCAAGCCATTGTTAAGAGCCCCCCAGCTTTGAAGAAACCCAGATGTTTTGTTTGGGGGCTCACTCATGGAAGGAGTGTTGAGACTCTGGGCAAGCTGTGTAAATGCCACCACCCCCCCCCCGCTTTGATAACCCAGACAGATATTGGTGTTTTTCTGGTAACTGCATAGTGATTTTGTCTGTTTATTTTGTCTCTGTTTGTATTTTGCTCTGAAGTTCAGGGTGCTGGCTTTTCCTCCTGAGCTAAGTGAATGATATACGTACGTGTGATTAAACTGAGATTGTTAGCCCCTTAAAGTTACTTTCCTTAGTAAAGCGGATCAAAAAACCTGTGCTGGCAGCTCTTGTCACTAGTCCTGTTGGGTCTTACACCCGGCTAGCAGCTGCTAGCCGAATTGTTGCTACAAAAGGCATAGCCACCTACCACAAGACCATCCAAAAGTAAGGCTCTATCTCCTGCAATGGTCCCCAAATACGACTTCGACTTGCACATTGTCCACATAGTGTTTTGGTCATCAATTCCATCCATACCAAACCCTAGATCCTCTATTCTACTGGCCAACAGACAATATAACACCAAAACAAGTTGGATTTGGTGCCAAAAAATCTGGGTTCAAATCCTTGCTAGTCACTTCCTATTTACATAACCTTGGGCAAACCATTTAAACTCAATAGTATTCAGTTTCCACATCTGTATAATGAGGAGGATGGTATTTTATGATTCCTAAGACCCCTTCTTACTCTAAATCTATGACTTTATGGTATTATTACTTTGCCCTCTGCTATGTCCGTGACTTGTTACCTTGAATATTTGCATAAGAGTTGGGGGTCCTTTTAGTCACATCTGTGAAGGCCTACAAGACAGTAGCTATATTTGATTTATATTCTAAGATTTCCCAGAGGCAACCATGAGCTGGGACAAAATGAGTCAAATAGAGGGCAGTTAAGGAGCTTTCCCCAGGCCTGGCCCTAGTCCATGTAAACCGATTGCTTGAGGCACTGGGTAAGGGGAAACTGAGACCCATAGAGATTAAATAAGTTACCCAAGGTCACACAGATCGTTGTGTCTAAACTGGGACTCAAACACAAATTTTCTGGCTCCAGATCTAATATTCTTTCCCAATACAACAAACATTTATTAAGCTGCTCTGTACAAGGTATTGTGTGAAATGCCAGGTTTAGCTTTGAGTGTCACTCGTAAAAGACTTCTCTGGAACACCAATTCATTTCTGAACCACTAGGGAAAACACAGGTGTTAATCCAAACCTATTCTAAGGCCAGAAGTGTAACTAGACTGATGGCTTCTGGTCTGTAGCAATCACTTTTGTGCCTAGAGCCTGAGACATTGACTCACCTGACTTGTCTCCATGTGGCGCCATCCTCAATGTTCACGGCAGAGATCTGAAAAATGTATTTGTAAAGACTTCGACATATGCAGAGACAGCCTTTCCATTCTTGAGAAATAAGCCTTATTTATCTCTGAGAATAGACAAATCCTGCCCTACCGATGTCCACAAGATTTGACCACTTTCTCTCCAAATATTTCCTTTTGTGAATATTTTCTCCCCTGGACATTCTAATTACACGAGAGAGAAAGCCTTGATTTGGTACCAGAGTCTTTAGTATCTCCCTATCTCATGTTCTTCTCCCTTTGAATGAGAAAGGTGTATGTTTGGAAAGGGGGTGGATCAAGCAGGAATCACAATTATCAGGACAGTTTCTCCAAAAAGAGTTAAATAACAATAAGAGGCCATAAATAATATAACAACCACCACAAGACAATCTCTAATAAGTGTGAAATGAATAATACAGACAATAAATACTATGAGTTCCTATGAAGGGAAAATCCTTTGTGGTCTACAACAGTCAAAGACCCCTTCCCTTATCCCTGGGCCTATTCAAATCCCACTCAATTCACCACCCCTCTCAAGTGCCACCTTCATCAGCCTTCTCTAACCACTCCAGCTTTTACACATCTACTTTTTCAAACTCTTAAGATTTTTACCACATGACTGACCACTTAAATGATTATCATCTTGCATTAGTCACTGTTGTTCCATGTATGTAAGCTTATTTCTGCAACTAGATAAATTCCTCGAAAGCAGGGACTGTATCTTACATTCCCCCAGTACTTCAGGCAGAGTAAATAAATGTTTGCTGGTTACTTAATAGAAAAGGCAGATCTGTTTAAGGTGTGCAGTGAAGGATCAATCAGTCAACAAATATTTATGATTATTATATACTGGGCAACTCCCTTTACTAATACAAATGGGCACCTGTTTTGCAATTTACAGTCTTGGGGAGTTTCTTGGGGCACCGAGATTTGTCCAAGACCACAGCCAATACGAGTCAGAGGCAGGATTCGAACCCAGGTGCCTCTGATGGTAAAGCTGGCTTTATCCACTTCACCAAAAGTGGCCCACAACATTCCCAAGGCTGGCCCAAACCAGATTAAAATGTAATTGGGAAATATGTAATGAAATAAATAAAAATATGATATAACATAGACAATATTAGCATGTGGTTTTCTAAGCCAATATGCACCCTACAGGGATCTTTATACATCCTTTAGCAGTTCTCCCCTCCCATCACCATTCTCCCCCTTTCTCTTTGAGTTGATAGCCCCCCTACCCTATACCACAGCTGCCTCTCATATTAAGTAGTCTGAAAAATAAATTCAAGGCCATTTTGACAAGGAGGTGATATAAGCAGCTGAGGAAATTTGGGAAAGATGAACTTTGAAGGAAATTGGGGGATTCTAAGATGCAGCAGTAAGGAGGAAGTGCATTCCAGATGCAGAGACAAACTGGGGAAGGTGTGGAGATGGAGCTATGAATGTAAGGAACAGCAAGGAATCCAGTGTGACACATAAAAAGGTCGAAAGATACTATTTCTGGGTAATTGATTATTTTAGTAATCATGCTAACAATAATTAATAAAAAGGGTCAGTCACCCTCTCAAATGCCAAAGACCCCTCATGGAATCCACTCAACTTATCAGCCCTTGGAAGAGTGGGTGTTCCTAAGGGTGGATATCAACTCTGATTGGTTAACAATGAGAAAATGAATATTATAATGGGAGGTGAACCAATTGTAATGAGGGTCTGAGGTATGTGACTCTGATCTTTCAGTCTTGGTCAAAGAGACTTACCTATATTCATATCATTCTTCATACAAAAGGGAGAAGCCATATTTTCCCAGACCTGAAACACGCTTCACCTAAACTAAAATGTCTTTATCTTTTGAACAGATCTGAGTTTTCCCTCTCAGTATCAGCCCTGCACTTCCAAGGCTACCTGAATAACCTACAGGGGCTGATTTCTGAACGAAGAAGTAGAAAAGAAGAAAAACCTTGGATCTAATTCAATAATTAGTTATTAATACAAGAGAGAAAGAACCATTTCTCTTACCAGTTTGACTGAACCTGAGAGTAGCAATTTGTAATTAGACCATGAAAGTACGTTGGCGCCTGGTAATGAAGACCTTTAAATGCCAAACAGGATTTTATAATTAATCCTAGAGGAAATAGGGAGCCACTGAAGTTTGCTAAGCAGAAGAGTAAACTTGTCGTATCAAACTGACCATAATGCAGAGGATTGAGATGGGTGAGACCTGAGGCAGACTAGTTAGAATGCTGGAGTTTATATGGATCATAGCATTTAGAACCAGAAGGAAACTTGGAGATTATCTAGCCCAACCCCCTTCATTTTATGGACAAAGAACCCAGAGTGTGAAGTCAATTTCACATAACTAGTAAATATCAAAGCCTAAATTCAAACCCAAATCCTCTAGACTCCAAAACCAATACTTATTCTAATAAATCACACACCACCCTCCTTATGTCATTGGTCCTCTTGGAGAACGAAGGACAAACAACAACAACCTGGTAAAAGTTGAGAGATGGTTTCAGGTTAATCTCTCCTCAAGAAATGGTTTTAAATCCATAAACTACTGGTTTACTAGATACTCCCAGAAAAGAAAATCAAACCTTTCTGAACTCCAAGGTCCTTGATCCAATCTTCAGGGGCCTAAGTTTTTTAAAGTGTTGCACAGTTCACATACTTCCGTTCTAATAAGAATTGTAAAACAGAATATCATCTTTATATCATCTTAATGATTTCAATAACTGAGTTTCCATTGATTGCTTTGCTTTCTGCCTGTTTCAGTAATAATTTTTTTTTGACACAACAGATTTTCTGGGCCTGCCATACAATCCTGTCCTAAATTCTGCAGCTACTAATTAGAACACAGCAGTAAGTAGTCCATTATGGTAAGTATGTCCCTGAGGATGATATTGTGTGTGTGTGTGTGTGTGTGTGTGTGTGTGTGTGTGTGTGTGTGTGTGTTTAACACAAAATTCTACACTTCTTGCTTTGCTCTTATAGCCTATGAGCTAATGCATGTAAAGCAGTATGCATGAGCACCATTCATTCATTGAACTCATATATTTATTTGTTTATTTATTTATTATTTTATATTTCAGGCTGCTCTCAGTTGTTCTATGCCACAGCCCAAATCTGAGGGTTTCCAAGAAATGTTTTTTTAATTCAGAAGGAACGGGTTTACAGGTTTCAACTGCCCTTTTTCCCCTTGATATTCCCTTTCATTGCAAGGGGCTGGAGGCAGGAGGGATTGTCAGCATTTCAGTATTTTACAATGTTACTGAAAACATAAATTGATATATTTAGAGCAGAGCTATGGAGGATTCCTGAGAACAATGAAGGTTCTCAGAAATATCTGTTATTATTTCCTGGTAGAAATTAAATACAGACCATCATGCCAATTGTAACTTGGCCTTTCCCTTTATGTTTTCAGGCACTTTAAAGCTTCTCTTTCATCATGCCAAACATGTTTTCTAACCCTAAGAATATTCATACCAATCCCCTACTTAGATGGATCTGTGATCTTATAATCAAGTGGTTCCCCCGCATTCACCATTGGGGGTCCTGCCACAGTCCTTCCTCACTCTCTCATGGGCCCCTTGGGCTGTAAACTTGTCACCCCTCACTTTCTACAAATGACCTGTCCATCTTCTTTTTCCATCGCACATTTTCCTGATGAGATCTTTTACTGCCTTTCCCCTTTGATGTTCTTCATTAGAAGTTACATGTTGTAGCAGTCCACACTGCAGTGCGCCTGTCCATTGCCCTCAGTGCACTACTCAAAGCTGACTCATGCGAAATCAGTACACAGTTAATTCCATAGACAGACTTGTTATGAATGAGACACTGAATGCACATTCTACAGTTGAAGAGAGAAAAAAAAATTCGAAGCAACCTGCTCAGACACATGTCTCCCTACTTAGGCAGATATTAAGATGGAGCTGATCCAATTAGAGAAATGAGCTAGAGCCATAATTCCCTGGAGCAGCAGTTCAGCACTGAATGAGCAAACCAAGTGAGTTTGAAATGACGCATAAACCGGTCAAACTCCAGAAAAATAATTCTAACTTCTTTTCAGGTGCAGAATAAGGAAATGTTTCACTTACTACCTAAAGAAGTCATTTAACCCAGCCATGCAAATAGACATGCAGCCAAAGGCCCCAGATGGAAGAATCAGGCAAGAGACCTAATTATATCCTAATAATAATAAAAATAAACAATAACAATAGACAGTATTTATAGAACACACACTATATGCCAGGCATGTTGCTAAGCACTTTACAAATATCTCATTTTTATCTTGCCTTTTGTTCTCAAAGAGGATCATGACATCAGGCGGGTATCTTCACAACTACCTTGGGAGATGGGTACTATTATTACCCCCATTGTAGAGATGAGAAAACTGAGGCAAATAGAGGCTAAGTAACTTGCCCAGGGTCATACAACTAGTAAGTGTCTGAGTTTGGATTTGACTTCAAGTTTCCCTGTGCTCTCTCCACTCACCTACTTCCGCCTCTCTCCAATGAGGATCAAATTAGTTTTGCTTTACCTTTTTTCTCCTCTTTTCCTTAACTCTTCAATTTGGATTTAGTAGGGAACCATTTTCCTGGGTAAACTACATGTATCCTTTGCTATAGGCATGTTTCTGTTTCCTTAGGTTAATGAACCAAAGTCATATATGGAGATGATACCGACCAGAGCACGTAGGCTGGTAAATACTTTTAGGGTAGATAAAAACTTTTAAAGCATGGGGTAAGTAAGTTTTGTATTCTATTTTCACCTGACATCAGATAAGATCAATATTCAGAAAGCAAGGTGGCATATAGATCAAAATAAAATTCTAAAAGTAGAAAGGTTTTGGAAAACTTTTTGGAATAGAAGCTCCTGTCTAGGGTGATGTGACTAAGGCAAACCAGGCAGGAATCATGTAATATGGCTTGTTGCAGTCACTGTGGCTTGTTTCCATGCAGAACCACTCACTTGGTTTGAACTTGTAGCACCGGATTCACCACTGCTAGAGTATTAAAACAAAGGGACCTGACTCAGGGCAATTTTATGTCAGGAGTACCTAGTGCTTTATCATCTGGACTAATGAGGGTAATGTGAAGAAAGACAACCCAGAGCAAATACAAAATCTCACAGAAGCCAAGAGTTTCAGCCACTTCTCTGACAAGATTTTTTCCTTAGTGAGAATTGGTACAAAGTAGGCAAATTTGCCAGTTGATACACGTCTACTCTCCCCTTCCCTCCCTCCCAGGCCACAGTGGAGATGCCAAGAAACTATGAAATAATTGAACCAGCCTCTTCTTTTTAATCTGCTGATGATGTTTCTCCTCTGAAGAGGCAAAGGATATTTGTTTGCTTGCTAAATTGTGTAGATTCAACCCAAAAAAATCAAAAATAGAACTTTTCATACTGAGCTCACACAAGTATGTGCATAAAATACCAGTTTTATGTCAATCATTCTATGTATATAGTGATAAAGGACTTATATGTACAATACTGATGACTAAGCTCCAGTAATCTAAGAATGTGAGGATTTGATGTGTGAAAGCCAGCTAAGATATTCCCTGGGCAATTCACTTCAATCCATATTTATTGAATACCTACTATGAGTTTGACATGGTAAAGGTCACTCCAAGATATGACTTCCACTTTCAAATATATCATCTTTGCTAAATGTTATGTAATAAATGCATAATAGAGGCATAAACAGAAAGAACATACAACATTTTACCTGTTTTTTAAGACTTGGGTGAAATTTCGCCTTCTCCATGAAGCTTTTCCTAATATTCACCTGCCCTGAGTTGGAAAGTTATCCCTTCTTCAGAATTCTGGATCTGCTGGTGCAATCACCTTGTCCTGACCCTGCTGGGTCCCAATCTGGGATCCTATGATCCCAATCAATCAATATTTTCAATTCCACTAAGTGTATATTAAATGCATTATGAATTGAGGGATGAGCAAAAGCCAAAATAATAATAATAATAAATAATAGGGCATTCCTGTCCAATCTTGGTACACATTTTGATGGCCACCAAGTATCAGAATCAGAATCTTTGCCATTTCTATTCTTAATCCAGTAGCTTGTTTATTTAATTGCCCCTTAAAGAGCTCTTACTACATAAAAGGATGGCTCTAAAAATCAGTTTCACAAACAGAAAAATACATTTGTTATTTTAATGAGCCCCACTAAGGCCTGTTAGCCTTTCTAAAAGACTGTGAAGAAGCCACTAGCAATCTACACAAATCATTAGGTTGATAACATTAATGGTAATGCTAGCACAATCTATTATTTTGCTACTCAGAAAGTTCATAAATATGTACTCAGTGGCCTCAAGGTTCATAGGATCATAAGGTAACCAGATTTCAAGTTAGGAGGGAACTTGAAGATTATTTAGTCCGATATTCTCATTTTAGAGGTCTCATTCATACTAGCTATGGCACCAAACCCAGCTAAAATTATTTGGGGGGGAGGGGCAGGCAATTAGGGTTATGTGATTTACCCAGGGTCATGTAGTTAGTGAGTGCGTGAGGCTGGATTTGAACTCAGGTCCTATTGACTCCAGGGCCAGTTGCTCTATCCAGTGTGCTACCGTAGCTAAAATTACAAAAGAGGTCAAATTTGTCTTAGAACTCTAGTTTCTTTTCCATACCTTTTGCTCTCTAATTCCCTTACCTTTCTGTATGTACCCTTTTCCCCTCTAGGTGAAACTGAAACCTGTTGAAGGCCTTAGCTTAAAAAAGCCAAGGTCCCCCACTACATTCTGGGCCATCTCCAGTTGTCCTGATCCATGTCTGGCCACTAGACCCAGATGGCTCAGAGGAGAAAGTGAGGCTGGTGACCTTTGCACAGCCCTCCCTCACTTAAATCCAATTCACTTGCAAGTCACAGCATCACCTCCCTGATGTCATCATGGTCCTCTTGGAGAACAAAGAACAAACAGCAACCTCACTAGACAAATAACTACCATCCTCAAACTATCTCCTTTCTCTCTTTACCACACCTACTCCCAGATAGGGATCTAATTCTAAACATGCATATTGAAGTATAAATAATTGATAAGAAATAATATGTTGTCTCTATTTAGGACTTGTGAATTTTAACCCAGTGTAACAAGCCTTAACGCATGAGTAATCACAATTGCAAAACTGGAGCTATATTTGCAAAAACTATTCTCCGAGAGAACCCTACGACTACTTATAGTCAATATGGTTCAGTGCCAGCTCTGCTTCTGACTCTGAGGGCTTCATCACATTTACTCACACGTACACATTCCCTCCCCCGCCCCCATTTTCAGCTCCCTTTTTTTTTTTGCATTGTCTTCCCAAGCTAGACTATAACTTCATTGAAGGCAGAGGCTATCTTTTTTTTTTTTTTTTGCTTCTATTTGTATCCCTAGCACTTAGCATACTTTCTGGAACATATTGTTCAGTTGTTTTCAGTTGTGACCAACTCTTTGTGACCCCATTTGAGGTTTTCTTGGCAAAGATACTGGGGTGGTTTGCCAGTTCCTTCTCTAGCTCATTTTACAGATGAGGAAACAGGGTTAAGAGACTTGTCCACAGTCACACATCTAGTAAATGTCTGAAGCCAGATTTGAACTCAAGAAGATGCGCTTTCCTGACTCCAGGAACTCTATCCACGGCACCAGCTAGCTGCCCATCAGTAAATCCTTAGTAAATACTCATTGCCTCGCCTTACCTATATGGTTCTATAATGTTAAAACTTGACATCTAACACCTTCATTTTACAGATGAGGAAATTGAGATTTGGAGCCATTAAGTGAATTGCTCAAGGTCACACAATACAGTAGTATTACATATAAGATTAGAACCTTTATCTGCTAATTCTGAATCTGGTCATCTTTTTGTTATATCACACTACCTGCAAAATCTCAATACAGCAAATAGAGATCTTCTAAAGAGCCCTATCAAGCAAAAAAAAAAAAATACATAACAAAAGGTAGAGTCTTTCAGGTGTCTCATTCCTGAACTGCCTAATTTCCCAAGATCTTGATACAGACATGCTCTTAGGGGAATAAGGTGTTTCAGAGACAATGTTTTCAGAGATTCAGTACATATGGATGCTAGTCACATCTTGGAATCATCACCTACCTCTCTACCAGGTGCAGAAGGCAACTCTCTCTCTCTCTCTCTCTCTCTCTCTCTCTCTCTCTCTCTCTCTCTCTTTCTCTTCCTTCTATCTCTCAGTCTTTCTCACACACAGACATGTACATGCACATGCACATGCACACATATACTCATACAGACACAATCTCAAGGCTCCAATGGCCCAAGTGTCCTGACTCTGTTGCCAAAGGAAGGACAACTAAGATGCCACATACAGCAGCCAACAAGAGAGTCATGCTCAGCCTCACTTGTGACCTGGTCTGACCTCATCCTACACTCTCCTCATATACTCTCTATGCTCACCACTATCAACAGGCCTGTTTGATCAATGATATAACAGATCTGTTTCCTCCACCTACCTCCTCTGGCTAACTGTGAGCCTGGGTCTAAATGCTAATTCAATCAGCCCCA
>CM053622.1:377465273-377507552 GCA_028646595.1 Phalanger gymnotis
AAGGCTCAGTTCAAGTTCTATTTCCTCCATGAAGCCTTCTCTCCAGGATATATATCACATGAGGCACCTCTTCTCACACTTGGGATCTCCAGAATAGTTACCCCAAGTTCAAGATACTCTGTGGTTCCACATACAGTCAAAACTGTCACTCATGAACCCCCACAATAAGTTTGCTTTTTTGCTTCTAAGTCAGCCAGAGGACACCATTAGTTCAAAACCAAGACATTTAATGAAACGGTGAAGTAAGAAAAATTACAGTGAAACACTTCCTCTATAAATCTGGGGCACACTTTCCTATAAATATGCATGCCACCAGTTGAGAGAGTGGACATGTCTAAGGATGGTACATGAAGGCACCCACATAGGAACACATGTGACCAGGGCACACACTTGGAAAGGCAGGAAGATCTGTGTCTTCAGGTGATGGTGACACACTGCTTCCTGCTGGCTATGACATCTTCACTGGGTACCTTGTTCCACTGCTCCCCAGTGGACTTAGACCTTGGCACAAAGTCTCAGCTGGGTGCTACTCTACTGGTTTCAGATGGTCTGGTGATAGCTGTTGGGGATGTAGTCTCTACTGGGTGTTACTCCCTATCATCAGCTTCTGGGCTTCAATCTCTCCAGCTCCACTTTGCAAACATCTCCATTCTGGTCTGCTAAAGTATAGTGGCTAGAATCCCTCCATGATAAAGGCAGCTCTTTACTCATAGTGACCACATCCAACCACAAAAGTCAAGCAGAGTACTATTAGGTTAAGATTTTGTCTTTTCTTTTTCAACCCTTATGCCTGGATAGAGATGGGAGCCCTCCATTTGAAATAACTCTCTCTCTCTCTCTCTCTCTCTCTCTCTCTCTGTTAGACATTCCCAAGATCCTCTCTGACTAAGTATTTAAATGAATTTAAGCCAAATAAAGTAAGTTAAGGAGGCAAGGTCATTCTTCTCTATCAAATTCATACCTTTTTAATGCATATCTGTTAGCAGCAAAAACTCTGTTACTTTAGTGCTATGTTGTAATGACCCAAAATCTTTCCTACCTCCCTACACATAAGAGACTTCTTATAAATCATCCTCTCACTCTCTGAAGGTAGTTATTGTATAGTGAAAAGAGCATCGGATTTGGAGTTAGAGGCCTTGGGCTCCAAACTTAGTTCAGATTCTTACTACCTTTGTGATGTTAGGTTAAGTCCCTCTTCTTCTCTGGGTCTCAGTTTCCTTATATAGAAAACAAGAGGTGGTAACATTTGAACTAGTTGATCTTTAGGGACCTTGACTGAACCCCATGTTGTACTACATGAGGTTCGACTGGTAAGCTGGGAAAGGAGGTCAGCCACCCAATAGAAAGAGAGTTTCGAAGAGAAATGCAAACCAGGGGTGGTTTCGGCTGGAAAAGAAAAAAAATGACAACAAAGAACAATGAATAACAGAAATAAACGCTGGAAGAGAAGAGTACGATAATACGTGGGGAACCCTGGGAAGACAGAAATATCAGACATCCCTTTCTCTATAGGCACAAACATTATATACTGTGGCTCAGATCTTTGGAAGAAGTAAAGAGATTATAAATAAAACAGTCTTAGGTGTCCTATTAGTTAAAAATATTGGTTTGAGAAAGGGCCTATAGGCTTCATTTGGCTGCCAAAGGGGCCTATAACACACACAAAAGGTTAAGAGTCATTATCTTGAAGGCTTTAGAAACTAGAGAAAGAAGAAGTTAAAGAGTAGAAACTGAACATGGGATCAGCCAGATTTTCTAGGAAATCTTTGCCATAGATTGTCCTCTGCATTCAACAAGGGAAATAGAATCACAAAAAAACAATCATTCTTTGTGGAAATACAGTGCTGCAATGGCAATAGTTTCCTTTCTGTTGTAACCTTTAGGAACAGGACTATACATAGGAATTTTGTCTAGATGGAGTCCCAGAAATGATACATATAAAAGTGGAGGGAAAGGAGATGCTTCCCCTCTCTGTCATTTCAAAATTGCACCACATAGTTGACCTGTCAATCAGCTCAACTGAATACTGACAGGAGATGAGAGAAGGATGGAGGGTGTGGGCACCTCTACTCCAATGTTCATATGGACTATTTGTACCTGACTTGTGGTAGAACTCTCCTACCTCATATTGGTCTGATGAGCCACAGTCAGATACACTGTACCTCGACTCTAATATAGTAACGTCTTTTTGGTTCTCTTCAGGAACAAAGGACAACCAACCAACCAATCTACTACCTTCACCCAATTCTCCCCTGTGGCTCCAAGAAACTGTAGCACATTCAGTGGCCACACCCAAGAAAACCCATATGGGCAGAGAGGCTAAACCGGGTAGAGGGCAACCCAAAGATCTTAAACCTGTTGCTGAGTTGGGGGGATGTTTACCCCAAGTATGTGAAACTTGCTCCAGGGAATGGGTGGATGAGAACCATTTGTTCCGGTGTCCGTGAAGGAGGCTGAAGCAAGCATTGTGGAATGCTTAGAGCTTCAGACATCTGAGATGTCAAGGTCATCTGCTTCATTTGGGGCCATTGGCAGTCATCTTAATTTTTGTCATGCCGCTGCACCTCCATGACTCTGGAAGAGAGAGGGAAGCTGAGGACTTTGCCTCACTTAAATCCAATTCACTGACAAGTCATCACTCATCATATCATGATTTCATTGGCCAGACAACAAGAAAATGACATCTGCATCTCATATGCTACCTTAATCTGTAACCCAAAAAGAGGGTTGCACTAAAAGAAAGTCTACCAATTTCTCTGGTTTCCTATCACTCCACATCCTGAGGCACTTAGAAGCCATCTTACCCTTCAATCTTCATGCAGACACAAGTGCTGAGTAAGCAGTTATTTTGTGGTGGTTGGGTTTTTTTCCCTCTTTAAAGGAAAAATTATGAAATGTGGCATTTTTTCTTAACTGAGAAATGACAGATTGCTCAGCAGTTTGGAGCTTACTCAGTACTTCCTACCAAGTGGAGAGGCAAGCCAGCCCCTCAGCTTATCTAGAGCCAAAAGACCACGCAAAGACCTTAATAAAATGAGAAGAGGGAGGGAATAACCATTTTTATAGTGCCTACTATGTGCCAGGTACTGTGCTAAAGTGCTTTACAAATATTCTCTCACTTGATCATCATAATAACCTTGTGAGGTAATATTACTCCCATTCTATAGTTGAAAAAACTGAGGCAGAAAGAGGTTAAATGATTTGCCCAGGGTCCCACAGTTAGTACATGTCTAAGGCCACATTTGAACTCAGAGCCCAGCTCTCCACTGTGCTGCCTACCTGCCATCTACAATAAATCATTAATAAATCTCATTACTAGCATGGGAAAAGAAGACTATTATTAGCATTCTTACACTCCCGTGCCCTGGGAGTTTTGAGGTGTTTCTTTTCTCTGCTATCAGCTCAAGCCTCCACAGGTTGGTTGTTAGGAAGTCAGTTATTAGAACCACATTTCTATTTAACCACTTAACATTGGTCAGCTTTTACAAAAGGGTATATACTTCAAAGACATAGCCAGAACAAGAATACAAACTTTTTCCTCAATACTTCCAGCTCACACGTGGGCATACTTCTAGCTCTTGGCTGAGCGAAACTGGCAGAAATAATTAATATATTAATATTGGAGGCCTTTTCCACTTCTCTACTTCAAAATAATGTCCCACAGACCCAACTTAGGCCTTTTCTCTCCAGGGTGTGGCAGGCAGATCCGGAAAGCAACATGTTATAGTAGCTACTCCTCCCCTCCTCTTCCCCTCTCCTTTCTGGTTTCACACCTAGGAAGAATTCTCAGTGAGGAAACTTCTTCCACCAATGCAACTGTCTAACTTATAGTATTACATAGTGCCTGGGGTACCGAAACTTAGCTCTCAGGTAACTTAGGTCCCCTTGACTCCAAGGCAACCAGACTGCCTATTGTTACAATAATTGCAATTACCAAAACTGCATGGACGGACAGCATTATTATCATGTTTGTACCCTCCTTCAATAACTAAGGAAGGTCATTTCACCACAGTCTCCAAGATAATTAATGGCTTGTAAATGCACCACTAATGTGCTTCTAATGACCAATCAAAACAAAAAAAAAACCCTTTTCTTTATTACAGGGACGTAGTGACAATGAAGAGATCATTATGAGCCATATCCATGCTTACTGAATTAGTTAAAATCTGAATACTTGGAAAGGCATTTTTTGGGGAATTTTTTCTCCTCATAAATAGACATAATTATTGAATTTAGTTTGTGCCTGGGAATTAGATGAAAAAATAAACTTTCAAGAAAACTTATGTGCCTCAGTTTCAAGTCCAGGCATAGCAAATTAGGCAGAATGAAGCCATGTGACCCTTTTCCTCTCACTTGTAAGTTGTTACTGAGCGGCTCCAGTGTCTTTTGGCCACCTTGAGTCTGGATCCTGCCTGATTTCTCCCCAACTCGGCTGGTCTGCTTGTTTGACAAATCTTAGCTTTCATCCCCATCCAAGTCTCTGCCAGGGCCCACAGAAACCACTTCTTTACTGAGTTTGAGACTCTCTGCTCTGTTTTACTGACCAGTCTTGTCTCACACTGTTGTAGGCCTTATTTACATAGCTGGTTTTGCCTCCTCCTGCTTTGCATCCTGACAAAGGCCCTGCCACTACTACCCCTCAGACTGTGTACTTCTTTAGTAACTACCAAAGGTTTTTTAACCAAGCCCTTCCTCTTAGAGTCCTTTGTACCCAATTACAATGCCTTGCCTTTCTCCCTTCCACAAGGATGGTGCCTCTAAGTTATATTCTAAAATCAGCTTTAGGCAGTTGAGACTCAGAATAGTATCTTAGTACCACTTGCTAAAAAGATTGGGAACCTGCACTGATAGATAGATGGGCTGGAAATCAGTCAGTCAGTCAACAAATACTAACTGGGACAGGAGGATGTTGTTGTGGATGAAGTACTAGGCCTGGAGTTAGAAAGACCTGAGTGCAGATCCAGGCTCAGATACTTCCTAGCTGTTTGACCCTGGGCAAGTCACTTAATGAGTCTCTGACTCAGTTCTCAACTGTTGTTGCTGTTTAGTTGTTTTTAGTCATCTCCAACTCTTTGTGACCCCATTTAGGGTTTTCTTGTCAAAGATATCAGAGTGGCTTATCATTTTCTCCTCCAGCTCATTTTACAGATGAGGAAACTGAGGCAAACAAGGTTAAATGACTTGCAATAGGAATAATAGCACCTATCTCCCAAGGTTTATGTGGTGATTGAATGGGATAATATTTGTAAAACGTGCTTAGCTTAGCACCTCCACATAGTAGGTGCCGTATAAATATCCATTTCCTCTCTTCCGTCCCTCCCATCAAATAACTGCTATATGTAAGACCATGCCAGGTAGGGAGGAAAATAACAGGAGAAATAGAAAACATGATACAGTAATCCCTTCCACATTGAGACTTTCCCCATTACCATTTTGATATATTGTGTGTCGGCATAAGAAATTAAATGGGAATTTGGGGGGAATTTTGCAGAAGCTGCAGATGACACACAAAGGCCAGCAGATGACACAGAACCTATAACACAGTACTTAACCCAAATTTTACAATAAGTTACTTAAACACCCATAAAAGAAATAGAAAATATTTGGATTTCTCAAGTATGAAGGGAGGACCAAAAATATTTATGGAGGGGGATAGGTGAGGAGCACTGCACCCCTCAACCCCAGCAATGTGGAAGAGATAACTGTATTTTCTTTCCAGAACTGTCCGGTCTAGCCAGGGAAGAAGTAGCACATGAAATAATTAAATAGTTATAGAAAAATAACTATTTTTTTATTTTTAAAAACAAATTTTGACCAATTTTTTGTTTGTTTTTACCACCAACATAGTTTCCTTCCATATCTCACCCACTCCCCCTTCCAGGGAACCATCTCACATAAATAACATGGATGGAATAAGTATTTATATAGGACCTACTATATGCCAGGCACTTTGCTGATAAACTGCTGATTCACTGTTAGAAATATCATCTCATTTGAACTTCACAACAACCCTAGGAGGTAGGTGCGATTATTATCCCCATTTTACAGATGAGGAAACTGAATCAGACAGAAGTTATATGCCTTGCCCAGGGTAATATAGCTAGTAAATATCTGAGGCCAAATCTGAACTCAGGTCTTCTGACTTCCTGTTAAAATACTATTGCAAATCGTGTTTTTTAAAACAAAAAAAGGAGTAAAAATTCAGCGTAACTAATCACTACATTGAAAAAAGTCTTAAAAATATATGTGCAATGAGTAATACTTATGGACCTCCCAACTCTGCAAAGGTGGGATTATCTTCTCATATCTATTTTTTGGAGTCATGCCTGTGCTTTACGATTTTGTGACATTCACTTCTGATTTTGTGTATATGTGTGGTTGTTCTTTCCACTTTGGCTGTTGTGGTCATTGTGTATAGATGATTTGTAATTAAAAGCGCCCAACCTAGAGTCAGAGATGGTAAGTACTTAGAGAAAAAGAAGGTGGATGTGAGCTACTACAAAGTAGTGGATGGAAGAGGTGATAAAACTAGAATAGGGTATGGAAGGCTGTATTAGCAAGGCAATAAACATAATATCAATGATAATTGTGAATATGTCCATGGAGTTCTGTATCACAAAATATGAGAGACTCTCCATATGGAAGGTAGAAGAAGTAAAACATTTCAGACGCCAGAGGATCAAATCCCATAACCAATAAGTCCAACCCATCCAAGCAGCAACCAACTCCTAAAACCAGTAAGCCCACTTTATCACAACAGCAAGGAACTTAAAACACAATATCATAGCATGGAACCTAGCCAACCTATAACCTTCTGCCCCCCTGCTGGGGCCTTCCCACAAACACATTCACAGCACAGCATAGCACGTCTGCTCTTTCCCTCAGTTCTAATTTCTCTCTATCTCTCAGCATTTCCCGTGACACACTTTACTTTTCCTCTCACTAAGCTTCTCCCACCACATGTGACTTAGACTTCTTGTGATGTAAGCAGGTCACATGGCCTATTAATAGGTGGGAAAGATCTTTAAATCTAAATTGTCATTACAAAGACGAGTTAGGATTTGAAAAGGTATAGGAGAAGCCAAGCAGGGTTAAACAACTTGCAGGCAAACATGGGCAACGTATACTCAGGGCCCAAGGAGAAGGCAGACAGAAAAAGTGAAGGGGTCTTCATGGGAAGAAGTGAGACAAAAGTTAGAGAAGTAGGTGGGAATGAGGTTGACATAGAACCATAGACTGATAGTACCAGATTAGGACCTAGAGATTATCTATATTTTCATATGAGGAAACCAAGACTTAGAGTAAGGTGACTTAGCCAAGGTCATACAGGTAGTTTATGGCAAATTGTGGAAAACCTTGAATGCCTAATGCTTTTACTTTGTCTTGAAGGCAATGGTAAGCCATTTTAGCTTCTGAATAGAGAAGTAGCACAATGAAGCTGTTTTAGATATGATAACCTGTTAATAATGGGTAAAAGAGTTGAAGTGGGCCCAGGGGTGCATTAGAGCCAGTTCCTGTGGCTGGCTTTGGGAAGCCTGATAGTTAAATTTTCAGAGTTAGCATTTATACCTCAGAAATCAAAAAATGATATAAATCAGGGCTTGATTTATTATTTTGTTGATTACCTAAATTTGAGAAAGTGTCAGAGAAAATGTTAACAATGCAGATTAAACCTAAAAGTGGGATTCGTGGATATATTTCTGGAGACCCTATTAAAAATTTACCAGTATACCTCTGGATAGGCCCCTTTTATTGCTCCTATTTGACATGGTTAAAGAGATATTGTCTAGAGCAGAGGTTCCCAAACTTATTTCTTAAAACAATATTGCTATTACCATATACCAGACATTCCCAACTTATTTGGCCTACTGCCCCCTTTTAAAAAAATTACTCAGTGCTCCCCTGGAAATTTACTTTCTTTAGCCCTTTAATGTTTCTTTTTTAAATTTGCATCATTTCAAAAATATATAAGATAATTTTTTGAAATGATGGATCTTAAATTTAATAATTTATTGTAAATCTGTGAGTTTTTTCCTACCTTGAAATTTTGATGACACAATATTGAGTCACATAACTATATAGTACTATATTGTAAACAAGTCATTAGATGCACATATTACTGCCAATGCATGCTGGACTTCTTGACAATGAGCAACATGATCATTTGCCAACACTTGCTTGTTAAAACCTGTTGGCAGACTTGACTACTGATCAGTTATAACTTGCATTTTGTGTGTTTATTTGGAAAATAATGTAAACACTACAATTTTAACTCAATTACACAACAGATGAAATGTACAAATGATTTTTCAAAGTTTTTTATCTTCTCTTCTTTCCTTATGTTTCCACCATCCCATTATTTTTTATTTAACACCCCCTAATTACACCTGAGGCTACTACCACCACCCCTGGATCTTTTCAGTGCCCCCAAGGGGTGGTATCATCTACTTTGGGAGTCCATCATTTAAAGGTATAAACTCACCAGGCAGATATTGTTATCTAAGAGAAATGATTATTAATAACCAATTACTAATATGAGGGGTCCAGATTTTTTTCCCTTTCTATTTCCTCATTCAAAGTCCAGTGCTTATGAAGGTCAGGGCTGACAATGAGACATTCTCACCACTCAGATGGAAGAGCTTATTTTTTTTTGATTAGAGGGTAAAGAGAATCTAATTTAGGTGAATTCTGGCCCTTTATGTTCTATTCAGGCATGACTGAGTGGAGAATAGATTCTTTTGTCTAGATTGTTGGGAGAGGGTGGTCTGGATAGAAATGAGTCCCTTCGTCCAAGAGTGACATGATCAGAGAAAAGCCCCCCAACCACTCATTAGAATAAGCCTACCTCTCATTACAATATCCATTCTCTCATTATTTGTTAACCAGAGTTGATTTCCAACATTTGGGACATCCCCTTTTCCAAGGGTATTTAAGCATTCAGTAGTCTCTAAGGCTCATCTTTGGTTGCCAAGAGAAACTACTGACTTTGTTTTATTGGTTATTTGCTAGCTATAATTAATAAATTCATTATTAATTGCTCAAAAACTATGTCTCTCAGGTTTTTCATTCATCTCGCATCCCTATCTATAGATAGCATAGTGCTATACTTAGAAAACTCTAGAGAATCAGCAAAGAAACAATTTAAGATATTAAGAGCTTTGGTAGAGAAGCAGAATATAAAATAAATGCACAGAAGTCAGCATATCCACAGCAGATGTTTTCTGCTTAATTGTTTTTCTTTGTCATAAGTGAGGGCTCAATTGGGGTGGGGAAAATGACTGAAACATAAAGTCATCAATAAAATTTTTTTTTAAGTAGGAGAAACAACATAAATTTCATCAGACCTCAAAATGCTTTATAACATAATAGTCATCCAAACTAGGACTGTTTTAAAAGTGGAAAAATAGATGAGAGGAACAGGCTAAATATGTAAAAACTAGAAGCAATCAAACACAATAAGCCAGTATTTATAAACCCAAGAACATAGATCACTGGGGGAAGGAATCCCCTATCTGAGAAAAACTGTTGGGAAAACTGGAAAATATGTTGGCAGAAAGAATAAACTCCAAATGGTTATACAAACAGAATATAAAAGGTCACATCATAATAAAAAGCAGAGGAGAGTAGAAAGAGGAACCGTTCTTCCATAATTATGCCAAGGGGAAGAATTCTTACCCAACCAAAGCACAGAGGTGAACATTTTTTAATAGGTAATTCCAATTGCATAAAATAAACAAGCCCTTTGTACAAAAAAAATCAATAAAGATAGAACAAGAAGAGAAACTGTGAAATATGGAAAATATCATGGGTAGAAGTCTGATATCCTTTGGTCTTATATATTTGTGTCAGTTCCATACAGAACAAATCTATAAGAACTGAAGGCAGTTTCCAATTGGTGAATAACTAAACAATTTGGGATTTATGAACTAATGTAATATTAATGCATCATAAGAATGATTGATAGGAAGGAGAGAGAAAAAGGAACTGATACAAAGTGAACAGTATGATGACTTCAACAACAAAAATGAAAAGAACAAAAAACAGGCAACTGAATGCTGTGTGATTAGGATAACTAAATTTATCCCCTGAAAAGACATGAGAAAGTACATCTTTCCCATTGTTGGAGAAGTGGGAACCTATGGGTGTAGAACATTACATATGTTGTCAGATATGTCCATTGGTTTTGCTGAATTTTTTTTCTTTTAAAATTTTGGTTTATAAAGAAAAAGTTCAGTGGAGAGAGGAGTGGAGGGACATATTTGTAAATGAATATGACATTTATTTTTATGCACTAGTACAAAAAAGGATGAACATAATTGATAGTAGATTGGGTGATTGACTGTAGGGGAATGTTTATTTGAAATACAAAGGCTTAGCAATATTTTTTTTACATTTGTAGGTACATGGTCTAAAATGAGAAGAGGAAGTTAATTTAGAGTGAGGTGAAGAAATAGTAGAAAAACTGAAGGAATGGGAAGAAAGAACAGTAAGCATGTGGACAAGTCCCTTGGCCACTCAGAGTTTCTTTCTTTCACATGTAAAACATGGAGGGTTTGAACTAGACTACATAGAAGGCCCCTTTGGCTCTGGATCTTATGAACCTATGAAATAAGGGCAGGAGCTGAGCAAAGAATGTTAGGAGGAATGAAATAAGGGGTGGGGGAATTTAGGAAGGAGTCAGAAGGGATACTCATAGTCTCAAAATAATAAGATTCACAGACCCATAAGGAGAAGAAGATTGCCTACCTGACCCCAGACAGTCTCCCTCCTCAGTCATGGCCTGACTGCTAAAGTCAGTCCAGAGAGGATGTAATGTAACATGAAAGCATCCCAGAGTCCAGGGTTATAAGTGGCATTTAAGCCTCTTTTAATGATGTACATAGTTTGGAACTCACAGGACGTTTTCCTTCTCTCCTCATTAACCTGCCAAGACTCTAGCTAACAGTATGTGCTCAGTGACAAGTTGTTTAACAAAGCATTCATGGGGCTGAGAGAGCTCCAGCCAGTTCTCCAAACCACACCATTTTTTTAATGTGCTTTTTCTGCTCTCATAATAGACTTTTCTTTTAGTACACCATCTCTCTTAATTACATCTTCGTGCAACTATTAGGGTTTTAATCTATCATCAGACCAGGGTCAAAATGTGCTAGTGGTTTGAGAAGGTGGTTAAATGGAGAGGGGAAGAGGGAAGATAAACTGGGGGATTGCCCTGGAATGCTCCTTAAGAGGTACAGAGAAGGCCAGGAATAGGTGGCAAGAGCCAAGTTAGAACTCCCAGAAACAAAACCATCCACTCTCTAGCACAGAATTAGGGGGGAGAATGAGAAAAAGAGAGAAAGAAAGAGGGAGAGAGAGAGAGAGAGAGAGAGAGAGACAGAGAGAGAGAGAGAGAGAGAGAGACAGAGAGAGAAGGTCCGATTGAGAGGGCGGACTGGAGATGTGGTGAATACAAAACAGCTTTGTTTCAGGTATCAAAATTGCTAGTTATATGTATAACAGTATGTGATGTCACTTTATCCTTTTGCAAATACTTTCATATATGGAATTCTGTTGCAAACACATCAAAGTAAATGTCACTTTTATTTTCCAAAGCAAAGTGCTTCCTTTTGCCTGGTAGCTCCAGAAAAAAACTATCCTATCATGGTTCTCTCACCTCTCTACTCACTTCTTCTCTGTAGTTTTCATTGGTTTCCCAAACTCTTAAAGTCTATGTTTTATGAAGATTCTGTCCTAAGTCCTTGTCTTTCTTTCTCTACATTCAGTCCCCCGGCTTGAACTGTCTCCTCTTTGTGGATAACAGCCCTGACCACCCTCCATCTTCAGTTGCCTATAGAGTATCTCCATTTGGATGTCCCATAGGCATCTTAACCTCAATGTGTCCAAAAAGAGCACAGGTTTAAAAGGCATGTTCAAATCTTAATTTTACCCATTCTTTCCAGTAGGACCTTGAGTAAGTGACAACTTCTTGAGATGCGCTTCCTCATCAATAAAATGAAAGGATTGGATTAGGTGAATTCTGAGGTAACTTCAAGCTCTAAATCCATGATCCTATGAGTTTATTATATTTTTCTCCAAAAATAACCCCCATGTTCCTCCTTTGGCTTTCACAATTTCTATTCAAGACACCCATGTGTGCCCAATCTCCCACATTTGAAATGTTAGTATAATCTCTAGTTATTCCTTCTACTTTACCCCCCCATACCAAATCAATGACAAGTTACTTAAAATTGTCCCTGCCACCACCTTCTAATACAGAATCTCATCATCACCCACCCAGACTATCATAATCTCCCCATTCCCATTCTTCCCTTCTCACCACCTCCCAATCTATCCTTTACATGGCTATTAGTTGTTGAATCATTTCAATCATGTCCAACTCTTTGTGACCCCATTTGGGGAATTCTTGACATACTAGAATGGTTTGCCTTTTCCTTCCCCAGCTCATTTTACAGATGAGGAAACTGAGGCAAACAGGGTTAAGTGACTTGCCCAGGGTCACACAGCTAATAAATGTCTGAGGCTGGATTTGAACTCAGTTCTTCATGACTCCAGGCCCAGCACTCTATCTATTGTGCCACCTAGCTGCCCCCAACGCAGCTGTCAGACTTTGAATAAACTTGGTCACATTACTCATCTACTCAAAACCCTTCAGTGGTTCCCCATTGCCTACTAAGAAAAGTTTACCTGGTATGCGATGCAATGTCAACATCTTATTGATAATAGGATGTCACCTAACCTTTCCAGACTTATCTCATTCTATCCCTACTCTATGTTTCACTTTGGCTAAACTGGACTATTCTCTGCCCTCTGTTGACCTGCCATATTTTCCTACCTCAACACTCTTGTTCATTTTAGGAATGTCCTTCCCCAAAGCCCAACTTAAATGACACCTTCCTCAGGAAACCTCCCATAATAAACTATCAACAAACATTTATTAAGTTCAGACTAGGAAGCAGGATCGGTGCCAGGCTGTAGGGAACCAAATACAATCATAATCTTCCCTGAACCCTCCCCCCACAATCCAGGCATCACATAACACTTTGTTTGCACTTATGTACTTATCATGCATTAGTTTATATGATTTTATACGTCTGTGGGACTGACAGATGTGACGTCAACAATGCAAAGCCTTCCTGTACGCTTGAAACAAAACAACCTTTGTGCTCTTGAGGCCTCCTTACAGAGACTATTGATCAGAAGTATTCCCTAGTTCTCATATGACTTGAAATTCTATCTGCCTCCAAGCCTAGGTAAGGAAGTCTCCCTTGAAATTGGATCTGCACCACTGGGCCTGCCCCTTCCATTATTGTAAGACATATGGGCCTGGTCGTAGAGTACCACATTATGGCTTTCCAAAGGACTGCAAAAAGTTTACAAAATGACTCCCCCAAATCAGGCCAGCCAGGTAGGAGTCAGAAGGATTATCATCTCCATTTTACAGATGAGCAAAGTCTGGCTGGGAGAAAGGTGAGAAGACCTGCCACAGCTGTGCAGTGTCCCAGCCAGGAGACTATCTGTCTCCACTATGTCATAATCTGTCTTTCACACTGGTCCGTGAAAGACCTAAACACCGTCTTTGCCTCATTCCATACCCCACCTTCTCAATGGCTTTGATAAGGCCATTTTAAAAAATCACTTCTGAAAGGAAGCCTCTTTATAGTTATGACTTTCTTCAACATTAAGCCGAACTTATTATCTTTCCCCCTGCCAAAGCCTTCCCTCTTACTATTGAGGGCACCACCATGCTTCCAAGCCCAATCTGTGTGTCATCAACTCCTCACTCTCTCCCTCTCATGGCTACATGGCTTCTCTAGCATTCACCTCCTTCTTTCTCCTGACACAGCCACCGCCTTGGACATACCCTCGTTGTCCCATGCTTGAACTATTGCCTTCTAGTTGGTTTCTCTACCTCAAGTTTCTCCTCACTCCAGTCCATCATCCTCTAGGCTGTCAAATTAATCTTCCTAAAATATAGGTCTAATCATGTCATTTCTCTATTCAATAAATTCCAGTGAATCCCTGGCACCTCCAAGATCAAATGTAAAATTCTCTATTTGGCATTCAAAGTTCTATACAACCTGACCCCACCCCACCTTTCCAGTCTTCTTAAATCTTACATCCCCCCATGTACAGTGACACTGGCCTCCTTCCTGTTTCTTAAATAATATACTCCGTCTTCTCCAGATACTTTCTTTCACATTCTTTTTTTTTTGACGTAATCAGGGTTAAAGTGACTTGCTCAGGGTCACAGTTAGTAATCAGGGTTAAAGTGACTTGCCCAGGGTCACAGTTAGTAAGTGACTGAGGCTAGATTTGAACTCAGGTCCTTCTGATTCCAGGTCCAGTATTCTATCCACTATACCACCTAGCTGCACCTCTAGGAATTTTCACTGGCTGGCCTCCAATACTCTCCTTCATCTCTACCTCCAGGCTTCCTTCAAGTTCAGGCTAAAACCCCACCTTCTTCAAAAAGCCTTTCCTGATTCCCCTTAGTGTGTGTGTGTGTCTCTGTGTGTGTGTGTCTGTTTGTGTGTGTCTGTGTGTGTGCATGTATGTTTTGTTTGAATATAGTTGTTTTCATGTTTCTTCCATGAGACCATGAGCTCCTTGAGATCAGGGACTGTCTCTTGCTTTTCTTTATATCACTAGCACTTAGCACAGTGCCTGGAACACAGTAGGTGCTTAATAAATGCTTATTGAATAACTGGTTTACTGACTAACTTTCAATCTTCCACAGAGTCCCAATCTGATTCCTCATAGCACAGAGGCGATCCTGGGGTTCCTGAAGGCTCTAGTATAACCTATGGCATGTTCCACATACTGCAGAGGCTTCCAGTAATGCCCTAGTAACAGATTGACTCTGTTTTCTGAATACCAACCTAGCCAAAATCAAACAAAGGCAAATCATCCATAGGCTGATAACCTAGTGATGATTTTTTTTTTAACCACAACAAGTGGTTGCACAAAGAAAATGTCCCTGAATCCTTCCCCTTCTGCAGTGACAATATTGGGGAAGTGGGAAGAGGGGCTAAGAATCATGCTGCCTTTAGACCACCACAAATTTTTATTTAACTGCTGGTCCCCTAAATGTTAGGTTCTTGATTGTTTCCAATGATGGAATGTTCCAACGATGGAACATATCTCTGAAAGATCCAAGAAGCACATAAATCTTGACATTCTTGCTACAAATGAAACCAGAAGAAGGGAGAGAACTACTGTTTAACAGATGACTGACTTTACTATTCTTTGAAGAGGCAAACGAGTCAAGTGTGTTTTATCATATACTCAAATCGCCCAGAAACATTATTTCAGGGGTCATTTGTCCTGTCTATGTGCAGAATAAAGTGTACTTTTTTATATACAGACATTGAGGGAATTTGTTTTCCTTGCCTATGCAGATTTATAACAAGAAAAAACATTTCCCCAGTGGGAAAGGAGGTGGAAGGGAGAGCATATAGATTTCTTTCTTTTTCTAAAAAAAATAAAGAGGTAGAGGCATGCCACAGATGTGAAATGTTGCATGTACTTTCAGATAAGGTCACTCTATGTCATCATTTCCCTGATGTCATGGTCCTCTTCCAAAGTGAAGGACAAACACAACAACAACAACAACAACAACAACATATGATCCATTCTTCTTATTTTATTTTGTTATAAGAGACCTCTCATGAAGCAAGAGTAACCTGTAAATGTTTGTAATATAAAAACAAAAAATACCAATAAACTTGAAAAAAAGAATTTGACAATGTACTCCAAATCAAATCAGCATACACTCTGATATGTGGTGGCTTCATTGCAAAGGTGGGAAGAGGAGAGGATGGGGAGACACATATGAAAAAGTGTGGTTCAGGAGAAAGAATTGAGGCAGGCCAAAGATTTGTAGATTACAAAGAAGCCTCGATTCTGCACATCATGATCAAATCTCTACATCATCTCTTCACAAAAAAGCAATTGGCAGATACTAGAAATGGTGAACCTCGAAAATAAAAAAAAATTAAATTTTTTTTAAAAGAGTGAAAATTACTATATTTTGACAGGTTAAGACTCATTACTGACAAGGGAGTCATCCTCGGACCAGCTATTTGTGTGAAATCAATTAACATAACAGGACTAAAATCAAACAAGCAGAAAATAATGAGAAAAAGATATAGTATACAATTAAGAATCGGATGTTGTTGTTCAGTCATTTCAGTCATGTATGACTCTTTGTGACCCCATTTGGGTGGTGTTCCCTTTCCTTCTCTATCTCATTTTACAGATGAAGAAAGTGAGGCAAATAGGGTTAAGTGAATTGCCCAGGGTCACATAGCTTGTAAGTGTCTGAGGCCGGATTTGAACTTCCTGTCTTCAGGCCTGGCACTGCATCACCTAGCTGCTTCTTTAGAATCTAATACCCAGTATCTAGCAAACATTTATTAAGCACCTACAATATGCCAGATACTGTGGTAAGAGCTGAGGATACAATTAATAAAAAGACAGACCCTATCCTCAAAAGGCTTACAATCTAGTAGGGGGAGACAAGACACATAAAGGAGCAGAAGAGAGTAGAATGAGGAAGAATACACCAGGAATACTCATCAAGGGGGCATCTCATGCCATGGAGTTGAGACCAGGCAGAGCATCCAATAAAAAGCAGAGGGATTTGAGAATACAGTTTCTACCCTCTATAAAGGGAGACATTGGGAGGAGTTTGGGACTTTGCCTTCCAGACCTCCAATCAGAGGGAAGAGGAAGCTGAAGGAGGTTTCGTCAGTCAAGGTTTGAGTTAGCCGCATGGTTAAGAGATCAAATGTGATGAGCTTCTTTTATTATCCTATTATTATATTATATCCTATTTTTATCCTATTATCCTATTTCTAAAACAAATATCCAAGAGGTCTCTATACTTCACATTGAGTCTACCCAATCAACAACAAAAAACTAAAGGCCAAAGTATCGATAAATGTGTGGTATCCATAAGTTGAAATGTATGGTGTCCATAAGTCCCATTGTCCCTATGATGAGGGTCAAACCACCTTAGAACATAAGCCTTCCCATGGCAGGCAGTTTGTTGTATGAATGTTCTATGTAGCATTTAGTTTAATGAGAGATTCAATGAATACTCCAACCCAGCAGGATGCAGACAAGCTGAGTAATGAACTAAAGAGCTTACTACCTACAGAAATGAGATGGGTAGATTGGCCTTCTTCCAGTTTGTTCCTCAGCCAGTCAAAATTCTGTTATCTTCTATGAACTGAATATTTTGGCAAGTCAAATTCTATCTGATTGTTCTTTGTGGTGACCCTATGTGTAATATAAGTTTCCATTGTACATCTTGTTCTGTGGAGTTGAAACCAAGCAAAACAGCAGATACAAAGTAGAATAAATACTTGACCCTGAATTATTTAAACAATTATTTAAAAATAAAAATAGTAAATGGATAACAGAAATTATAGCAACATTGGTTATGATCATTTCATCTATAAGTTATTGTAATGTCAGGTGTGAGAGGAAGATTGCGTAAGGGGACTGACCAATGAGCCCAGTCGTATAAATATGTGCAGTGTGCTCTATTGATGAAATTCCCCTATGGAATTCAGAATATGAACAAGTATTGTTTCCAATCTGCTTACTACACAAAGAAGAGGAGCCTTTTGATTGGCTGCTGAGCAAGCTAATGAAAATGATTACAAAAAGCCCCAATATGATTCAATTCCTCTTTGTCCCTGGCTGTGATCAAGGGAGATACACTGTAAGCCTTTAGGTGGGCAGAGAGACCTCTGTCTTAATGCCCCCGACATAGATTCTGTTCTTTTCCACTTTGTGTTTGTTCTTTCCTCTTCTCTAGGTTTTCATGACACCCTTCTCTTCCTATCTGACTACTCTTCACTATCCTTTTCTGGATCTTCATCCATGTCACACCCACTAACCACAAGGTCCCCCAGGTTCTGTCCTTGGCCCTTTTCTCTTCTCCCTACATTAACTCGCTTGATGATCATCAATTCCCCTTGGTTTCAATTATCATCTCAGCACAGACGATTCCAAAATCTATTTATCTAGCTCTAATCTCTCTCTTGAACTCTAGTCTTGGTTCTCCAACTGCCTTTTGTAAGTCTCAAATTGGATGTCCAATAGACATCTCAATTTCAACATGTACAAAAGAGAACTCGTTACCTTCCCTTGAAAACTTTTCATCTTGCCATTTCTGTTAAGGGAACCACAATCGTCTTAGTCTCCAACTTGCATTTATTCACTCAGGCTTGAAACCTCAGTGCTGCTCTCAATATCTCACTCAAACTAACCCTATATACTTAATCTGTCGTCAAGTCTTGTCATTTTTACCTTCAAATTCTTTCCTGTATTTGTTCCCCTCCTTTTTACTGACAAACTACCATATTATTTCAAGCCCTTATTATCACCTACCTGAATTATCAGTTGATTTCTTTGCCTGAAGTCTTCACCCATTCCAGTCTATCTTCCAATCAGCTACCAAAATGATTTTCCCAAAGTGTAGGTCTAATCATACTCCCTACATGCCATTCAGGAAACTCCACTGGCTCCCTATAATCTCTGAGATCAAATATAAAATCCTCAGTTTGGTATTTAAATCCTTCCAAAATCTGGCCCTTTCCTACTTTCCCAGTTTTCTTACGCTTTACTCCCCTCCATATATTCTATGATTCAGCTAAACTGACCTACTTGCTGTTCCTCAAATAAAACAGTCCTCCTATTAGAAACATACTTGCATTGTCTAGGAATGAGCGAGACTCATTGCGAAGCCAGGAACATTTTAATTATAATTTACATCTATTCCCCTTGAATAAATGGGTACCTCCCCTGAACAGAGTACAGCAGAAAGTAGAAAGGACTCAGATGGATACCAGTCCTTTAATAGACCCTCACCTTGAATCTCGCCACCAGGCTCTTCATTGGCCAGATACAATCCTCTGACTGCCTATGTCATACCCTCCTCAAATGGCTCATTTAAGCATGCACACAAACCTCTGACCTTTCACCTGACTGACCTGAGGCTTGGTTTCTGCTAAAGCTGGGGTGGGGGAGGGAGAGAAGGACACCTTCAATTCTGTGGAAACAAAACTCCTCCCCACCCGTTCTTACAATTTCCCTCCCCTTCTTTTATTCAAATTTTTGCTTCCACATCTTTAATACTCCCTTATTCTCCTTCTCATCTGAATTCCTTTAAGTAAATATGGGAAGGAGTAAAGCTTGATAGCTGCATTGACAAATCAAAGGGGGCAGTCCCCTTTGTAAATACTGATACAGAGACCCAAAAGAAAACAATAATTCCATGGTCCCTTTAAGATTCAAAAGTCCCTTCCCATAAGGCTATCTGGCAGGGAACATCATCAATGAAGTCCTCTGGTCCTTGGTATTTGTTCCAGCCATCTCCAAAGCATCTCAGCATCTTCTTCTTGTAGGAATAAGCTTTCTTTCCATTCTCCCACAAAAGTTACCTTAGCACAATTTTAAGTTATCATTTCTAATCCTTATACCCTGATCATTTTTACAAATTCAAAATTGGAACCTTGACCAATTGTCATATTTAAGAAATTCACATCAGAACCCAGTTTCTTATACTTTACATTAATTCATTATTAATTTCCTCACCAAGAGGATGAGATTCACTAAGGAATTAACAACAGTATCCAGTACATACATAAATATGTTAAATAATCAATTTTTAACACTGTACATATAATATCATAAACTTTTAGTCATGCCATGTTTCTCTGATGGCATTTACAAAACAAACCGCAAGCCATTCTTCTTTTACCATTAATAACTGTAACAAAGCTTTAGACAAGCATGATATTAACCAAAATAATATTCTCACAAGCCCTTGACCTAATTGTCTCCATACCATTACCAAGAAAAAAACCTAACTTACACAAGACCCTATACAAGGCCCTTATAAACTACCATAACTTATACAGGACCACACAAAGGAACACTAGTCCCAGTCCTATAAAATCTAAGATGTTCCAAAATCAATTATTTTAACAGATTTGTTACTATACTTACAAAACCTTCTGATTATAGTAAGGGGACAATATTTCCCCAGTTTCCTGTCAACTCCAGGCAGAAGTTATATCAAATTGTAAGCTGCATTGAGCCAGGCTTAAAGTCTGCCAGATTTTAATTAAGGGGATCAGGTCGAGGGTCCTACCTCAGCACATGCAAAAGAGTTGCCCTCTCAACTTTACCAAGAAATCATACCTGCAGTTCATGCCTGCCCCAACACAGGTCTGTTGGCATCTTGGGTCAGCCTTCCTTAATATTCACACCTAGAGTTAGACTCAGAAAAACAGTCAATTAATAGTCCCATTAAG
This sequence comes from Phalanger gymnotis, assembly GCA_028646595.1. Taxonomy (NCBI): domain Eukaryota; kingdom Metazoa; phylum Chordata; class Mammalia; order Diprotodontia; family Phalangeridae; genus Phalanger; species Phalanger gymnotis. Next base: position 377,485,604 of record CM053622.1, read on the forward strand.
TCTTTGACTAACAAGTTCCAATAATCAGTTTAAGATATGACTATAATCTCACATTGCTTAAGGAACATCCTTAAAGTGAGCCTTAAGTAGCTTGCCTGAATTTCCTCCCTTATTCATAAAATCTTCCAGTTAAGATCATAAGTTATTGTTCTGACACATTTGCATCAGTTTCCCAGGCTTTTCTATTCTCTCTAACTATGTCTGATCTGAAAGTATGAGATATTCCTCAAGAATTGAACCATATAAATATGACAGGTTCAAACATTAACTTCATCTTTATGTTTTACATAGTGGAATGAATTCAAATTCAAACAACCACGTTTAATTTTTCCTATCAATGCAAAAGTATCCTACAACTTATCTCTCTTAAAGAGACTTACACATTGAAACTCTTTTCCCTGTTGACCTGAAAGTTTGGTTAAAGGAGGCAAACGAGCCTGGTGATATGTAAATTCATGATGTTTATTCTCTTAAAGCTAGTGGAGCTAGCTTACTTGTATGTACAAGGAGCCCAAGCATAAGTTCTGACTGTCTGAACAAAAGAATGAGAAACTCAGGTTAAGGATCTCAGCCTTAATGGCCAGAGAAAAGAATGTTAAGTCAGCCTGATCTGGCCTTGTTGACATAGGAAGAGGCATTCTGAGTAAACTTAGAGAACAAAGAAGTTTAGGTCCAGGCTCTTCTTCTATTTGATTATTAGTTCAGGCTCTGGCCCTTATTAAAGTTACTAAATTGATAGTAAATGATTATCATCCCCAAACTGAAAATGTCTCTGATTTAATTCCAGCAATTAATTACACCATTTGTCTTAATACCCAATTGCTCTTACATCACTTTGAAATATTTAAGCACCTTATTCCACATAGACACAAAGTAACTTTCAGTCCCAGCCTTAGTCTGCAGGATTATGATTCAACCTTACATTTGTATCCCTATTTCACAAACTTCTTTTTTCCTTTGTCCAATTATTCCCATTAATATTTAGAAAGAATATTATCCTTCATATGACTATACAAGAGTACCAATTTACTCAATCATTTGACTAAAAACAGAAATATTTCACATATTGCATTAACCAAATTTTCCATTTCTCCCCATAAAACCTTCCAGGTCTGTAAGTATCACAACTGCTTTCACAATAGTAATAGACTCTGGCAGATACCTTTCCTTTTATCACTAACTACTTATTTTTTTATTACAGAGACCTGCCATAAAAAAAAAAAGCAGCATCATATCATCTCCTCCCAGAGGGTTAGTTCTTTTACATATACTTTACCCAAGACCCACATCTCAAAACCTAATCTTATCCTAAATCAATTCTCCAGACTTTAAAAAGCCAGGTTTGGAGGTGGGCTGGCTTGTGGGCTGGCTTCTGACCCCTGCTATTCTCTTTCTTTCAGTAAAACTTAAGTCCCAGTAACTACTGCCCCTTCCCCTTCCTTCCCTTCTTCCAGGTGGGCATAGATAGCTTATCTAGACCAAAAGGGGCAGGGGGGTAAGTGGGGCAAGAAACTGGCTTTTCAAAGCAGTCCCAACTTTTTAAACTTTATAAACCTTTAAACATTGGGATTCTTTCACAAATACCCACAGTGCCATCACAAATTAGTCCATAAACCTTCAGATTAAGATACATAAAAATATCTTTAGATGATACAGGTTTGAAAATCATACCCCTATATTTTTCCAAGGATTCTCATTTGCTCAACAGGAATTCTACCATACCTAAACCTTTTGCACAGAGACAGTTTGCAAATCTATCCTAATTTATTCACTCTTTGTTATATATATATATGTGTGTGTGTGTGTGTGTATGTATATACATATATATACATATATGTGTGTATGTATATACATATATATACATATATATGTGTGTATGTATATATGTATATATTTTGTACAATTCTTAGCCTAACATCTAGATTATAAGAAAATTGCTTTTTCATAAATTCCCAAAGTATTATAACAACTAAGTTCCTTATTATGACAGAATTTCTAGATATCACAAAGTTTCCAAATTTTCTATTCACAAAACCTCTTGTACATAACAATTACAAGAGATCTCACAAAGTCTTAGTTAACAATCTCACAAATGCTATTAAGTGATAGCAGAACAATTTTAACTGAACAATAACAGCTTTTTAAGCCCTTCATCATTTTTTAAGAGTACAATTCTTAACAACATTTAAACCAAAGAAATGTAATAATGTCTTGAACATTTTTATATATTTAAAACTTGAAGCTACCCATCAAATTAGGTGAATACATTTTTAAGTCTCCTTACCCAGGAAGTCACTCATCTCATTACCAACATGTAGAGATTAAAAGTAATATTACTTGTTCATAACCAAATATAACAGTATCAAACTATCACATTTTTATCACACCCTTTTTAAAAGACCAATTCTATTGTATAACAAAATTTAGACCTCACAAAAGTCTCTCAAATTTTACAGCCTAAGAAGACTCTAAAAATACAATTTAGAAATAAGATGATTTCAATTTCATTTTTAGATTATCACATATAGAAATTATTGATCCTATTACTTCTAGTATTTAGATACCCCCTTAAATACATTTTATTTAGCTGTATATTCCTCAGCACCGAGCAGCTCTTCTTCTGAGCTAACCACTACGTCTGGCCCAGGTATTAGGAAAATTTGCCTAGCCATGAGTGAATTTTGAAAAAAACATTGTTATTTCATATCATTATTTGCTTTTATAATTCATTCAGATTTGAATTTGGCACCCTGCTTTCTCCAAGCCTCATCTTATGCATCCCAATCCCTTACTCTCAATTAACAAAACATCTAAGGAATTTGAGTTAGGTGCAGTCACTTCCTTCCAAGTTAAAAAAAAAAAAACCTTTGGACTCTTTAACTCCTCTAGTCCTATTCCAAGTTAAAATACTTTCAATGGACTAGAAGTCCAGGATCTCATCCTTAGCCATCTGAAGAAGGAAATTTTCACCTGCAGATATTGGGGCCCACTGCAAAAGAGTGGGGGCGCCACCCATACTCTGCATGAAATATCTGTTCTTCTGATGCTATATTGATCCAGCGACGTTCCCCCAACTGTTAGAAACATACTTGCATTGTCTAGGAATAAGAAAGACTCATTGGGAAGCCAGGAACATTTTAATTATAATTTACATTTATTCCTCCTGAATAAATGGGTACCTCCCCTGAACAGAGTACAGGAGAAAGTACAAAGGACTAAGATGGATGCCAGTCCTTTAATAGACCCTCACCTTGAATCTCCCACCAGGCTCTTCATCGGCCAGATAGGCCCTGACTGCCTATGTCATGCCCTCCTCAAATGGCTCATTTAAGCATGCATATAAGCCTCTGACCTTTCACCTGAGCCAGCTGAGGCCTGGTTTCTGCTAAAGCTGGGGTGGGGGAGGGGGAGGACACCTTCAATTCTGTGGAACCTGCCCCCCACCCCTTGCCACCACTGTTTCTTACATCTCCCAACTCAGTACCATTTAAATGACTTCCCTCAATGCCCAGAATGCTCTCCCTCCTTATTTCTGCCTCCTGGATTCACTGGCTTCCTTCAAGACTCAGCTTAAATCCTATTGTTGCTGTTCAGTCACGTCCCACCTTGAAGGGACAGCAGGATTTTAACAGTCAGAAGCTAAGGTGGTGTTAAGGCTGATGAGGGAAGGAGGTGAGCAGGAAAGGCATTTGGGCCTAGGGAATAGGGTGAGCAGAGGCACTGAGACGTCAGCGTAGAAGTTGGAGAGCATGAACGTCAGAAGAAAACAGTTCCCAGAAGGAGGCATGTCACACTTTGTTAAGACAGTTGGATTAAGCTCTATAAGGAAACTGCGTGAATGTGACTACTTAAGCAGTCATATGGGTTTACTCCTGCAGCCACACAGCATAAACCACAGCCAATAAATATTGCACGGGAAAACCAGGCAGAACGAAGGGAAATTTAACAAATGCAAGTAACCTTGATAGAGATAGCCCTGGGACACTTTACCATCATTATTATCCCCATGAATCAGGGTTTCAAGCACATTCCATAATTAGAAAAAGTTTCAGTCTTTGAATTCAATCATCATCAATTTACTCAAAGTACAAAAATAAAATCCTCTAGGAGAGCTGCAATTACATTTTTCCTCATCGTTCAACTAGCTGGCTGCTGTACTCTACCGCCAAATGTTCAGGCTTATTAAATACTACATCTGGAGGTGGCCTTGGACCCGGGCCTGCAGACTATTTTAAGCTCTTTGAGGGCTTCCCCTCCCTTCCACTTCTTGTAGTCTTCCCCAATCCAGTCTTTGGTTTCAGCTGTGGCAACTTGAGCCTGTAGACTTGAATTTAATTCAGCCAATGTTTATTCAGCACCTAATCTGTGTAAGGCAGTAGGCTACTTTCTCAGAGGGGAGGGGGACCGAGGCATTATAAAGATGAAATTAGATACAATCTCTGCCTGCCTTGGAGGAGCTTATGACCTAGTAGATGAATTGCCATCTCCTTCACCTCCTCCTAATTCCCCTGGTTGTTAGCACCCCTGCTCAACACAAACATTTTGTATTTATCCTATTTATTTATATTTTACATGATATATGTATGTGCATGTGTATGCATGCATGTGCATGTGCATGTGTGTGTGTGTGTGTGTGTAAAATCCTGTACAGGTTCATCTAAGAACAGGTTATAGTCCCCTAGTAAAATGTAAAATATAAGCTGATTGAGGGCAGGGACTACATCATTTTAATATTTGGATCCCTAGAGCTTAACACACAGAAAGCACTGAATAAATACTTACTGGTTGATTAATGGGGAAGAACGGGAATGAGACAGTGAAACTTAATTATAATACAAATGAGAATATAAGTACATAGGAAAGACACACATTCCTATAAGAGATTCATGGAGGAAGATTCTGAAGAGAATGGTTCCTATAAGAGGGACAAGGATGTTGTGTTGTGGTTTTAAACATGATGGCAGAAATGTCATGAGTAACTGGTAGTTTACACTCTTCTTCCCCCGCCTCCCCCAACTCCTCTCTTTCATATGCTTTGGTGCTTCCTTGAGACTTGTCAATGCTTCAAAATAAGTTACTATGGAAGGCACTTGTTACAATGGAGGTGATTGGGTACAGGCTCTGGGAGCCCCCTTGAACTCTCCTTGAATCTTCCCACTTGATGAGGCATTGGCCTGAGGCCATAAGCCTTTCATTATCTCTAGGCCCAAATCTCTGTTACTTTTAACCTAGCCTAGGCCTCCATTGTCAGGCTACTTCCCACCCTTGATCCTCTAAAAATATCTATACCCAAACCTGTTACCCTTAAACTAGCCTAGCCCTCCATTTGTCTGTCATCTCGGGGTAGCCTTCAGCTGTTTACCATCCTTAATCCCATTCCTGGAGTCTGACCTCTAGTCACCCCAGTGCCATCAAGATCCTCCTTAGACTCCTCCTCAAGTCCCTCCCTAAACCCCTCCTCCCATCACTGCAGAACCACCCCTAGATCCCTCCCATAGTTTTTCTGTATATTAGATCCATCTTGCCTCCATGAAGGTGCTCAGATGCGATCTAGCTCAGCAGATTGAATCTGGCCCTCTTATCGAAATGAGGGTCACAAAATGGTGAGATTTCTTCTCTACCCAATATGGCAAATCTTTAACAAACTTTGTTTTTCTCTTTGGCTGAAAGAAGGCTTGAGTTGAATATTTTGAGATCCCAACTTCATTATATGGTTCCCTGACCTCAACAGAGGCATGATGCGAGTTTAAATGCCCAGTGATGAAGAGAGGTGACAATATTTATTGCCAACCAGCAATATTCAACATGAGTTGTGAATGGCATGGGAAGTTATGTCTCCTCTCCTCTAGGTTGAGAAGAGGTAAAAGAAAACGAATGGTTCCCCCAATCTGGCTGGCAGGAACAGCTGGAGCCCCTTTATGGAGAGGTACAAGAGAAGGTCTTATGGTAGCTGCCTTTTGGATACCACTTAGGTAGAGGTGAAGCCTATAGCACAGGCACTCTGAATCTAGAAGAAAAGTGAAGCCCCACAGTTGCTTGAGGCCATAAGCTTTTCATGCCCAAATCTGTTGTCTCTTACCTCCGGAGACTTCTCACCCTTGATCCTATCAACATGTCTGTACCCAAATCTGTTACCCCTAAACTAGCCTAGCCCTCCATTATCTGATTAACTCCAGATTGCCCCCAGCTATTCCCTACCCTTAATCCCATTCTTAGAGTCTGACCTCTACTCACCCCAGTCCCATCAAGATCCTTCTTAGATTCTTCCTCAAGATCCTCCCTAAACCTCTCCTCCCATCACACTAGACTACTTGACCACCCTAAGATCCCTCCCACAGTGTTTCTGTATATAAGTCTCATCTTGCCTCCATGAAGGTGCTCAGATTCAATCTAACACAGATTCTATCTGGCATACTTGTCAATGCAAGTGTCACATAATGCTCAGGCTCCTTAAGAGTCTACCCAATATGGTGAATCTTTAATAAACTTTGTTTTTCTTTAGCTGAAAAAAAAGTGAAGCCAAAAAAGCAAGAAATGCTGTGGAATTTCATGGGAAAGTAACAAAAGTCCTGGAGGTGGGCTTGACAGCAGTATAGCTTTGGAGAGAGGGCTTACTAGGTGTCAAGTATTTTGGATAGAGGTAGAAGTCAGTAGTAAATAACAAGGTATACTAGCCCCAGATACCTTTATCAGATGAGATAAGGTGAGGCTTTGTGGGGCAGGGAGGGGAGCAGAGAATAGAGCCTTTGTCTTCTCTTACCTGTCATCTTGACAAGAGCACGATCCTGTAAACTTCAGAGATTAGGAGGATTCCAACTTTTCATCAACATTCTAGCAATGTCTCCAGAACAACAGTGCCTGGCAGCAGTGTTTCATGGGGAGCTAAGGACAAATCACACACACCAAAGGAAGGCAGCTTCAGGATTCCTCAAAGGTGAGAAAAAAAAGATTTCCAACAAAAGGACATTTCCAGAAGTTAAGTTGCCCCCTTTGGCACACTATGTACTCTGAGCTTGATCCCACTTACCCAGATACTCTGAAGGTACCTGTGGGTGCAGGTGGGAGGGGATGAGGGGGAAAAAGGTGTGTATGTGGGGTGGGGGGATATTTTGTACCAGTTGTTTTTACTAGTCTATCTTAGTAAATACATGTTTCTGAAATCAAATTGGAAGTCTGGCAGTCTGACTGGTATTGGCTGATAATCAGTGCTCACCAATGGAGGCTTATAAGCTACAGTATAGCATTAGAAAGCCTAGGACCCTGAGGTAGGGAAAGAGCCTGCCCTGTGGGGAAAACAGGCACAGTGGTGCAGCTGTGAATTGGTTCAGCCATTCTGGGCTTGGAACTACTCCCAATAATAATATAACTAATAGCTAACATTTATATAGTGCTTACTAGGTTCCAGGTGCTTTGCCAAGTGCTTCAGTAATTACGTTATTTGATCCTCACAAGAGGTAGGTGTGGAGATATGGGGCAGTTTGGAAGAGAGATAGGCTGGGTAACGGATGGGGGAATAATGAGTTCTATTTGGGACATTTTGAGTTTGAAATGCTGATGAGAAATCTAGTACAAAATGTCTAACACACATTTGGCGATGAAGGATTGGAGCTCAGTAAAGAGACTAGGGCTGGATATATAGATCCGGATAATGATGACAGTGGAAACCCGTGGGAGCTAATGAAGTAACTAAGAGGAAGAAAGAGTATATAGAGACAGAAGAGGACCCAAGACAGGGTTTTGGGTTATGTCTACAGTTAGAGGAGAGGCATGAGAAAAGCTAACAAAAGAGACAGAAGGAACAGTCAGACAAGTATAGTAGGAGAATAGAGAGAAAAATAACATGGAAACTCAGAAAGGAGAGACTGAGGACACAGGAGGAGGACCATCTTCTGGTGGTCAAGCATCAAAGGCTGCAGAGAGGTCCAGAAGGACGAAGAGTCAGAGAATTTCCACCAGATCAAGCTGTTCAGAGACCCCTGATAACTTGGGGAAGAACAGTTTTCAGCTAAGTATTGAAATTGGAAGCCACACTGAAAAGGGTTGAGAAGTCAGTGGAGGGAGGTGGGGAAGAAGGAACTAGATGCAATGAAAGAAGAGAGTTTTTGTTGTTGTTTGTTTTTTTGGTTTTGTTTTTTTTTTTTGAGGAGTTTGACTGTGAAAAGGAGAATATAGGATAATAACTTGAGGAGATAGTAGGGTCAAGTGAGAGTTTTTTAATTATGGAGGAGACCCAAGACTGTGCATAAGCAGCAGGGAAGGAACTGGTAGTTAAAGAAACCTTGGGAGGTGCTGGTGGGAAGAGAATGATTATGGAGACAATCTGCCAGGAAAGACGGCATTCATTAAGATGCTTCACTATTTGACTTGTGGTTCTTGCCTGGTCTATTAAATAGAGTCTGCGCTGGATGGGAGTTCAAGTCATATATTTTCCCATTCCAAGTAACAAGAGGACCTCAGTGTCTCATGGAAGATCTCTTGCACTCCTATGCACCACTGAGTGGTCTTTGAGTACAAGCAGTTGTCTCAATCTGTCTTGCCACTGGAGTCTCTTAATTTTAGAGGAGAGAATATGGCTGATGACTTTGCACAGCCCTGCCTCTCTTGAACCCAATTCACTTGCAAGTCAAGACATCACCCTCCTGATGTCATTTGTCTCATTCAAAAAACAACAAATTGAACTAATGCTTTTTGTCTAGCTCTGCCACCTATCACACAGCAACAGACCTTTGTAGCCTAAAACCCAGACTTTGCCTCCCACTAGCTCCCCTTTCAGACATTGCTTTATGTTTCTAGTTTTGACCCTGTTTTTGTAGCCGACATCACCTCCTGCCTCTGGCTGGTTGTGACTTCATTGACCTTCTGCCTCATTCCTTATATCAACTTGCTCTACTGCATTCCTGAACTGGTACTTCTTTGCTGACTTTCTCCCTTTTCTCCAAGTAGGATAGAGTTCAGCCGGAACATGGACCTTTTGGTGGCCACTTTTCTGGCTAGAATTCGGCCTTGGAATTTCCCAGGGGCTAGGCTGGATGCTTTCTACTGATGATTTGGGATTATACAGGTTTGCCATGCTCTCCTTCCACCCAGGTTCTAGGGAATCTAACAACTTTGATGAGCACATAATAATAGTGGCCAACAGAACTATTGGCCCAACGTACCACCCTACAGCAGGACCTGGGCCTCCCAGAAATACTTCAGGGCAGGCTAAATGCCTCTGGCTCACATCTCCACCCGGACCCTTACCCCCATCTAATCTGTTACTAAGTCCTGTCAATTCTGCCTTCATGGTATCTCCCATAAAAGCCTTCTTCTTTCCTCTGACACTGCCAGCATCCAGGTACAGGCCCTTTTCACTCATGCCTGGACTACTGCAATAGCCTTCTGACTAGTATGCTTGAGTCAATTCTTTCCTCCCTCCCATCCTTCCTCCAGTTAGCTAGCAAAGTGATCTTGCCAAAGATAAAGTTTGAACATGTCGACCCCAATTCAATAAACTCACGTGGCTTCCCATTACCTCTAGTATCAAATATAAAAATCTCTATTTAGCTTTTAATTCCATACATTCCTTTCCACTCTTCTTCACACTTTACTCCTTTCCATATACTCTATAATATAGTGACTGACCTCCTTAATGTTCCTTGCACACGTCATCTCTCAATTTCAGGCATTTTTACTGGCTATCTCCTATGCCTGCAATGTTCTCCCTCTTTATTTTCACTTCTTAACTTCCTTCAAGTCTCAGTTGGATGGGGTTTAGACTGTGGGAGCCCCTTTGAACTCTCCTTGAATCTTCCCACTTGATCTGGCCTTCTCCTGGGGCCATAAGCCTTTCATTATCTCTAGGCCCAAATCTCTAGGTTACTCTTAACCTAGCCTAGCCCTCCAGTCTGGCTACTTCCCACCCCTGATCCTATCAAAGTGCTTATGCCCAAATCTGTTACCCTTAAACTAGCCTAGCCCTATATTGTCTGTTGTCTCCTGGTAGCTTTCAGCTACTTCCCACTCTTAATCCCATTCTTTTGGTTCCTGGAGTCTGACCTTACCCCAGTCCCATCAATATCCTCCTTAGACTCCTCCTCAAGACCCTCCCTAAAACCCTCCTCCCATCACCCCAGGACTACCCTAAATCCCTCCCATGGCCTTTCTGTATATAAGTCTCATCCTGCCTCCATGAAGGTGCTCACATTCAATCTAGCTCAGTAGATTGAATCTGGCCTGCTCATTTTCACAAGCATTAAAAATGGCAAGATTTTTAAGACTATCCAATATGGTGAATCTTTAATAAACTTTGTTTTTCTGTGGCTATGAGAAGGCTTGAATTGAATTCATTTAAGCAGCACCCAGCATTGGTATTTTGGGGTCTCAAGCACCCCTAAAAACATTTGGTTCCCTAACCTCATCAAGTTTACCTTCTGCAAGAAATCTTTCCCTGTCCCTCTAATGCCTTCCCTATGAGATTGTCTTCCATTTACCCTGTCTATATTTTGTATGTAAATAGATGTTTGGATATTGTCTCCTCCATTATAATATAAGCTTCTCAAGGGCAGGGACAGTTTTTGCTTTTCTTTGCATCCTCCAGTACTTAGTATAGTGCCTTATGCAAACACTTAAAAATTTCTTGTTGACTGATTATACAAAGAGAGTGCCTATCCACAAATCTAGTTGTATATGTCTCCACAGGGAATGATCCTGAGTCCTCTAATCAAATCTTCCTCGGTTAAGAGACCAACAAGAACCATCCTTTTACTATTGGCCATTTAGTTCTGCTTGGAGTATGCCTCTTTGGTATCATGACATGGAAGATTACCTGCTGCCCCATAACCTACCTACCATAAATAGGACTGATTACCATACTTAAAAAACAAAAACAAAAACAAACCAAAAAGAAATTTCGGCAGGAGTCTTTGACCAGCCCACTTCCTGCTGGCACTGTGGTATATGCCATCATATTAGAGGCACTAGATCAGACTTTCAGGGGAACCAATTAACTCTGGTAGATCAATTTACAGAAGGTCTGGCCGATTCAGTCTGCCGTGATTTTTGTTAGTGAAGCAGGAAGACATCCTCCTGCAGCCTGAAAAACAGTGTATCCATGTTCAGAGTCACCTAAATCCCTCAAAGATGGCCCCATTTCTCCCTCCAATTTCCTCCCACTCTGCCTCATCTCTGAAGGTTTAGAGAAGAAAGATACCGCATTCCAATTCAACTCAACAAACATTTATAAAGTATGCACTATGAGCAAGTCACTGTGTTAGGCTCCAGAGGTACAAAGACAAAAAAAAGAACAATCTATGCCCTCATCAAACTTATATTCTACAAAGAGAAGATAGATTCAATGTGTTGACAAGTAAGTACCAAGCACATGCAAAATAATACAAAGTAGGGGCAGCTAGGTGGTACAGTGAGTAGAGCACTGGCCCTGGACTCAGGAGGACCTGAGTTCAAATCTGGCCTCAGATACTTGACATACGTACTAGCTGTGTGACCTTGGGTAAGTCACTTAACCCCAATTGCCCTGCCTTCCCCCCTCCAAAAGAAAAAATAATACAAAGTAATTTCAAAAGGGAAAAATTGCTAATCAGAGAGACAATCAGAAAAGGCCTCCTGTGAATAAGTCATTTTGACTATTATAAATACCCAAATTAACTATGAAGGACACATGAAGGAAGATGCTGTCTGCATCCAGAGAAAGAACTGATGAACAGAAGTATGTATAGAATGGTTTTACATATATGCGTGTGTATATGTATGTGTATATATGTATATGTGTATACACACACACACACACACACACACACACACACATATATATGTATGCCTAATGGTAGCCATCGCTAGAACAGGGGCAGGGTGGAGGGAAAGAAAAAGAAAGTTACATGATTATTTTATATTTAAAAGGAATAGCAAGTTGTACATAAAAGATTTGCAGTTTCGTGTATGATCATCTTTTTTTCTATTCTACTATGTTAAGGAAATGCTTGTTTTATTTCTTAAGTTCAAAATAAAATTAATACAATTTTTTTAAAAAAAGAAAGAAAAGTCCTCCTATATGAGATGGCACCTAAACTGATCCTGGAAAGGAGATAGATTCCAATAGGCTGAGGTAGCAGGGAAGAGCATACAGAAAAGCACAGGGGCAGCAGACAAAATGGTATGAACATGGAACTGTAAGCAGGCCAGTTCTGAGGTGGTAACTGACAACGAATTGATGCCACTTCCTCCAGCTAACAGAGCCTCCTAAATAGGATCCATAATCAAGTGATTATGGATCTCTTTTAGCAGTCTCTGTTATCCGAAAAGAGTAATATCAGTTCGTTACCAGTTACCATCTGGGCTCAGATGAGTTTGCCACATTCTGTTATAGAATCACAGAGCTGGAAGGTAAGTACAGGTCATCTAGTCTAGTCCCCAGCCTAAGAGATGACCTTCCTCTACAACATCTTGTTAAAGAGTCCAATCGGCCTCCTTTCAAATACATTCAGATCAGCTGACCAATCACCCGAAGAAGAAAGACAAAATGAATCAGACAAAAGACAGATAAACTTTTACGGGAAGAGGGAAATGAGAGACCAAAGTCTAGTGAGCATTGAAGATAAGCCAAGCAGGGTGCCATATAGGAAGACCCTGAACACGAAGAGGAAACATGAAAATACTGAGGTTTGGAGATGAAGAAAATTAAAAAGAGAGCATAGAAATGAAAACAAACTTTGCCAACTTCTCAGTTTGTTTTCCCTGATACCTACAGATCAGTATCTGCCAAAAGGCATCCTTGCCAATCTCTCAGGGCTTACTCTGATATCTACAGTTTAAAGATGATTCTATTAATCTTAATATCTGCTATGAAGGGGATTCCTGCACTCAATGTGAGATTGAAATAGATGGACCTTTAGGTGCCCTCCAGTTCTAGAAGATTTTAAGAATATAGAGTCAAAAGTCAAGACTTCATGGGATTGTTTCAGTGAGAGCAAAAAATAAATGACCTATTTAAAAATGTTTTTGAAGGTGGCAGTAAGAGATGTTGCAAGGAATAGATGGGTAAATAAAATTAATATAGATGTTTTCAATCAGGATGTTTTCCTAGACTTTATTTCCTTTGCTACTTATTACATCCCTAGAATGCAGATAGAAATGTTATCTCCACTTGACAGGTGAAGAAAATTAGTTATTTATAGGGCACCTCATTTGCCCAAGGGCATATGGTAATTTAATGGCAGATCTCAGGACTAGAACCCAAGTATTTTGACTCCCAGTTCTTCCTATTATACTATGCCAGGTTCCCTTTTCTATCCTTGCATTTTTTAATGGATAAATTTCATTTTGACATCATGCAAACATGAATATAGACACAAATGAATTCCCTCAAAATGTACAATCCCTCAAACAGTTAAATAAAACAGAAGAACAATTATAACCGGTAGTAATGCAATTTTATCATTTAACGCTCTAGATGCTTTCTGAGTTAGTTACCAACATTATCCACTATTTCTTAATGGAATATTTTTTGCTACTTAAAGCTTTTTCTCTGTTTGTTTTCTCATATATGTGTGGTTTTTTTTTCTAGGTGGTACAGAGAATAGAGTGCCCAGCCAGGAATCAGGAAGACCTGAGTTCAAATATGACCCCAGATGCTTACTAACTGTGTGATCCTAAGCAAGTCACTTATCTCCAGTTTGCCTCAATTTTCTCATCTGTAACATTGGAATAGTAGCAGCACCTACCTCCCAGGGTAGTTTTGAGGCTCAAATGAGACAATAATTTGAAAGAGTTTAGCGCAGCACCTCGCACAAAATAAGCACTATATAAACGTCAGCTGTTGTGTATAGAGTTGAGGTAATTCTGTATATTCTTCTTTTAGTTCTGTTTCCTCCCCCCGCCCCCACCTTTTTTTTGCCTAAGAAATAGGGACGGTAAGCGGAACTGGAAAATTATCTCAGTTCAACAGAGAAATGGAGACGAGGGAAAGCCTCCAACAAACACAAAAATACTCAAAGCAAAGTGCAAGAGGAGCCTTTTTTTTTTCCAAGCTGTGGTGGAATTGCATTGGAAAATCATGCAAATTTTAAAAATAATCTCTTGGAAGGCAAAGTAAAAGGCATCTTCTAGCATCGCCCCTGAGTTCTCATATTATTCATGCTGCACACACTGTAAAGGAATTGCAAAGTCAAAGAGGGGCCGGGCACTCAATAAGTATGTGTGTGCAAGCAAAGGAACAGAACAGATTGCTGCTGAGATTTTTAATGATTAATAGAGATGAATTACAACTGCTAAAAAAGTAGGAACAATTTTATCTGTTTTTAAGCTATGAAAATAATTGCATGTCCAAATGTTTTTTATCCAATGTCTGGGCAAGTATTTTAATAGTATCATCAAGAGAATGTGGTTTTAACACTAACGTTATAGGTAAAGTGAAAATGAATGACATTAAGGGATTTTATTTTTGTGGGACAGTGAATCTTCCACAAAATCCTACCCCAATACCTAATGATTGATGGCATGCAGATTATTCTGCATTCCAAAAGGGTGACAGTAGACCACAGTCTCTGGTAGGTTCACTCAGGCTCGAATGAATAAATGAATGAATGAATGAAAAGGCATTTATTAAGCCCTTACTATGTGCCAAGCACTGTGCCAAGCACTGGAAATACAAATATAGAAGGAAATACAGTCCCTTTTCTCAAAGAGCTTATATTCTAATGTCAACACATAAAGGAGAGGTGACAAGAAAGGGACACTTTAATAAAGTTACAGGGATGATGAATAGGGAAATAGATTGGCACACCCCATGCAGGAAAAATGGCACAGGTGACTTTTATGGTGGTTCATAGTTTCAGGACTAGGAAGACAGTGAGATACAGTAGAAAGGCACTGACTCTAGAGCCAGAGGACCTGGATTCAGATTTCATTCCTGATGCTTACTCTCTGTGTGATTCTAGGCAAGTCACAACCTCCCTAGGCATCAGATGTGGAGGCTGGACCACTTGGCCTCTGAGATCTCTTCTAGCTCTAGATCTCTGATCCTGCGGTATCAGAATAAATATCAGAAATGGAATATATATTTTTGGTGTGTATATGTCTATATGTGTATGTATGTATGTATTTAAGTGTATATATGTGTGTGTGTGTGTGTGTGTGTGTATCTCCTCACTCAATTGTAGCCTTCTTGGGAGAGGAAGGGGAAAAAAAAAACAAAATAAAAAGTACATATCAGAGAACAAAAGAAAACTTACAAGGAAGCAAAGAAAAGATAGACAGCTCTGAACACAACGTGAAGGAAGAGGGAAAATGATGGAAGAAAGGATATCGATACCAGTTATAATCATTTCATACAGAAGTTTAATTCATGTAAATCAATGGAAAAGACATCTAGGTGGCACAGTGGATAGAGTGCCAGGCCTGGGGTCAGGGAGACCTGAGTTCAAATCCAGCCTCAGACTCTACCTGTGTGGCTCTGGGCAAGTCATTTAACCCTGTTTGCCTCAGTTTCCTCATCTGTAAAATGAGCTGCAGAAGGAAATGGTAAACCATTCCAGTATCTTTGCCAAGAAAACCCCAAATGGGGGTTACAAAGATTAAGACATGACTCAAATCACTGAACAACAGCACAAAATCAATGGACAGTGTGACTGCCACATTGGTCTTTTCTACATGTCTGGGGAACTTAAAAAGGCTATTACCGTAGGTCACTATCATGGTGACACTATGATGCGGCAAAATGAGAACATAGACAAGAATCATACAAGACGGACAAGTGTGAGGAGTTGTGATCTGCCTGGTTAAAGAGAAATAACCACATGGAAGAGATCCTGGACCTATTTGAGTCTTTGTGAGGATTGTGGGTAATTATTACCAGAGAATATTGGGTAATCATCTGAATAGGATTTCATTTATAGGAGCTGACACTTTTTTTGAACTCTCAGTTCTGCTCTGTTTTCATGTTTGATAGTAAACAGATGAATTCGTGTGTGTGTAAAACGGCATGTACAGTATGGCTACTTTTCAGATATTAGTAGTTTTGTTTTTTGTTTTTTTTGGGGGGGGCAGGGCAATTGGGATTAAGTGACTTGCCCAAGGTCACACAGCTAGTAATGTGTGAAGTGTCTGAGGCTGGATTTGAACTCAGGTCCTCCTGACTCCAGGGCCAGTGCTCTACTCACTGTGCCACCTAGCTGCCCCTAGATATTAGTAGTTTTAAGGAGTAGATAGCTCGGATTTTGTTACACCATATGGCAGCTAGATTAGGAGCAGAGAACAAAAACATGACTGCACACATTACATGAATAGTTGACATATTAAACACAAGTCATTCTCAGTTCCAATTTTTCTTGGATATATAAATTTTTTTCTTACATGTATGTGTTAAAAGTTATTATCTCCTCTGACAGATGTTAACTTGTCTTAGTTTCAATCATTGTACAGTTTTTAAAATGTGCTTTGTGCAGATTCCTAGGATCTTTCTTTGTGAAGGCTAAATTTGTAGTATCTGAAGTGTTTTGATCTCTGTTAAACATTAACTGAAATAAAAGTCGAATCCTTCCTCTTGCCTCTGCCTGGGATATCAATAAACTCCAATGGTTGCCTATTACCTCTGGGCTCTGATAAGTACTTCTCTTTTTGACGGTTTAAGCTCTTGGCAAACCAACTTCAACCAATCTTTCCAGTCTTATTATACATTACTTTGCTTCAGGACAGTGAAACCGAACTTCTTGCTGTTCCTCAAACAAGACTCTGCATTTTCCATCCCCATACTTTTGCACAGGCTGTCTTTCCCCTCCCCCCACCATAAATCCCCTCCTCCCCTCTACCCCCAGCAGATGCTCTCCCGTCTCAACTCCACCTTTTGGACTCTCCAGTTTTCTTTAAGGTTGAACTCGAATGCCATCTTCCACTTGAAGTCTTTCTCAATCCTTTCATCTGTTAGTGCCTCCCCCAGAAAATGTCCTTGTATGTATTTTGTTTGTATTTCATAGGCACTGGATATAGCTGGCACCAAATAACATCCCCCCAAAATAAAGTAGATTATATTCTGACAGAAAAAATACTTGATATTATGTGAAAGTCATCAGTGAATGAGCAGTTGAAGTAATCAGACCATCAACTCCTCAGGGCAAAAATCAGAATTACTAAAATAGCGAGAAGGAAAAAAAAAGAATAAAATACATTGTATAATTGAAGCAACTCAGTCATGAACTATTGGGATAAGTACTCAGCAATAATAAAATGGGAAATGGAGATCAGAAATTATATTGACACTGATTCTAATAATTTTATATAGAAGTTTAATCACCATAAATACATTGCCACAATAGAGAAGCAAAAAAAAAAAAAAGGGGGGGGGAGCTGCAAAAGCACTTTAGTCAGCAAACATTTGATTTACTCACCAAGCAGAAACATATGGCAGCAAAGGTAACACCCACTTAGAACATAAACTTGTTTGCAAAACCTTATAAAAAGGGATGAATAATTATGAGCAATATTATCTTATAAAGCAGAGAAAAGCATTAGAGGGGAAAAACCAGTTTAAAGAAAGCATGGCAAAAGATCTAAGCAAAGTCATCCCGAGGGCATTTAAAGGATAGAAGGGAAATAGAAAAGATCTGCAACAAACTTTTTGCCCTTATAGACAGTAGAACCTTCACACTTGAGCATGAGCATTATAACTCTAGAAGTCTCCTTTTATAGACATATGTACATTTTGTAAATGGAGGGAGAGGAGAGTAGAATCTCAGCTCCCCGCCTCCTCCAGTTCAATGAGTGTAAAAGATTTAGTCGATAAAGTAACAAGGTGCTAAACAAACTGTAAAATGTGGTCATACCTTAATGAGGCATGAATAAGACCCTTAAGTGAATCAGAAGGGAACAATTGGTTGACAAGCAAATTAACCATTTCATGGACACTTTAAATACCTACAATAAACTCTGGAAGGTTTAGATGAGGGAGAAGAAGATTAAGGTTCAGGAGTTCTTTATGGAGAAGACCCCTACATGGGACAGAAAGATATTTCTCTTTCTTCCTCCCCTCCATTGGTTATGAGATTTAGCATTGAACAGGAAACACCCCATATAGCAGGTTAAGAATTTTCAGTTCAAAGCACAGGTGAGGGATCAGACACACACGCACACACACACACACACACACACACACACACACACACACACACATACTTCAGATAGTCATGGATACAGAGAATTAGTAACTTGGGGGAGGAAGCAGATTTGAGGAATAAAAGTAGAGAGGAAAGATGGCTACTAAGAATAGCAGACTCTGGTGACCCAGGACTACAGTATATGAAGAGAGAAAAGACTTCCAGGTCTTGCAATATCAGGAGTTATGAACACACATGAACTGCACTAGCAATGGAGTCCATGGATGCTTTGTATATTTATGGAAGAGTATATGTCAGGTTTATAGGGAGAATGTTTGTAGTTACTATTTTTACTGTGCCTCCTTCGTAAATGTCATAGCTAAGAACTGAGTCTACTGGCTGATACTGAAGAGGGAGCATACCAGCAGGGGCTCAGAAGCTATAATTTTAGAAAAATAGGCCCACAGGATACATCTTTAAATACAAAGTAGTTATTGTCCTCAGTGAGGATGTACGTCTGAGGTTAGGGTAGAGGGGCTGAGATAGATAGATAGATAGATGGATAGAGATATATATCTATATATACACATATATACATACACATACACACACATATGTAAGTATATAGGTATAGGTGTCTATAGCTATATCTGTGAAAATATACATACACTATGTGTGCATATGTCATCTCTATGACAGACTGTAATATCTTTGAAGGTGGGAATTTTTTTCTCAATACCTACCTCAGTGTCAGTCATAGAGTTAATAAATGCTTATTGATTAAAAATGAAATTATCTAAATGTTCTGAACATAATTTTTTTTAATGTGACATAGTACTTTAGGAGATCTGGGGCAAAGGGGCTTCAGAAAATCAAACAGTTATAGGATGTTGATGTTTAGATGTTTAGAGATCACTAGACAGTGCTAAGTTCAAACCAAATTCTTAAAACATGAACTCTATCTTACCTGCATGATATAAAATGTCTCACATGATATGTTTGACAAAGAACAATATTTATGGTGAGCTAAGATGTCCTAGATCAATACTAAAATATTCCACGAAGGAGTCATGAAGGATTAGGCCTAATCATATGTATACTTGAGACTTGTACTTATGAGTTAAAGAGGCCAAGAAGATATATCAATCTTATGCCAATAGAACAATTTCTGAAGGAAATATTCTATAGTTATATTCTAGTTATATATAAATATATATAATATATGATATAAATATAAACATTCTACAGTTAACTCCTTTTAAAAAGTTCTCAATTCCAAATTCTTTGCCTCCCTCATGCCCCTCCCCATCCATTGAAAGGACAATACGATAAATGTGAAGTCATGCAAAACATTTCACATAGGCCATGTTACAAACAACAACAATAGCAAAGTGAAAATATGCTTCAATATGTATCAGAGTTCAACATTTTTCTCTCTGGAGATGGATAACATTTTTCATCATGAGTCTTTTGGAAATGTTGTGGATTATTGGTCAGAGTAGCTAAGTCTTTCATACTTGATCATCATTACAATATTGCCGTTACCATATACAATATTCTCCCAGTTCTATTCATTTCACTTCGCATCAACTAACAGGTATAGTCTGGTTTTTCTGAAATCATTCCTTCATCATTTCTTACAGTACAATATGACACAGCTTGCCCTGTTGATGGCATCCCCTCAGTTTCTAATTTTTGCCACCAAAAAAAAACTGCTATAAATATTTTTGTATATGTGGATCCTTTTCCTTTTTCTTTGATCTCTTTGGGATATGAACTTAGCAGTGATATTGCTGGATCAAAGGGTATGCACGGTTTTATAGCCCTTTGGGCATAGTTCCAAATTGCTCTCTGGAATGGTTTGACCAGTTCACAATTTCACCAACAGTGTATTAGCTTTCTTATTTTTTCCACATCCCCTCCAACATTTGTCACTTTCCTTTTCTGTCATGTTAGCCAATCTGATGAGTGTAAGGTAAAACTTCAGAGTTGTTTTAATTTACACTTTTCTAATCATTAATAATAGAGCATTTTATATGACTATTGATAGCATTAATTTCTTCTACTAAAAGCTATGGTTCATATCCTTTTACCATTCATCACTTGAAGAATAGCTTTTTAAAAAAAATAAATTTGGTTCAGTTTTGTATATATTTGAAAAATAAAACCTTTATCAGAGAAATATGCTATAAAATTTCCTCTGGTTTCCTGCTTTCCTTCTAATTTTGGTTGCATTGGCTTTGTTTGTGCAAAACAATTTTTAATTTAATGTAATCAAAATTATTCATTTTATCTGTGATCCTCTCTACCTCTTGTTTAATCATAAACTCTTCCTTTATCCATAGATCTGAAAGGTAATTTTCTTCTATGCTCTCCTAATTTGCTTATGATATCACCCTTTATGTCTAAATCATATACCAATGTACCTAAGGCTCTATCTGGAATACTATGAAGTCTAGGCCTAGTTTCTGTTAGACTGCAATCCAATTTTCCCATTAGTTTTTGTTGAATAATGAGTTCTTGTCCCAATAGCTTGGATCTTTGGGTTTATCAAACACTAGGTTACTGTAATCATTTACTTCTGCATATAGAGAATCTAATCTATTACCTGAATCACCCACTCAAATTCTAATGCAGTCTAGATTGTTTTGATGATTACTACTCTGTTGTATAGTTTGAAATCTGGTCACCTTATTCCACTTTTTTTTCATTGATCACCTTTTGTTCTTCCAGATGAATTTTATTATTATTTTTTCGAGCTCTATAAATTAATTCTTTGGCAGTTTAATTGGTATGACATGAAATAAGCTAATTAATTTAGATAATATTGTCATTTTTATTATATTGACTCAGCCTACTCATGAACAACTAATATTTCTCTAGTTGTTTAGATCTGTCTTTTTTGTGTGAAAACTGTTTTGTAATTGTATTTATAAAGTTCATGTGTGTGTACGTGTGTGTGTACATGGATGTGTGTGTGTATGTGTATGTATAGGTGTGTGTGTAGGGAGGGGTGGGTGTTGGCAGGTAGACTCCTAAAAATTTTATACCATTTGCAGTCATTTTAAATGAAGTTTTTCTTTCTACCTCTTCCAGCTGAATTTTATTTGTAATATATAGAAATATGGATGATTTATGTGAATTTATTTTATATCCTGTAACTTTGATAAAGTTAATTATTTCAAATAGTTTTTTAGTTAATTCTCTCAGGTTCTCTAGTATACCATCACAACATCTGGAAAGAGTGATAGTACAGGGGGAAGAGCCAAGATGGCAGCTGGAAAGCAGGGACTTGCCTAGGGCTCTCACCCAGGACCCTCCAAATACCCATAAAAAATGGCTCTAAACAAATCCTAGAACTGCAGAACCCACGAAACAGCAGAGGGAAGCAGGGCTCCAGCCCAGGACAGCCTGGATGGTCGCTGGGTAGGGTCTATCACCCAGAGCTGGGAGTGGAGTGGAGCAGAGCCCAGCGTGGGTTGCGCCCAGACCAGGAGCTGGGTGGAACAGGCTCCAGCACCCTGAATCGGTGAGCTGTGGCAGTTACCAGACTTCTCAACCCACAAACATCAAAGACAACAGAGAAGGTTAGTGGGAAAACCTGCAGGGACAGAGTGAAAGGAGTTGGCCCTTTGGCTACCATCTGGGGACAGCAGAAGAGGTGCAGCAACAGAACTACAGCTGCAGTTGCTTCTGGCCCCAGACCCACCTGGTAGGAGGAATTAAGTGGCAGATCAGAGCAGGAGTGCAGAGCCTGCTTAGATCTGAGTCACAGTCTGCATTGGCAGTTCTTGGGGGAGCAGGAGCGCTGGTGTGGCAGAGCTTGCTGTGTAGAAAAACCTCTGAAAACAACAGTGCAGCCCATC
>CM053622.1:377508052-377529084 GCA_028646595.1 Phalanger gymnotis
CATTCAACTGTTAGTAACAGTGCCTCAGTAATTACATCTGCCAATCCTTTCAGTGCCTGAGGGTGGATTCATTTAGGCCAGGCTGATGGGGGTGCTTGGGTGCTTGTGCTTGGACCCTAAATCTAACATCACATTTCTCCTTAGCCTCTGCTTGGGTGCCTGTGCCTGGACCCTAATTCCAAAATCACATCCAGTTCTAAAATCGCATCTCTCCCTAGCTTCAAAGCATTGGCCCTAGCAGTTTCTCTCCAGTTCAAGGGCAGCATGCCTTAGCAAAACACTTATCTCTCCTCCTCATGCTGTGGCCAGCTGCACCTATAGAATTTATTAGTTTGGATTCCTTATGTACGTGCTAACTGGCTGTTCACTGGGACATAACAATATTTACCACTTACTGACCTTATTGATATGTATCCTAGACATAGTCAAATGTATACTCCCTTACATTCATCTTGTCTAACAAGACGTTTGATGGAAGCTACCTATATATTTCCAGTCAGCCCTGACCGTTGGTTGACTTAGTAACCTTTCATGGTCAAAACCATACCCCTAGACAGCCCCACCTTGGGCTATTTCCCAGTGAATTCTCGGTAAGATACCTGGGCAGCAGATAGGAAAAGTGCATATTCCTTTAAGAACTGACCACCCCTTAACTACTCCCTAATCCTATCCCAAAACACCTAATTGACATGTTTCACCCCCAAAGCTCTTATAAAAACTTTCCTGTACCCATATAAGGTTGCAGGTTCCCTAAGAACTCTTGCCTGCTGTAAAGCATAATAAATCTTTGCCACCTTGACTTAAAGAATGCTTGAGATCATGAATTCATTCCAGACAGCCCTGACCCTGTCCAGTACTCAGGTCCTTGAGGGGCACTCCGCCTCAACAACCCCATCTGGGAACTCCAGTCCTGGAGTTCCTGGACCTCGTCTCCCTCAACCCTCAACAAGGCCACTAAAATTGTTCTCTTACAGTCTCCTTACACTTTGATATTTTGAGATATCAGCTCCTTGTTAACTAATTCTGTTCTGTCATTTCCAGTGTATAGGCCATTCTCCTTAGTAGAAAAAAACAGATAATAAGAATTAAGCAGCTCTTCCTTCTTTCTGCTGTTAGTTATCATCCTCAAACACCTCAAGCAAAAGTCCTGGTCCTTTTTTGATCCTCTTTTTCTCCCAATATTGCTACAAAACAGCAACGACAACAACATCTTCCACCACAACCAACACCAACACCACCCCCATTATGTTTTGTCCTTAGTTTCTTCCCTCACTGGCCTGTGTTCATTCGTTCTGAACTTTACTACTCAAAACGCTATTTTTTTGTTTCTGTTTTCCAGGACCATGTCCCAACTCATAGTCATCTTCTGTTACCAGGCTTTGCTTCCATTTCCTTGACATTTCTTCCTCCCATCTCACCCCCACCTTTCCCAGACGATAAGAATGGTGTATTCGTTACGTTTTAAAAAAATACTCCCTCAGGCTCTGGCATGCCATATTATTCAACAAATGTGTGTACTGAAGCACATTGAATTAAATATACATTGCTGCTGTGGTTCTTAACAATTAATACACGTTATATGTACCCACTAATCACCTTAGATCAGTTGATTTATGCTTATCATGAAAATGAACCATGGACTATGTTAGAAAGAGTGTAGATAATTTAGTTGTCTACTTTATTAGATTATATTTACACCCATAAGTTGAATTGGGGAGGGGGCAAAAAAAAACCCATACTTTTGACCTGAATTTCCTGGGGATTTAGAGCCAAAAGAAACCTTAGAGGTCATCTACATCAACCCTATCATTTTACAAATGAGGAAATTGAGTCCCAGAGAAATTACTTATCCAAGATCACATAGGTAATTAAGTTGCAGTCAGAATTTGAACCCAGGTTTTTAAATTTGAAATTCACCATCCTTTTCCATTATACGAAGTATAACTGCCTTCATTTTCCATTTCACTTTGTAACCATAGACACCGTTTTTTTGTTAAAGGCAAAGATGACAAAAGATGAGAATATTCACCATGGGATGGGTAATGGAAAATGAGCATTGTGCTATTGATGGGGTGGTGAATTGGTCCAACTAATTTTGAGAGTGATTTGAAATTATTCAAAGAAATTGACTAAATCCCTATACCCTTACACCCAGAAATTCTATTGATAGGCATACACTTCAAGGAGGTCAGTGACAAAAAGAAAGGTCCCATAGATAGCAATATATATTGCTAGCAGCACGTTTTTCCATAGTAGCAAGGAATGGTCAAACAAGTCATGATACTTGAATGGAACAACATTGAAAGACGGGAATTAATGCATAATGAAGTAAGCAGAGCCAGGAAAACAATATGCACAAAAAAAAAATACAAATGGAACAACAACAATGACAACAAAGAATAAAAGAATGAATGCTGTGAAATTACAATGATTAAAGTTGCACCTCCCTCTCTTCTTTGCAGAAGTGGGAGACTAAGGGTGCAGGACATTGTAGATTATTCATGTCAGATTTTTTTTTTGATGTTGGTGAGTTTTGACAAACTTTTTTCCCCTCTTTTTATTATTTGTCTTAAGATATGGCCCTGTGGGAGGGGAAAGCAGAAGCGACACTGGGAAATATAGGTGATATAAAAATAAACTAGAAATAAAAATCTATTTTTTAAAAAATAATAAAATAATCTCTCCAGCTAATTAAAAGTATTTAGCTGTTTTGTCCTAAATTAATTAGAATGGCTCCAGGCATGGTGAAATAGTCTCATTTGAAAAATTCTGCTCATTCTGGAGCAGTTTGACACTTAATTCAACTGACACAAAAAAAGTTAGCTTTAAAAAAAATTGATGTTAACACCCACATAAGCTTTTGCCCAACAGAGAGGCCAAAATTCACTGAATTGCAATATACTAATCTGATACTGCTATAAAAACAGAAACTCCTTTATTGGACAGTTACCTTTTGGATAATTAATAAGGCCTCAGGAGCCCCTTTAAGGTTCCCTCATTGAATGACTGCAAAGGACTTGGATCAATTCGAGGGAAGAGGAGAAAATAGTCCTAGTACTTCCAGAATATTCTTCATTAATATAAGGCAGCTTCTAGCAATCAGAAATGTTCATAAACTCTCTGCATAACAATAGCTATTTTATTCATCTTTACAAAGTAGTGTTTGTTTTTAAGCTTTAGGCAGAGTGCCCACTATCCAAAGGTTTTTGGGCACATAAACTATACTTTTTAATAGATTTTTTAAATACTTGAGTTAACTTCTCCCAAAGGAGAAACAAATAACCCGTTGAACTCTACCAACCTGACCGAAAAAAAAACTCTTAAAACTAAAAATAGTCTTTCAGTTAACCATATGTAGGTGTTCTTTTTCCACCAAAAGAAAAAGGGAGGTTAGGAGAAAGGAAGGGCCTTAAAAAAATCATAGCCAAAGTTCCTCTCCCCGAATGCCACCTAATTACTAAAAACCTACAATTCCTCTCCCTGGTCAGGAAACTGAAGTAATATGCTCCCCATATCTCAGCTTCTGTTAGCAATGCTGAGGCTCATACAGAAAGCAACTTATAGGGTACTTCCAGATCATGAACTAAAATTCACAAATTCCATAACAGTTTAATTGAATCTAGGAAAGTCACTGAATCTCAGAATTGAAAACGACCTCTGAAGCCATCTGGTTCAATTGATAATCAAATAAGATTCTCCTCTACAACATACTTGACAAGCAGTTGGTTGTGGAGCCTTTACTTGAAGGCTTACCAAAGTAGAATGTAATGGAATATTCTGCTCTAAGAAGTGACAAAATGGAAGCTTGGTAGTCCTCTATGAACTGAGGCAAAGTGAATTGAGCAGAATTATGAGAACAATTCATAATAACAACATTGTAGAGAAAAGCAACTTGGATGAAATCACCTCCTGCCATAAAGGTGATGGATGTATAATATAAAATGAGGTCTACATTTTTGGACATGACCAACATGGTCATAAAGTATGCATATTTGTTATAGGAGGTTTATTTTTTTTTAATTGTCTGACGGAGGGGGCAGTAGGAGGAAGAGATAATAAATGTTTGTAAAAATAAATAAATATTTATGCTTTTTAAAAAAAAAATAAAAGAAGTTGCTTCCTTACATTGAAGCTAAATTTGTATCCTTGAAATTACTGCCCATTGCCCATTACTGCCCTCTAGATCCAAGCAGGTAGAGTCTATTCTTTGCACATAGAGTCAAAAGATGCCAGTTTTAATCTCAACTGCCTTTTTGACCACAGGAAAGTCACTGAATCTTTCCGGGTCTCAGGTTCTCAACTATAAAATTCCAGGATTGGTCTAAGTCACTTCTTATTTCTCTTCCAGCTCTCAGTCCGTGTCTCTATTCCTTGTCCATGTAACAGCACTTAAAATACTTGGAAATGTCTATTGTTTTGTCTTTCCAAAATTAAATATCCTCATATCACATATATCATCACAGAATTCTCAAAGTTGGAAGGGACTGAAGTAATTACCTGGCTCACATAACCACAATTCTTAGTAAGACTATAGGTTTTAATATGTGTGTTTCCATTCATTTTATTAATTTTACTGTCTACAAAAAAAGCACACTTACAATTGTATCTGTAAAAGAATAAGAAAGTCAAGAATTGTAAACTGGTTAATGTATCTAACAAGAAAAGGCAAAGGCAAAGCCAAGACAAATAGAAGGAAAGTGTGCCCCCCCCCAAGTCTTTCTGCATGATGAACCCAATAGACAAAACCGAAGGACTTAGAACTGGATCTTGAGGATAATCACCTCACCCTTCCATTTCTATTTGTTTATATAAAATTGCAT
The DNA here is from genome assembly GCA_028646595.1 of Phalanger gymnotis. NCBI lineage: Eukaryota > Metazoa > Chordata > Mammalia > Diprotodontia > Phalangeridae > Phalanger > Phalanger gymnotis. The sequence goes on from CM053622.1 coordinate 377,512,873, forward strand.
CCTGTGGATTCCTTTAGGGAACTTGAAAATACACTGCTTCTTCCTATTAAAGGGGAAAATTTTTGTCTTAAACTCTCCATTTCTAATGTTCATTTGAGTTTATTTGTGAGCTGGATTGTTTTGTTTTAAAAAGTACTCTTTCTGGAATTTGTTAAACAATTAAACAGTACATAATAAGCCAACTTTGTAATTATAAATCTTAAAAATCAAATCAATATCATGAGAATGTTTCTAAAATAAATCAAGATCTCTAAGACTGTTATCAGGTTATCACTGCTTTGGTTTCTTCTCGTTTAAAAAATTATCTTGATTCAAATATTAAATAAAAAAGATAGAGTACAAGCTCCTTTTCATTTTCTGATATACAGGAGACTTCATTGGGAAGAAATTACATTAATTTCAGTATTGACAGGAGCCCTTGGTCATTTTCCTCATATATAGGAAAAATTTTAAGCACTAGACGACTTGCAAGTCTTTTGACATCTCTCTAATTTTTTTCCCCTTTGGACTATATTTTACTTCATGATGCTTTGGGCTAAAGGGAAAGGAAGCTATTTGAAATATTTCAAAGGAATAAACAGAAGCACACAGAATTGCTTTTGAAAAGAAGTTAGCTGCTGTCAGCACACTGGGTATATATGGTTGGGCTGGTTAAAACACAGGGGGATATGTCTCCATAGTCAAAGGGAATTGGAAATTTGAGGCAAAGGGAGTAGCATATTTTGCTTAGCATTTATGCTAGTCACTTTTCTACAGTTTCTGTCTTCAGTTGCATTTTTATGACTGAATATTTCTTTTTTAATGTTATTTCAGATAGTTTATGTTACAAATTTTATTTTCCAGCTCTTTGCTTTACTTGGGCCAGGAGGATATATTTGATCTTTAATTCAGTTCAAGGAAAAAAAACCCAGGTATTAGGTGACTGGACACTAGAGATAGAAATAAAAAGACAGTCACTGCCCTCAAGGAACCTACAATTTAATGGGAGAAGACAATACACAAAAAGGGCGAGGAGGGTGGGCCACCTGGGGGTACCTTTTACAGAAGCATGATGTTCTGTGGAATCTAAACCAAGCAGAATCAAAAATGGAAAATGAAATGTCACCTAGGAGTTCTGAGCCCTCTATAAAGGAGGGTTTTGGGAGGAATTTAATGTTCTACTCTCCTGCCCTCATTCAGAGGGAAAAAGTAACTGAGGGAGCAGAGAAGGTATTCAGTTTCAAAAGCTCAGACAATCTGCATGGTGATAAGATTTCAGGTGTTCAGCTTATCCTGGGGGAGGCACGATATTTGTACAGTTTGTACAGAAACCAAGCATAGCCACTGATGGGAAATGGAGATGATATTGCATCTGAGGTAAACTGAATGATGCTAAATGCATCTACCAAATTGATATTCACTCCAACTTGATTGCTCCAGCATTTTGTATTATTAGTTTCTTTTTTAATAACTTAAAAAGGTTAAATGATTTTGACCACAATTAACTATATAACTAAAAGTCATAAAGATATACCTTAGTTTTGGGATCCCTATCACTTTCTTGAAACAAAGCAACAGCAAATACAAGTATTTAAATAGGCATGTCTCTGGAACATTTAGTGTATTTTCATGAGATTAAATATGTAGATACTGTTGCACTGGGTTACTGCAATGGCACTGACGTGACTGTTTCTTGATGCCAACCAGGTTAGCATTCAATTAGGACCACTTAGAATCCCAAAAGACCACATACTCAATATTATCATTTGTAAAATTATAATGTTTTTACATCTACAAGGGATTGCAGAGGGCACAAAATTCAACTTCTCTGCTAGTATAGATTAGGAAACTGATGTCCAGAGTGATTATGGTTGATGGCCTTAAAGAAAAAAAGACTTCAATTTATGGTAGCATGTCAGGAACTACCAGGAGAGAGTGACTATGGCTCCATAACCCAGCCCTTTCCCCAACAATGCCTCTTAGAGATTGTGAGCTTTATTTTTTATCTGCCACCAACTACTACCCTTATGGCTAACAATTTCCACCACCTGGTTCTGTTTTTTGTTCCTTTCATCAATCACTAGGCACACAGGAGAAAACTATCCCCAACCTCTACTTCCTGTTCTTTTATCCCTATCTTCCTCAACACTGTTCAGTCTATAGCTCACTCTAACCCTGCTTAGCCTTTCCACTAAGGGCACCTAGGCTAGTCATCTCTTCATTTCATACCCCTCTGAGTTCCTTTGAACTTCTCCATCATGCCCTAGGAACCCCTTTATCTTACAAGATCCCATCAGCTCTGGTACTCACACTTCATCAATATTCTCTGCCCCTAAAGCCCCTCTGCTTGGAGAGAAGGAGCTAAGAGCTCTTCTCAGAACCTCTATTTAAAGAGGGGGCCAAAGTTAGCCACCTCTTCACTTCCTACCCTTGTGTGTTCACCCTACTACCTACACACACTCCCTCTTTCAGTTTTCTTTTGCATAGTGTCTTCCTCGTTTAGATTGTAAGTTCCTTGAGGGCAGGGACTGTCCTCTTTTTTTAAATTTGTATCCCTAGTACTTATGAGAGGGAAAGATAAATATAATAAGTACTTATAAAATAAATGAATACAAAATTAAAAAAAAAATAAAAATTAACACCTTTGTGACAAAAATGTATAGTGAAACAAAACAAATTCTCACAATAGTTGCTGTTGTTGTCCAGTTGCTCAGTTTGTTACCCCTTGGGCTATAATACACAGACCCATCTACTCTCCACTATCTCCCAAAGTCTGTCCAAGCTTGTGTTTGTTGCTTCCATGACACTATCCATTTCATTCTCTGTCATTCCCTTCTCCTTTTGCCTTCAATCTTTCCCAACATCACAGTCTTTTCCAATGAGTTCTGTCTTCTCATTATGTGACCAAAGTATTTAAGCTTTAGCTTTAGTATTTGACCTTCCAGTGAATAGTCTGAATTAATTTATTTAAGTACTGACTGATTTAATCTCCTTGCTATCCAATGGACTCTCAAAAGTCTTCTCTAGCACCATAACTCAAAAGCATCCATTCTGCTGAACTCAGCTTTCTTTATTGTCCAACTGTCATAGTCATATGTTCCTACTGGTAAAACTATAGCTTTCACTAAATGGAATTTTGTCATCAAGGTCAAGTATATGTTTTTTAGTATGCTGTCCAGATGTGTCATAGGTTTCCTTCCAAGGAGCAAGCATCTTTTAATTTCATGACTACAGTTACCACCTATAGTGATCTTTGAGAACAATATAAAGAATATAAAATCTGACTCTGCCTCCATTTCTTCTCCATTTGCCAGGAAGTGATTGGGACCAGTTGCCAAGATCTTTGTTTTTTTTTTATGTTAAGCTTCAAACAAGCTTTTATATTCTACTCTTTCACCCTATTCAAGAGACTTAATTCTCCTTCACTTTCTGCCATCAGAGTGGTATCATCTGCATATCTGAGCTTGTTGATATTTCTCCAAGCAACCTTAATTCCAGCTTTTGATTCATCTAGCCTGGCATTTCCCATAATGTACTCTGCATATAATAAGGCAACAATATATTGTTTTGTTGTACTCCTTTTCCAATCTTAAACCAATCAGTTGTTCTACATTCATTTCTACCTGTTGTGTCTTGGCCCACATATAGGTTCCTCAAAAGACAGGTAAGATAATCTGGTATTCCCATCTCTGAGGACTTGCCACATGTTGTGATCCATATAATCAAAGATTTTAATGTAGTTAATGAAGCAGAAGTAAATGTTTTTTTTTTTTTTCTGGAACTCCTTTGCTTTCTCTATTATCCAGCAAATGTTGGCAATTTGGTCGCTAGTTCTTTTGCCTCTTTGAAAACCAACCAGCCTGTACTTCTGGTAATTTTGCTGAAGCATAGTTTGCAGAATCTTAAATATAACCTTGCTGGTATATGGAGACGAGCACAACTGTTCTGTAATTTGAACATTCTTTGGCATTGGCTTTCCTTAGTATTGGGATATAAACTGAACTTTTCCAATTAGTGAATTTCTATATTGGCCCTGTCAAAAATTGTATATCTCACTTGAATGTAACCAGGCAGAAGGTGCCTCCTGTGGGCATCTTTTGCATGGATGGCCAGTTCTGGCTTAGCAGCCAATCAAAAAGACAACACAATAAGTAGGCAAGAAACAGTCACAGAATGCAGGCTGTGAGGTGAGTAGTAGGATACTTCAGTATACATGCCTGGAAGCGGATTCACCATGCGGCGGGCAGAACGCTAAGCATTCTCAAAGGATAGGACTCCCAAAGGCTAGTCCCCACAAGACTTTTCAATATTTGGATAGCTCCATAACTTCACTGATATGACCACATCTTCCCCTATTTAACAAAAAGCTTTAGTCAAAAATGCATGTCTTGTTTTTTGGTTTGTTTTCCAAAAGTCTTTCTGGATTTTGTTAGCTAACTAAAAGGTATGTGAGAAGCCAACTTTGCTTGAAAACTGGGGAATACCAAATCCCAGAATTGTTCATTTGGCGTGGAATCCTTAAATGGATTATGGCCTAATCTAGGGTTCAGAAACTAAAAGCAGGAGGCAGACTTCTGATTAATATGGTGGTGTGATGTGTTATGGAGAAGCCCAGGTTTCCTCCATATTCTCCAGCAAATATCTAAAAAGAGAATCACCTGGAAAGACTGAGGAATTCAGAGAAACCATGATAAGTGGTTTTATCTATCCTGGGACCGCACAAAAATATAGCCAAAAGCCTGCAGATTTTTGGAGGGGGGTCTTGCCAGGGAGGCCAGCAAGAGTACAGTCAAACAAGCCAAAAGCCTGCCAGTGTTCTGTCTGAGGTCATTCAAGGGGCACTTGAACCCTGTAATACTCCTGTGGCAGGAGACACCACAAACCCTGAGGACTCTGATGAAGTAGCTCCAGGAGGGGCCAGAAGTCAGCAATTTTCTAATCAAGATGTCCTAGGTGGGGCTGGAAAGTCTTCAGCCCTCTGATTAGAGATGCTCTGAGGGGAGAGGTGAGCAACTGAAGACTGTAGTACTCTGAGTGTAGGCACATCAGGGGACATGGAATCCAGAAGCAGAAGACCAGGAAATCTAAGTCAAGACCAAAGATGACCTAACCACCCCACCTAAGGGTGTGGGAGGTAGCAAAATCTTGGCCTTGGCACAAAATATCTCAAATCAAGAACTGGAGATAAGAGCAAATAGATGAAAACACCAAAGACAATCAAGAAATGTTATGGATTAAGAGATAAACCAATAAGAAAAGAATAGTTCTATAAGAAATAAAAGCATAGTCCCAGAGGAGGAAAAATGACCAGCCCAAAATGACTACAAAAGTGGTTGGAGAAATGAAGCAAGAGATTTTTTTTTAATGAAATAAGAGCTCTGAAGGAAAAAAAATGGGAGAATAAATAGCTTAGAACAGAAGTTGGATGAGCTTACCCACAAAGGGTAATCCAGCAACATTAGAATGCATCAAATAGAAATGACTCTAAAAGACAAGAAGAAACATTAGAACAAAATCAAAAGATTGAAAAATAGAAGAAAATGTAAGGTCTTTACTAGTGGGAAAAAAACCTAACATGGAAAACAGATTGAGAATAGATGATTTAAGAATCATTAGATTACCTGAAAATCATGACAAAACACAAAACCTGGATGCCATATTTTAATAAATCATCAATCAATAAATTAATACATATTTATCAAGTGCTAATTGTATTCTAGACACTGTGCTAAGCATTAGGGATACAAAAAGAGGCAAAAGACAGTGCATACCTGTCAGGAGCTTGGAATATAATGTGAAAAGCAAAGCAAATATATAACAAGTAAGCTATATACAGGATAAATAGGAAACGACTAGCAGAGAGCAGGCACTAGAATTAAGAGGTATTGGGTAAGGCTTAAATCATAAAAGGCAACTGCCAAGATCTAGTATATGTTAAGCTCAACAGGGAAACAGTTGGGGGTAGGGAAAGGGGGGAGTTAAGAGAGAGAATAAAGGAGGGATGAGTCACACGCAAAATGAGCGTAAAATTCAGAAGTAGAATCATCTGAGGGATTAAAAAAAAAAAAGAAAGAATGCATAGGTTCTGAGTGAGGTAAAGAAAACAAAGTACAGAGGAGAAGAAGCAAATTGCTTAAATTATAAATTACTAAGGTTGGTCACATTCTTTCTCTTTCACCAAGTTTTTCTTCTTTGTAAAGGTAGGGTTGTCAAAGAGAGGAAAACTATAGTAGCTGAATTGTGTCATACTCTTTGTGACCCTATGGACTATACTGTCTATGGGGTTTTCTTGGCAAGGATACTGAAGTGGTTTGCCATTTCTTTCTCCACTGGACTGAGGCAAACAGAGATTAAGTGACTTGCCCAGGATCACGCAATTAACAAGCATCTGAGGCTGGATTTGAACTCAGGTCTTCCTGATTCCAAGCCTAGTATTCCATCCACTGAGCCACTCTTTCCTTAAAAAATTTACCCCTTCAATTCTCCACTTGTTCTTGAGTTGTTTCCGTCATGTCTGACTCTTTGTGATCTCATTTGGGGTTTGTCCTCTTGGCAAAGATACTGGAATGGTTTTCCATTTCCTTCTCCAGCTCATTTTATGGATGAGGAAATTGAGGCAAAGAGGGTTAAGTGACTTGCCCAGAGTCACACAGCTAGTGTCGGAGTCCAGACTTGAGCATAGGAAGATGAGTCTCCCTAACTTCTCCCACTGTGCCATCTAGTTTCCCCCATACAAGAGTATATGATGGAGAGAAAAACACAAGTAACAATTGTAATGGCAAGTGTGAATGACTTAAATTCATCCATAAAACAGAAAAGAGCAGACTGGATTAGAAAGAATAATATGTTTGTTTGTCTGTTTACAAGAAACACACCTGAAATATAAAGATTCACATGAAATTAAACTGAAGGACCAGATCAGAATTTGTTATCTGCAAGTAAATTCTTTTTAAATAGGAGAAATAGTCATAATCTCAGACAAGGAAACAACAAAAATAGACATGATTAAAAAAAAGATAAACCAGAGAAACTGCATTTTGCTTAAAGACACCAGAAATAATGAAATAATATAAATACTTAAAATTTATGTATCAAATGACATATAATTTAACTATTTAAAGAAAAGTTAATCAGATTACAGGGAGAACAGTAAAAATAAATCTATAATAGACTTCAACATATCTCTTTCAGATATAGATAAATCCAACAAATAGATAAACAAGAAAGAAGTTAAGGACCTAACCTGAAGTTTAGAAATATTAAATATGACACATCTTTGGCAGTTACTCTATGAGAACAGAAAGGAATATACATATTTCTCAGTTCCATCTGGCATTTTTACAAAGCTGAACATCTGCTAGGGTATGAAAACCTCACAAAAATGCAGAAAAGCATAAATATTAAGTATATCTTTTACTGACCACAAAATAATAAGAATTATCATCAACATTGGGGAATTTAAAGAAAGCATTCAAACTTAAATAAAGATTAAATACTTTCATTGTAAAGATCTAGTGGCTCAAAGAACAAATCAGAGAAATAATAAATAATTTCAACACAGAAAGTGACAACAATATGAAAACATACTAAAACTTTGGAGATAAAGCTAAATAGTCCTGAGAAAAAAATTTATCTCTAAATACATTCATCAACAAAAGAAAGAACAGTCAATCAATGAATTGATTAAATAAAAAGAAACTTAAAAAGCAACATACTAAAAAATCCCAACTAAACACAAAATAGATATTTTGAAAATAAAAAATGATCAAATTGAAAGCAAAAATAATTGAATTGAAACAACCAAGAGCTATTTTAAATACTAATAAAACAGATATATTGTTAGATAACCTGACTTTTAAGAAGAGAGAAACTAAATTTCCTACATCAAAAATGAAAAAGAATTCACAACAAATAAAGAAGAAAGGAAATATAAAATACTCAAATTACAAAACAAGAGATAGAGAATTTAAATAATGTAATCTCAGAAAGAAAATTAACAAGTCATACATAAATGAAATCACGAAGAAAAAAAGACTTCAAAATGAAATGAATGCAAGTGAATGCAATAAAACATTCATAGCATAATTAATTCTAAAATTGCATAAACTGTTTGTTAAGTGCCTATTATGTGCCAGGTCCTGTGCTAGGTGCTAGGGATATAAACATAAAGAATGAAACAGTCCCTACTCAAAAGGTAGAATACCATCTAATGGAAGAAACAACAATGACCTATGTAAGTATATACAAATAAATACAAATTCATTAAATACAAAATAGTTTGAGAGGATAAGTGCTAATAATTGAATAAAAGCTTCATATAGAAAGTGGTGCTTGAGCTGTATCTTGAAGTATGGGATTCTATGAGGTGGAGGTGAGAAAAGAGTTCACTCTAAGCATGGAGACAGCCACCACAAAGGCATGGAGATAGGAGATGGAGTATTGTGCATATGGCTAGAGGGAAGGACAGTTTAATGGTATTGAAGAGTAAAAGAAGAGAAACAATAATACTAAAAAGATGAGGTGAGCTAAGATCTTGTAAGCTTTTAAGAGCTAAACAAAGGAGTTTATCTTTTCTTCTGGAGTTAGCCACTGACGTTTATCAAGGTTGAGTGATACAGTTACATCTGTGCTTTAGGAAAATACTTCAGCAGCAATGTGGAGGATAGCTGAGAGTGAGGGAATTAAAAACACTAAAAAAGTAAAGGAATATTAACATGATCTTTAACTGAATATGGTAAATTGTGTCTTTAAAACTAAGAGCCAGAATTATCTAAAATGGAGAAATACTAAGGATTTTCCAGTAAGATCAGGGGTACCAAAAATTTTAAGAATAAGAGCATCAAAAATACACAAAAGAGAAAAGGAATGTTCAGAGACACAAACAGGACAGATTTGGAACTAATATGTTGAATTTATTTTATACATATAATACATATATGCATATATATATTCATTGTATGTACATACAGACATTTGAAAACACAATGTAGGTGGTAGAGATAAAGTTTTCACAGACTGCTTCTTTTACTCTTCTTCATTGTACATAGAAATGTCTGTGTTTATAAAGTTAAGAAAAGGAAAAAAAATTAAAATTAAAATCCTGGAAAAAAATCAAGAGAAATAGAAAATGCTCACCATGAGTTGGAGTGAAGTCTTAGACAGAAAAACCTGAGTCTCTGGACCAGAAAGTTGAGTCCAAAGAAAAGAAGACTTGAGGCTGAGGGCCCAAGCTACTCAGGAAAAAAATGTCTCTTCTCTTTTTTCTAAAGAGCTTGGTACCTGAAGTTGGGGATTCTCATGTTGAACATTAGAGACCTCAAAGTCAAGATTCTGAATAAATAATACAAATAGTTTTGTAAAGAAAAAAAGCCAACAAGGTTTTCTCCTCAACCCCAGCTCCAGGCCTTAGCCATTGCTGGGTCATGGTTAGGGAAGGCTACTTTCCTGAAGAGTTATACATATAGATATAGAGATAAAGACAGAGATATAGATATACCAAAATTTTTTTTAAAAGCTTCTGGATGTTAACTAAAAAAATCACAGCAGAGATAGACCTATGGTCAAAGATTTCCACTAAAACCAAAAACTGGAAGTAAGGAAGAAAGAGTTCTACAGTCATGCTCCTGGTGAGTCTGCCCCAGAAGAATTTAACAGACTATATGCAGAAAATCCGCAATCAGCAGAGATTACACATCTGGCAGAGGAGTACCTGACTAAGACTGTGTTCAGCAGAAACTATACATCACATGGGGCAAGGTACAGCAAATTAACATGCAATGAAGACCCAGTAGAAACAGGCCTGGAAGGAGCAGTGGCATATCACTAAAACACATCATCAGATTCTATACATGTGTCTTAGCCAGACAAGTTCCCTATGTATACTCACTCTTTGTGCATTTATTTACAGGACAGGTTTATGGGGAAATGTTTTATTGCTATATTTTTTACTATGCCATTTCATTAAATGCTTTTGCTTTGAACGACTTATGTCTCTTGGATAACCATTAATGGTAAATACATTGGTGAGAGCTTGTGAGCTATGGTTTTGAGTAGATTTGGAAGTACCTTGAACTTGACAGAACTAACTCTAAGACAACCCTCTAGCAAGTTGGAGGATTGCCCCTGGGGATCTACTTTGGCCCTTCATAGATTATCAGATATTTTCATTTCTGATAATGAATTGACATTTATCTCAGATAACTTAAATAGAGCCATGGAAAAGAATCTTATAAAATTGTCACTAATGATCCTCAAAATTAAGCAAACGGTTAGACTGAAACAAGGGAGCAGATTACTAAGAAGTGAATGTTAAGAATAACCATTTTATATTATACATATCTATTTAGTTTATAGTATGCTAAATGTGCGAACTTTGTCCATTGATAGAAGAGTTAACATACTAGAAGAATTAGGGCATATCAACATTAATCTACTCAGTATAAATGAAACATCCATAAATAAGTTTAAGCTAAATAGAAGGATAACTCATAGGTTCTCTTTAGAAAGACAAATACAGGATATTATAAATGGAGGTACTGATTTCATCATGTAGCCTAAGGCAAAAAGAAGCATCATTTCATGAAATACTTGGTAATCTGACCTTGCAGTGCTCATGATGAATAGGATCAAAAAAGACTACCATAAAGACAATTGCAGAATATACTGACAACTTTTGCAAAGAATGAAGAAGAAAAGAAATTCTTTGAAGAACTTGCTATATTGTACCTTTCTCTGTGATTTCAGTGACCTAGGGGAAGACAGAGGAGAGGATGGCTAAAAGTAATTAGAAAATGTGGTTCAAAATTAAAACATGATAATTTATTGACTACTCAGAAGCCTTACACTTATAGATCATGAATACTTTGGTTTTTTATCCTCATTACCTAGGATAGTGACTGGCTTATAGTAGATGTTTAATGGAAGCTTGTTGATTGGTTTAAGTTGGAAGGTGCTGGCCAAGGAAAGAGCCAACTTCCTCCCTTCGAAATGAAACTGACTAGGCTTTGAAGCAGATACTGGTTAATACACTTTCTAGATATCTTATATTCCACATTGAACAATAAATATCTGTAGTGATAAATAACTAATGATATTTTCATGAGCAAAGACATAGTCACTGTCCAGGGTGCTGAATCTGATATTAAAGATGCAGAGCAAGCTAATAATTATAATCTTGCATCAGCCAAGGACTAATGAATGGCTAACTGTCTGCTCTCCCACAAAGCAGTTGAAGTTGTTGAAAAGTATTGAGTGATAGCTCTAAATATCTGAGGTATATTAGAATTAGAAACACTAAAGAGAACCATGTGAGTCCCACCCATTGTAGATTATATAACACTTGCCCAATTTTAGATTACTAAAGATTATTTTAAGTGAAAGCTTCTCCGTGACCATGACCAGAAAATAAAATTTCAATTTCAAGATCCTGAAGAAGTCTGTGTCTGAAATGTCTGGTGATATGGTCCTTTCATGTTTCTGTCTGGGCACCACTATCTTTCCAGTCTTTGGGATCATTCTCAACTCCCTACTCTCCCAAATCCCACATAACCAATCAGTTGCCAAATCTTTTCCAATTAATGTCTGCAGTATTTCTCACAGTTTTTTCCTTCCCTCTTATCACAGAGCCACCAACCTAGTTCAGGCCCCCATCATCCCTCGTCTAGACTATTGCAATATTCTCTTAATCTGTCTCTCTGCTTCAAGTATTTCCCCACTCCAGTCCATCCTCCATACAACTTTTAAGGCAATTTTCCTAAGGCATGGGTCAGACCATGTCATTTTTCAGCTCAATAAGACCTATTACATCTGGGATAAAATACAAACTCTTCTGTTTAGCATTTAAGCCCTTTGCAACATAGCTCCAGACAACATTACTACCCTCTACACTCCATATAACCTAACATTCTTGAGGTTTTTCACATACAACAACCCATCTCCCATCTCTTCAACTTTGTATAAGCTTTTCCCTATTCCTGGACTATATTTCCTCCTCCTCTCCACTTTTTAAAATCTCCAGTTTCTTTCCAAGCTCAACTCAAGTGCTTTCTTCTACCTTTCCTGATAGATGCCCTAACTGTTAGACCTAAGTCCCCTTCAGACATTTTGTCTTGTATTAATTTAATATATATTACTATGTATATATGCTGTTGCTCCCAATATAATGGAATCTCTTTGATGGTGGAATTGTTTCATTTCTTTCTTTGTATCCTTGGCATTAAACATAGGACCTGGTACAGAGTTGGTACTTAATAAATACTTGATGATTTATTGATTTATTCATCTCCAGTATTATCAATCCTGGGCTGAAGCAGCTAGTGCTGAACAAGAATAAGGGCATTGTCTATTCTGTATACTTGGGGTGGGGGGAGGTTCCCTTTATATTACCTCACTGGCCTGTCTATTCTGTTGAGGATAAAGAAATAAAGACTTGGTTCAAAGTTAATTGATTTAATAGGGGAAAGGGTGGCAATGCCCTAGAAGGAAAAGTCGACTTGTAGGCAAAATACTTTTAAGATTCTTGCTTGAGATTTTCCCATTCTGAGACCCAATCCACAACCACCACTAGCTTGTGAAGGGAATCAGTAAATACTTTAAACATCACAAGGACAACATCACAAGACTTTCCATAACCATCTTTATCCTGACTCACATGTGAACTCGCAGGACAAAGAAAAACATGTGAAATGCAATCTAGTGAGATAGAAAGACCACTGAATTTGGCATCAGAAAAACTTGAGTACAAAGCCTGGTTCTGCCACTGTTACCTGTGTGACCTTAAGCAAATCAATTAAGCTCTCTGGGTTTGTTTCCTTCTCTGCAAAATGAGGGGAATGGATTATACAATCTCTAAAGTTCCTTCTTCCTCTAGCATCTAATGATTTATATTGTAGATGCTGCTCTCACTCGTTTATTCTGGCCATAAGAATTATGGAGCTAAACCAAGATGGATTCCTGTTATGACATTTGGGATGTAAGTCATATAAGGTTCAGAGTCAACATAGAATGTATGCATTGCATCCAAAAGCATTACATGTAGGGTAACTTGACAACAGCAGAACCATTAGTATCCCAGATATAGCCATCTGTCATTGCTTTTTCAGATTCACCTCCTGAACATAATAGGATCGTAAAGTGAATAAAAAATATTTCTTCCCTGATCACCTTAGCAACTGCTTAAAAGGAGTTGCATGATCCTTCTATACCCACTAGTGTAACACAAAGAGAGCTTTTCAAAAGTATTCACCTTTGCCAACTAAATGACTGTGTTATCCAAGAGGGGAGGAGCATTAGATATGCTAGAAGACATAGTCGTGTAATGTTTTAATTACTTTTCTATTCACGTTAGTGTTTTGCTCCTTTTGACTTCCAGTAATTACATGCTGACATGAGTTTCAGGATGGTGTCAGGGATCCAAGATACGGGTACATGCAAGAGAATAGAAGAGAATTCATAAGATGTTGTCAGGGATGCAGCTGTTGTTGACATGGTAAGAATGTCATTATTTCCTCATACTCTACCCAAGACCTCAAGCAGTTTATAGCACAGCTCAACCCCCAAGATTTCCCAGGGACACACATGACACAAAAGAACAAAAACAGAAACTCTCAGGGAAAGCCACTCAAGTAACCAAACTCTCCACAAAGTAATCTCTACCAACTCTCTTGTATTTCCTCCTTCCAACCTACTCAGCTTTATAACCACAGCTTATGGATCATTTTAGGAACACGGTCCAAGAGGTCTGGTCTCACCTTACTTCTATGCTCCTACAGAGAGCCCTGGGTGAGACACTTATAACCTTATTGAAGTTATTGTAAGCAGCTTCTGCCTTCTTCCTCCAAAAGCCCACCTGCCATGCCTCCTTAATTGTGGCAATAATCTACTCCCTCCTAAGTTCCTACACCACACTTTATCTGCTTGGGAGGGACTACGACTTAGTCTTTCCACATGTACCTGAGGAAACTTGGCTCACTCCTAAAAAGGCATCAGAGGGAATGGATATCCTCCCCCTGTCTTTTGGAGTATGGATCAATATCAATATGCCTACAATAAGCTGCTATTAATCAGCCACCTTCCCATGCCAGATCTTTATAGCAACTAAAGATGTATATTCACTGTTTTAGTGCTCTTATGTCCAGCACTTTCTACGTCTTCTCACTGACTATTTTTCTACTTGCTTTCTTCTCAAAGGACTGGTATATGCAAAAGGTCCACTCACTTCAACAAGCATTTGTTAAACATCTAGCATTTGCAAGAGTAGAAGAAGAATGTGGCACAAGAATCAAAAATTTTTATACGTTCCCTTTATATACCCAGACTGACCATGTCCTCTCTGTCCTAAGACTCACCACCCTCACCCTCCCACTACCAGTCACTAATAAAATAGTATGATGTTTCCGACAAAGTTACCCCTGAATGTTTTTTCATTTTTTTTGTTCTTAACTTAAAAACCTAAAAGAAGAGTATTTCCATATACAGAGCAAGATGAGAAAGACAATTCTGTGTGAAAATGTGAATCTGTATTTCACATCATTTGCTTTTTTTAAAATAAAAAAGTATAAAATAAATGCCACATTCTTTCAAAACTTTCCTGCTTGTCTTTGCTTCCTTCTGAACTTCCTTCTGTTCTCTTATGTGCATTTAAAACATGTTTCAATGGCCTTCTTTTTCCTTCGAATTATTTTCCTAATCTTCCCTCTCGTACTTCCCAATTAATAACCTAGAGAAAGAAATTAAAAAAAAAAACAGAATCCTCGTAAGAAATAAGCACAGTCAAGCAGCTCAAATCCACATAGTAGCCATGTCCAAAACAATATATGTTTCTTTCTCTACTTTGTGCCAATCTCTTCCCCGTCAGAAAGTAGATCACATGCTTCATCTTAGGTCACCTGGAGAAATGATTGGCCCTTGCATATAAGTCCTTACAGGAATTGTTCTCTTGGTTCTTATAATTTCACTCCAATTCAATCTATACTACCTGTGACTCTTTGAAATCATCTGTTTTATCATTTTTATAGAACAATAATATTCCATTAGATCCACGATATGTTCAGCCATTTTCTAAATGTCTGAGGCATCTCCTAAGATTCTAGTTCTTTTCTTTTTCATTTTCAATCTCTTTAATCCCTGCTCCCCGCCCTTATTCAGGATCAGGAACTTTGTTTTCCTTGAGATTATTCCCTTCCTAATATTATTCTACCTCTTAACTCCATTCTTATCCCCATTTGTTTCCATACCAAAACTATGTCCTTGTTGAAGTATGTATATTCAACCTTCTTTTGTCCATTTCTGATAATGAGTACAAACTGATGCCTACTCTCCTGATCAGTTCTCTATGTTTGTATACTCTTCTTCTAAAGATATCACAATTACTTGAAATAGCAAGTTACACCCTTTCATTCTACCTTTCTATACTAGTGTATTCCTTTTACCCTCCCTTTTCTTTTCTCCCTTTCAAACCCTCAGAATAATGCCAATCTACCCCGTTTTTCTTATTTAACTACCTCAATATCCTTTGAAAACATTAAAGTTCTGAAAGGACACTTGTTTCTTTTTCCTACATTAGAATGTTAGCACTACATTATCCTATAGCTCCTTCCAAATGCTCAAATTTTTGTGTTTGTATTTCAAAGTTCTTACATCAGAAATTCTTGTAAGTCTCCTAGTCCATTAAAAACCCATTTTCCCCACTAGGATTATACTCAGGTTTGCAGGGTAAGTTAGTCTTGGTTACATCTTTTGCCTTTTGGAATATTGTAATCCAAGCTCTCCTATTTTTTTTTTCTAGAAAGTGCCAAGTCTTGTGTGATCCTAACTGTGGTTCCTTGGTACTTGAATTGCTTCTTTTTGCATATTTGCAATATTTTTGCTTCAAAATGGGAGGTCTAGGGGGCGGAGCCAAGATGGCAGCTGGGAAGCAGTGACTGGCGTGAGCTCCCCACCAAGTTCCTCCAAAAACCTATAAAACAATGGCTCTGAACCAATTCTAGAGCTGCAGAACCCACAAAGTGGCAGAGGGAAGCAGGGCCCCAATCCAGGACAGCCTGGATGGTCTCTGGGTAAGGTCTGTCCCACACGGACCTCCCAGCCCCCAGCCGAGGGGAGCGGAGCTGAGCCCAGCGTGCACGGCATGAACAGACCAGACGCGGACCTACCAGACCAGGAGATGAGCGGAGAGTGCCCTGGCATCCTGAAATACTGAGCTGTGGCATGTACCAGACCTCTCAACCCACAAAG
>CM053622.1:377529584-377550022 GCA_028646595.1 Phalanger gymnotis
GCATGTGCTGTTGTTTTCAGAGCTATTACAGCCAGCTCTGCCACACCAGCATTCCTCCTTCCCCAAGAACCTCCAACCTGGACTGGACTCAGATCTTCAGCAGGCTCTGCACTCCTGCTCTAATCTGCCACTTAATTCCTCCCACCAGGTAGTCCTGGGGCCAGAAGCAACTGCAGCTGTAGTTTTGTAGCTGCCCCACCTCCGCTGCCCCCAGGGTGGTGTCTGAACCATGAAGTCTATCACCCTGTCCCCAGCAGCTTTTCCCACTGACCTTCTCTGTCGTCTTTGGTGTTTGTGGGTTGAGATGTCTGGTAACTGCTGCAGCTCACTGATTCAGGGCACTAGGGCTTGTTCTGCCTGGCTCCTGGTCTGGTTGGTCCCTGCGACCCACGCTGGGCTCTGCTCCACTCTCCTCCACCCCCAGCTCTGTGCGCGAAAGACCTCACCCAGCCACCATCCAGGCTGTCCTGGGCTGGAGCCCTGTTTCCCTCTGCTATTTTGTGGGTTCTGCAGTTCTAGAATTGATTCAGAGCCATTTTTTATAGGTTTTCATAGGGACTTGGCGGGGAGCTCATGCTAGTCCCTGCTTTCCAGGCACCATCTTGGCTCCGCCCCCCAGGGGCTTGGCTTCTAATGAGAGGGGTTAGATTCCCTTTTCTCATAGTCTTTGGCTCATTAAACCCACACCTATCCAGTGCTCTTGGGAAGTTTTACCTAAAGCTTAGTTTTAGGCTCCTGGCTAGGGTTTTCCCAAAGTAAGGGGTAAGAAGGGACTCAATGTATAATGAAAATCAATTATGGAAAATATATTTATTTCTTACACATAGAAGAAATGCTTAACATAGAGCATTGAGCACATCGACAGAAAGATTTTAAACACGACTCAGTAACTTAAAACTACTTTCTCTGTCGGAAAGTTGAAATTTAAAACCATCAAAGCAAAAAGCATTTGGCAGAACAGCTGAATACTTATATTTACTTTTCACCTTGCCTCTGCACTGTCCAAACAATTCTGTCAAATCATGAAAATAAATGACAAAGAGCCACAGAGGTTATATACCAATTGTTAACTCTGAAAATACCAAAAAGCTCACAGAGATTGTATACCAATCATTAACTCTGAAAAATAAAATAAAATAAAACCAAAGAGCTCACAGAGGTTATAGACAAAAAGCCTTCTTTATTCTATTGGAGAAGGGAAATTAGACACATGTTCTGGGGTCTCTTCTAAGACCCCAGGAGACCCACAGCAGCGAGGCTAAGCCCTGATACATTCAATGGTGGCCAAAGAACCAGCCAGTGAGGTATTACTTCAGCATTAAGATGTAACAGCAACAATGAGACAAGGTCGCCTAGTGACAAAAAGTCTATTCATAGCAGGGCTTCATGACTGGAATGTGATTCCTTCAGATGCTTGTCCAAACTCAAGGACCACCTGGCATTGATTTGAGCCAGTTTTGTGATTTAGCTACAGCAGAGTTCATCCAGAGGGTGAGCGCAAAGGATTGTTGTTACGCCAAGCTCAGGGCACAGCTTGCTTGCTGGGCCTTAGCTCTAGAAAATAAGGGGTCTCCTAATAGTAAGAAAAGAGAGTAGTGAAAATAGAGGAGTGGTCTTGGCATGGGGATCCTGAAAATTCCCTCCAGGTAAATGTCTTTTAGTAAGACAAGTCAGAGTTTAGACTTATCTTCTTGTTGGTGGTCATCTTTCCCAATCCAGAAACACCACACCCTCCAACTTCCAAAAATTTCCAATCAATGGATCCAGGATCTCCTGGACTTTGGAATTCATGAGGCTTCTTTCAAGGTTGGTCAATCAATCCAAAAGTATTTATTAAGCCCCTATTATATTCCAGATGTTGTTTTAGGTGCTGGGGATATGTCAAAGAATAAAACAATCCCCATTCACAAGGAGCTTACATTCCAATGGGGAGAAAAGAAATTTGTGTATCAATTGATGTACACATGCCAGGCACTGTGCTGAGAATAAAAAGAAAGGCCAAGAACAAGGTCTTCTTCTTCAAGGACATCACATGCGGTAAACAATATCTAAGCAAGTATGTGCATTTAAAATATATACTATGCAAATGAGAGGTTAATCCCAGAAAAAAATGCATTAGTAGTAGGGGTGGGGCGGGAGAGAAGGAAAGGTAAGATTTGAGCTGAGGCTTGAAGGAGGCCAGGGAAACTAGGGAAGCTGGAGGACAGGTGGAGAGAGAGAAGATTGCAGAAATGAGAGGCAGCCGATTTGGAGGTTGGAGACTGAGCACCATGAAACAATAAGAAAGATGGTGTTACTGAGTCATAGAGTATGTAAGCAATTAAGATCAAGAAGACCAGACATATAGGAAGGGGCCAGTTTGTGAAAGGCTTTAAAAACAAGAAGATTTTATATTTGATCTTGGAAGCAATGGGGAGCCATTAGAGTTTGTTGAATGTAGGTTGGGGGAGGGTTGGCGTGAGTGAAAGTAGTAACTGGAGTGGGGAGAAACTTGAGGTAGGAAAAGCATCCAGAAGGCCAAGTGTGAGGTAACTCGCACCTGCAATGGTGACTGTGTAAGCAGAAATAAGGGGACACATATCAGAGGTATTGTAAAGGTAGAAGCAACAAAACTTTGTAAGAAATTGTATATATGGAGTGGGCACAAGAAGAATCAAAGATGACATTGGGATTGTAAACCTGGGTGACTGGAAAAATGGTGTTGCCTTCAGCATTGATAGAGAAATTGGGGAAGTGGGAAGGTTTGAGGACAAAGACAGTGCATTCTGTCTTGGACATGTTAAATTTAAGATGCCTGCAGGACATCCCATTTGAGCTATCCAAGAGACTGATGGTGATGTGAGAATAGAGCTCGAAAGAGAGGTTAGGGCTAAATATATAGATCTGAGAGTCATTTTCATAGAAAAATAGTTGGCCCTATGGGATCAATGAAAAAGAATAGAGGGAAAAGGGAAGAGCAACAAGGACAGAGCCTTGAGGGATATCCATGGTTAGCGTACACAGCCTGAATGAACTGTCAGTAAAGAAGTCTGAGAAGGAGTGGTCAGACAGGTAGGAGGAGAACCAGAAGAGAGTTACAAAAACATGGAGAGGTGATAACATCTGGGTGAAGAGAGAAAGCAAGAGTGTCAAAGGCTGTGGAGATGTCCAGAAGGATGAGGATTGAGAAAAAGCAATTTAGCAAGTAAGAGCTAATTGGTGATTTTGGAGAGAGTAATTTCAACTGAATGATGAAGTTGGAACTTAGATTGCCAAGGGTCTAGAACTGAGTGAGAAGAAATAGGAAGAATTTTTTCTCAAGTGGTTTAGCCAAGAAAGGGAAGGAAGACATAGGATGATGTCTAGCAGGTACAGGAGATCCAAGTGAAGGTATTTTAAGGATGATGGAGGCATGGATGTGTTTGTAGAAAAGCAGGAAAGAAGCCAGCAGAGAGAAATTGAAGATTAGAGAGAGGATGGGGATATATGGTACAAAATTAATAAATAAAAATATGTACAAAGTAGGGTTTGGGAAGCAACTGGAGTTGATTAAATAGGGGAATCATATGGTCTTATTTATGTTTTAGGAATAGTGTGTAGTATGGCCTGGAGGAGGGAGACGCTTGAGACAGGGAGACAATTTAGGAAGATGTTTCAATAATCTAGAGGTAGTGACACCCTAAACTAAAGTAATAGCTGTGTGAGTGGGGAGAGGATACAAGAGCTTTTGTGAAGGGAGAAATGGTAAGACTTGCCAACTACTTGGATATGTGGAGTGAGGGAGATCAGTCAGTCAAAGAAAAGCAAAGCAGAGGAGGCAGCCAGAGGCCCCCTTTTAAGCTTGCCAAGCTGAGCCCCAGCTCTAGTTCCCACATGGCTAGCAACGCTGGAACTGCCATGGTGAGGAGAAAAGGGCATCCCACCTTCCCTCCCCTCTCTCCATTTAAGGGAGTAGCTAGGATCACCTTGATGTAATCAACAGAGAAGTAGGACTAAGGGTGGGACACTCTCTTTTAAAGACCCACTGAGTCATTGGCTTTTGCTGTTCAATGGCTAAGAAGGGGACCATCTTGCCATCTTAAAGCATGAGCCCTTCAGCACAAAATCACATGTATCCCTCTGGTCTCCAGAAGTTCCCAGGGAAGTCTGGCTCATAGTCCTTAGGAGTTAAATCCTAGAGGCCTGTTCCCACACTCACTCCAACCCTTACCGCATATAAATCAATAATGATAATAAAGTTACAATACAAAGTTTTCTCATTTGTGCTATGATTTTCCAAGATCTGGTATCTTTTCTATTTAAGCCTACCCTTTCCCCCAAACATCTTGGGCAAACAATTCTACTGTGGTAGAGTTCTTCACAACAAAGCAGGATATGTTGGAGAGACAAAAGAACTGGCTTTCTCAACTATCAACCTAGTGACTGAAGAGCCAGCATGTATAAAACAAAACAAAAAAATTTAAAACCATAGCTTACTTTGGTATGATGAGTCCTTCATGTGTCAATTTAATGTTCAATAGATCCAAATAATTGTTTTGTTTTGTTTTGTTTTGTTGTGGAGGTAATTTCAAAATTGATTTCAACAATTCTGATTGTCTTTAAACTACCTCCTAAAACAGTTTTTGATATGATCTCACCAATACTGGAAGCAGCTTGCAATCCCCCTTCAGAGCATGTAGTTTAGAAGCAGTTTTTTAATTGTGGTTCTGTAGGCCAGGGGAGGAGATGGGGATTGGTGAATGTGTAGTCACTGCTTGGGAGAAATATTAATCCAATATCTTTTTTTTTCTTTTGTCTCCATGAAAGACCCTAGTTGAAGAGCACAATTAAACAGACTTGGTTCTCATTGAAAAAAAAAGTACTTATCAAAAGAAGACTTCTATGATTTTTATGATTTATGATCGAATGATTTTTATGATTTATTTAATATTACAGGAGCCTTTACTATTTTGTTTTGTTTTTTTTAGCCTAGTCAATATAAAGGAAGGTAGTATTTTGACAAGGCAAGATCACAAGAAGACCTGGGTTCTAATCCTGTTTTGCTAATATTTTTCTTTGTGACCTTGGGTAAGTTACTAGCCTTCTTTGAGTCTCGAATTTCCTCATCTATCAAATGAGATCAGACTAGATCATCTCATAAAGTCCCTTCTAATGAGTCTGTGGGTACAGTAACACATCCTTAGTGCTAGAGCCAGAAAGAACACACAATAGAATTTGATAGAGAACACCACTGAACAAGTTAGATCCAAGAGAATATGGACACGATGTCATCGATGACTTTCCAATTTGAGGGGGATGTACATCCGAGGTGAAGCAAAGCCTATTAGCAAGTCATAGCAGAAAGAACATAACTGTTTGAAGCACAGAAGACACCCAGGGTTTCCTTCCCTCACTTCAGCCACGATGTGAGTAATGGCAACACATTTCAGTGGAATTGCGCTATCACCAAATGTTCTAAGCAAGTCTGATCCAAGCTAGTCTGATAGCTCAAATATGGGGTTTAATGGAAGTGAAACAATTGCAGAAGCATCCAACAACTAAGAAAAGAAACTTTTCCTTAGCTATAAAACTGAAAGGACCTTTAACAAAGACGCAACATTGATTCCGTTGTATGTAACTTGTTTGTTTCTATTGTCCATGCAGGTAAACTAGTCAGAAACCTGAGAAAAGAGCTTCTGACCCCTTCTGTGCTTACATTTAAGACACCTGGAAGTCAGTTGTTTGATCTTTGGTTTCCTGATCCAGTTAGGACTCTAAGATGATTTCAACGTCTTTGAGGAAAAACTAGCCTAAAGTACATGGTGTAGATAGGACCTTAGAAAAAGGCGACCCAGCGTGTGTGATGAGGTTTTGGGAAATATTGCTCAGACTGCCACCTTTTGTTTTTTATAATGGAGCAAGAGTATTTGGATGTAAGCTCATCTTCTTTCTATTCAATAAAAGCATCTTTAGGGCAATTCCAGCAGTAGGTAGGATGATGGAGATCATCTCTATCTTGTCATATGCTCACACTGATTTGATTTTAATTTTGATTATTTCATTTTTGTATTTTATAATAACAATAGTTATTAACATTGTTACTGATTTCTCCTGCTAAATTTCTTTTTTGAAAGCTTTTCATTCCATGTACTTTAGAATTTAGTAATAATAATAGTTAATATTCATATAGCACTTAATGTGTGCCAGACACTGTGCTAAACATTTTACAAATATTATCTCATTTGATCCTCACAAAAACCCTGGGAGGTAGGTGCTATTATGATCCCCATTTTAGAGATGGAGAAACTGAGGCAGATAGAAGTCAAATGATTTACCCAGGGCCACACAGCTAGCAAGTACCTGGGGTCAGATTTGAACTGAGGTCTTCCTGAGTCTAGGCCTAGTGCTCTATCCATCATGTCATCTATTTGTAACAAGTCTTTCAGGGACAAAAAGAAATTTATGATGGGAGTTGATATTCTACGGATTAGAACAGAACCTCTGAGATATCCATTGTAAGAATGAACTCCAAGATTCCAAGCTGAGGCAGCCGTTTGAAAGCTGAATATACTCACAACCCAGGAGTTTGTACTGAGAGTGGCAGGGACAGCTCTAGGAGCTTGATCTGAGATCTTAAGTGTCTAAGGAATTGAAAACAGGAATTTTTACTTCCAGGTTAGCAAAGAGATAGAGAAAGTTCTGGCTGCCACTGAGAGCTGGTGTTGGGACAATCAAGGTGTTGTTAATTATGGGGATACTCCCAGGGCTGGGATAAAAGACATTGTGACTGCTTAATTCTGCTGAGAGAGATGATGGTGTTTTCCTTGTTTTCCTTTCCTTTCCTTTTTCTATCTCTGTCTCCTTGTTCATCTGTCTCTATTTATTTCTCTGTCTCTTCCCCTTCCACACGCCTGTGAGTTTCTTCTCCAAAATTTTCTGGTTTCTAATGCTTTTACTTTCTGTTTTAATTAGGCTGTTTTTATTAGATAAAAATCAGATCGATCTTAACTACTTTTGGATTCATTTATGCCCTTAATTGAGAAAAGAGAGACTTGAAAGAAAAGAGAACTAGTGTTGGTATTAGTATAAACAGAGGGGTGACCGCTGTCTAAAATGCTAGGGTTTTATTCTAGATTGGAGCTCTAAGCTAATAATGAGAGAAAATTTTATGGTTTTGATTTTTTTTATAAACTTCCAAAAAGTTTTGAATTTTTTTTGGGGGGGGATAAACTCTCAAATCTGGATCTGAGGTTCTTGCCTTCTTTAAAAAAATGAGGCGCAGAGGCAATTTTGCCATCTGGCACAAGGCTGGCACAAGGCAGGCACAAAAGTCAGAACATTTGGCTTAACTACCTTCCCCTCTTAAGGAAATAGTTCTCAGTACCATGCCACACCATAAGGAAAGTCAATAACAGAGAGCATATCCAGAACAAATCTTTTACTGCCATTACAGGAGAGACCAAAGATCTAAAATTCTCTTTCACTCTAGCAAGTTCAGCTTAATTTACAGATTACAAAGGAATTATGAGCAGAATATCTCCAAAATCATTGAGTCAACCTGTCAGTTGTCAACAACTATTTATTGGCATTGGAAAGTAACAACATTTATTGGCATTGGAAAGTAAAAACAGTATCTGAGTGACATCAGTTTCTCTTAAAAGTTTACATGAGTAGTTAGAACAAAGGTTCACTTGTTCAGTTCCCAAGGCCATCTGCTACCTTATCAAAGTTAAGCTTGCTGCTAAATTTAGCATTTGGAGTTCTTTACCTTATCAAGCCCTATCTCCTTAGGACTCTCTGCTAGGGTGGAGTAGAGGCTGGTGACTCAGAAATAGCAACTACTCCATTGGAGGAGTAAAGACTGATCCTGGCTGGACAGCTCTTCAGGACCCTATTTGGCGTTTTCTTGGCAAAGATACGGCAGTGGTTTGCCAATTTCTTCTCCAGCTCATTTTACAGTTGAGGAAACTGAGGCAAATAGGGTTAAGTGACTTGTCCAGCATCACATAGGCTGAGATCTCAGAAATGTGTACTCCTTTTTTCTAAGTCATCCCTGCCCCTTCCACCTCCAAACCCAGACAAACACGTAAGGCTATATATTAAAAATGTCCTTTAATTTTTTGTGGCTCAACGTTATTGAGGGGTGCATGTAGGCAATGGTTTTGTCTCTGTTGTTTGTTGAATTACTAAGGATATTTGGAGACTTGTAATATGAGGATTTTTTTGAAGGTTTATGAAGGTTAGTGAGCTTCTGGTGAATAATACTAATAATTATATCTTTCTAAGTATCCAGGTGCTAAATTTTTGCAACCTCTGATCATGTACTGTAGTTTCCAACATTTTGTGAATAATCTGTACTGCTTGATAAATGCAGGTTCCTTTCTATAATTTCTGGTTATTATTATTTTTTTAGGAAAAGGTAATAAGCATTTATTTTTTAAAAGTTTATTTTTAGTTTTCAACATTCACTTCCATAAGTTTTAAATTTTCTCCTTCTCCCTCCTCTCCCCCTCCCCAAGACAGCATGCAATCAGATATAGGCTCTACATATACATTCCTACTATACACATTTTCACATTAGTCATGTTGTATAGAAGAATTAGAAAGAATAGGGGTAACCATGAAAAAGAAAAGCTTAAAATAAAAAAAAGAAAATAGTCTGCTTCAATCTGCATTCAGACTCCATATTTCTTTTCCTGCATGTGGATAGCATTTTTCATCACGAGTCTTTTGGAATTGTTTTAGGTCCTAGCATTGCCGAGAAGAGCTACATTTATCAAAGTCAGTCATTGCACACTGTGGCTATTACTGTAAACAATGTTCCCCTGGTTCTGCTCACTTCATTCAGCATCAGTTCATACAAGTCTTTCCAGGTTTCTCTGAAGTCTGCCTGTTCATCATTTCTTATGTTCATATACCACAACTTGTTCAGCCATTCCCCAAACTATTTCCAGTTCTTGGCTACCACAAAGAGAGCTGCTATAAATATTTTTGTACATGTGAGTCCTTTTCCCGTTTTTATTATCTCTTTGGGATCCAGCCTTAGAAGTGGTAATTTCTGGTTATTATTGATTAATTTATAGAATTATAGAATGTTAGTATGGGAAGGAACCTTGCAGATCCTCTGGCCTAATGCCTTCAGTTTAAAGAAGAGCAAGCCCAGGAAACTGCGACCTGTGAAAATTCAGTTATTTGGCACCTCTGCCAGTCCAATGAGGCAGGGACTCTCTCTTGGTTTTTGTAAGTGGGAAAGTAAACACCTGTCAACAGTACCAGAGGCAAAAATATATATATATATATATATATATATATATGTGTAGAGGGGTCTGAGGGCCACATAGCTGAAGGCTAAAGAACATCCAGAGGGACCAGAAAGAGGGAAGCTTTTCTGTGAGGTATGGAAGGGAATTCCAGAGAAACAAGGAACACTTGGAGGGCTTAGATTGAATCTAAAACAGCAGTTCAATAAGGAGCACATATACAGACTTCGGGATCAAAGGTAAGCAGTGAGGAAATGTGGAAAGAACACTTGGTTCTAGATTCACGAGGACCCCTGTTCAAATTCAGATTCAGCTGCTTACTACGGATAAGCAAGCCACTTAACCTGCAGGGATTTCAACTTCTTACTTACTAGCGATGTGACCCTGGGCAAGTCACTTAATCCTGTTTGCCTCAGTTTCCTCATCCATAAAATGAGTTGGAGAGGGAAATGACAAACTGCTTCAGTATCTGCCAAGAAAAGGAAATGGGGTCTCCATGAGTCAAACACAACTGAAAAACAACAACCTGTAAAATTAGAGGTGTTTGGAACTGAATGTCCTCTGAAAAATGCTTCCAGCTCCAGATCTATGAGATACAGGGATTAGGAAATTCAATAACCTTGGACAATAGGCTTCACTGGTTTTCCCTTATGTACTGCTACCCTCTTGAGCTAGATCGAAGGCATTGCTCCTCTTTTTCCTCAGTGAGCTCCAGCTCGGTTTTTGCAGGAAGGAGGGGAGCAGAAAGGCCCCAGCTGGAACTAATGACTCCCTGCCTAAGCTTTTCCCACTAAATCACAGCTTTTCAATATGGTTAAACAGGAAATAACTCAAGAGAGGAATTCTGGGATGTACAATACAGGTTACCAGGTTTTCATTGATTTGTGATGCATGTGAATGGTTCACCGTATTGTTAAAAGACATACCGATGCATATGTCTTTTTTTTCAGTAGCATGAAAATAAACAAGGCTCTTGGTGAGAACAATGTATATTTATTTTACTATTATTTCAATGAGAGGGGGAAATATATTTGCATTTTACTGGAATCTCATCATGAAAACATTTTTTTTTTTACTATAAATTGAATGCAAGTTTCATCTCAAAGGTGAGAAATTTTTTTTGATTTGGTGTAGTAGACCAGATTCATACTTTGGGTGAGGGTTGGACTAAATGAAACCTTAACTCTGGAATTCTGGCCCATAGAAAGTCTACTATGATCCTTTTATTTATGTGCCATTTTCTTTATTGGTAAATTAACTATTATAATTGTTTGAATAAGCTACCAGATAGTGTGCACACTTCCCCTAAACAGGACAAAAAACAATACATTAGCAATGTTTTAGTGGACAGAGTACTGGGCCCAGAGCCAAGAAGAGTCATTTTCCTGAGTTCAAATCTGGCCTCTGACACTTACTAGCTATGTGACCCTGGGCAAGTCATTTAATCCTATTGGCAAGTTCCTCATCTGTAAAATCAGTTGGAGAAGGAAATTGCAAACCAGTCCCTTTGCCACAAGAAAACCCCAAATGGAGTCATGAAGAGTAGGACATGACTGAACAGCCACAAAAAAATCCTTTTTTGTAAACAACAATAGAAAATTGGGGTGGGCAGAAGGGATGTGCTCTAAATTTTAGGGGCTATGATTTATAAGTTACCAAAAAAAACCCAATAATAACAACAACCCCACAATCATATTACTTATAAGACCACCAGGCTGCCTCTAATTTAGGAAAGGCCCAATTCTACTTCTGAAGTCCTTGAGGCCCTGGGCAAGTCACTTAACCACTTACAGCCTCAGGCAACTTTCTAAGCAATACATTTCAGAGCTGTCTGTCTGTCATATGAATAGGTGGATGGATTCTTTAGTTCCCACGGTCTCCCAATGTATCCTGGGTCATCTTCAGTCATTCTGATGAATACCTGGCCACTGGACCCAGATGGATCTGGAGGAGAAAGTGAGGCTGGTGATCTTGCACAGCCCTTCCTCACTCAAATCAAAGTCCACTGCAAGTCATGGCCTCATTTCCCTGATGCCATGGTCCTCTTTGAAAATGAAGGACAAACACGATCCTAATTACAGGTCAAGTTTCCCCTCACTATTTAAGATCATTTATAAATATAAATCCATATAAAACCTGACAACTTTGCCCAATATGCTTGATTCTCGTTCTCTGTCTGTCTCTCTCTCTCTCTCTCTGTCTCTCTGTGTCTCTCTGTCTCTCCCTCCCTCTCTGTCTCTATCTCCGTGTTTCTGTCTCTCTCTGTCTCTGTGTCTCCCTCCCTCTCTTTCTGTCTCTGTCTCTGTCTCTGTCTCTGTCTCTGTCTCTGTCTCTCTCTCTCTCTCTCTCTCTCTCTCTCTCTCTCATTTTCCGTCTGTCTGTTTCCATCTCTCTGTCTCTTTATGTCTCTCTTTCTTTAAAAATTAATCTCATTGGGAATAAGATGATAGACTAGGGGCACATCCAGTAAATATGGGAAAGAAACTCATGAATTAAGCCAACCATGAAAGGAAGCGCTGGTTTGTGTGCCTCAGGCAAAAGGAAAGCAGCTCATAACTGATGAGAATCAGATTGCCCCTAATAACAATGGTAGGGATCTGACTGAGGCCTCAGGAGGAATTGAACCTACTCTATGTTTGTTTTCTGTTTCATTTTGGTTTGGTTTTATGCTCTTGGGGGGAGCTCTGAGTCTATTTGCTAATCATGCTGTGCTTTGTTTTAGGAGGTATTGAAGGCAGTAGGAATAACTAGGAAGTGTAGGAAAAATCGATACATGTCTTAATGGGCCAATTACAATTTACAAGGCTGGTTATTCTTGAAAATGGTTTGGCGCCCTCTTCACCCAGTCAGTGATGTAAACGCACCTCAAGAAATCTACAGCAAGTTGTTAGACGCAGAGTTCCATCGATTTAGAGCCTTACTCCTTGTGTAGACACAAGAGGTCAGCATTTCGACACAGATCTCAGACTTTCTGTGTGAAAATTTCTTATTGAGCCACGTTGTCCTGTCCTCCAGTTTTGATGATCTATTTATGCCTGCATAATTTCTCCTGTGTAGAAGGGAAAAAAAAGGAAAGCAATGTCTTGTTTTTCCCTGAAATAATTCCCTTTTCTATTTCAGAATTATGATCTGCCCCTTTTGTAGCAACCCAAAGTAACTAACAAACATCTAATCGATTTTCTATTGTCGTGGGAAATGCTCTCTTCTATTTATAATAGGAATAATTTTTTTGTCCCATTCCCACTGAGTAGAAGCATCAGCTAGCTTTTTATTTAGTTTTATTATGTATTTTATTTATTATATTATACTAATATAATATTATATTAATATTATGTTATATTGATTTAGTTTTATTTATTAATATATTATTTTATAACAATAGAACAGTGATGATGATGATGATATCTGACATTTATCGAATTCCCTAAGGTTTGTAAATTGATGTAAAGTCTAATATCCTTGTGCTATCGTTCATGGAGTGACAAAGAGTCAGTCACTGAAGGACTAAACAACAAAAATACTCAGACAGCCTTGTGCTGGCGACATACACATGAATTTGAAATATAGATTTGAGGTGGAAGGTCACTTTAAGTGACTTCCCTGAGGTGCTGATTTCTCTTCCTTTCCTTGCTCATGTTCATTAGCACTAGGAGACGAAAAGAACCTCAGTTTTTACAGAACTAGGGAGCCTCAGACCCAGACAACAACTGTCTGTAGACGGTTTGTAGAAAAAGAAGCCCCTAGAATGTTGTTGAATTGATATATTTTAGCAATCAGGTACTAAGGGGAAATGACAAGGGCATTCTAGCTCCAAGTTAAAGACTTTAGTCAGAGACTGCTTTTGGTGAGTAAGAAGTTGAGATGAAAATAGATGCTTAATGCCCATAGATAGCTGGCTGTTCCCTATTTCAAGAGGGTGGCTGATGGGGTGAGGTCTCTCTTTGGGGAGAGGAAAAAGATTATCACAGGATTCTAAGGAGGGAGACTTTCCTGATTAAAGAGAAAAAAAAAGAATTAAGGACTTTGGTCCCTAGTCAGATGTCTGAGTATAGGAGGCCCCTGCCATACCCAAATTAAGAATGGACCCTCAATTCTCTTGGTTCTAAGGTAAAAGAGAAATGGCAGAGCCCATTCTTCTTCTTATGGAACAGAAGAAGCACCTTAATTGAGGACTCCAGTTGAACCTAGAAGCATGAAATAGAGAGAAGCTCCACAACTTTATGCCTGAAAGTGACCAGCAGTGACCATAGGCATAGAAGACCACTATCCCATAGAGACCATATAGGACCAGCAGGTATCACCATTTGGCAGAGACTATGCAATACCTGAATGAAGAGAATGCATCAAAAACAATTATTGAGCTATGCTAGGTACTATTCTACCTGGTGTTCCTAAAGTCAGGACACATAGGCAAAAATGCATATTTTCAAGAAATGAAATGAAATTTTCCGCAACATTTTATTGAATTGGAATATTAACAAATAACATCTTCAATATAATTTCCATCACCTGTGATGCAAAGGTTGATGCATTTTGCAAGATTTACACGAACTTGATGCAGTAACTCCACATTTCCTATGTGTCTAGGCCTTAGGAACACCCTGTTAGAATAGTCTCTGCCCTCAAGAAGCTTAATTCTTATTTTTCAAAGTTTATCTGTATATCTTTTGTTTTCATGTCATCTACATTTCCCAAAACATTGTTCCCCTTCCGTCCTCCAGTGAGCTATCCCTTATAATAAAAAGAAGAGAGGGTAAAAAATTCAGCAAAATTAAGCAATACATCAAGCAATTCTGGCATTAGATTCAGAGTTCCATGCCCATAGTCCCCTGCTGCTGCAAACAGGGGAGGACCCAATCTTTAGGGCCCAATTTGGTTGTTTACAACTACACAGCATTCTGTTTCAGTTTTGTTATGGTTTGTTCCTTCCTTGTATATTGTTGCACTCGTGTATGTTGTTTTTCTGGATGTGTTTATTTCACTTTGTGTTGGCTCATGGAAGTCTTCACAAACTTCTATTTGTCATGCTCATAGTTACGCAAAGCAGTTGTTACTATCCATCATTCATGTACCATGTTTAGCCATTTCGCAGTTAATGGATGTCTACTTTATTTTCAGCTTTTTGTTCATATAAAAAAATACTGCTATAAATATTGAGGTGTGCTCTGGGTCAAAGGGTATGGACACTTCCTATAATTCCAAATTGCTTCCCAGAATGGGTGGGTCAATTGGCAGTTTTATTTAATGTACTCATCTTTCCATAACTCTTTCCACCGTTGACTCACCTTATCTATTTTTTCATCATTGACAGTTTTCTGGGTGTGAGGTGAAATGTCAAAGTTGTTTTGATTTTCACTTCTCATATTATAAGTAATTTGGAGTAATTTGGTTGTTATAATGTGTAAATCTTTTGATACTGTTCCTATGCCTTGACTGCTTATCCGTTGGTGAATGGATTTTGGTCCTGTATTCCTGTTTGCTGACTATATATCTTGTATATCACATCCTTATTCAATTCAAAGATTCCACCCCACCCACCCACCCCCACACAACCCTCCTACCTCCAGTGCACCACTTCCAATCTTATTCTAATTGCATAACCTTTGTTCATGCAAAAAAAACCTTTCAATGCCCTGTAACTGAAACTATCTACTTAATCATTTGTAATCGTCTCTGTATCTTGTTTACTTAGAATTTTTCACCACATCATAGCCATGAAAGGTACCTCATCTGGTTCCCTTCTAACATTTTTATGGTATGACTTTTAATGTTCATGTCACACATCTATTTTGAACTTATTGTGGTGTATGGTAAAACTATACGATCCAAATCTATTTTTGGCCAGATTGTTTTCCTATTTCCCAGAAAACCTTGTCAAATAGGGAATTATTTCCATATTTTCAAGTTTATTGTATATTGGGCTACTGAGTACTTTTTTTTCTGATTGTCCCTCATCTACACTGATTTATAGATCTACGTTTCAATTATTAACTAGTAACAAATAGTTTTATGATTTTGTTTTATAAAAATAACTTGTGGTCTAGAAGTAACATTTCTTTCTTCATTTCTGCTTTTCTAGTTGTTTCCTTTGATATTATAGATTTTTTGGTTCTTCCAAATAAATTTTATTAATTTATCTGTTCTGTAAAGAGCACCCTTATTTGATTGTTTTATCACTAAATCTGTAAATTAATCTATGCAGCACTGTTATTTTTATTATATTATTATAGTCAAGCCATAAGCACTGAATTATTTCTTTAAGGAACATTTTATAATTATATCCATACCAGGATTGCATTGAGAGAGCAATTCCCAGTTATTTTATTCATTATGTTTTTTATTTTGAATAGGACTTCCCTTTCTATAATCCCTTCTGAATTTTCTTATTTCAATATAGAAATACTGTATAGAAATTATGTGTGTTTATTTTTTTTATCTTGCTGCTTTACTGAAGCTACTAATTACAAGTATTATTTCTTTTATGTCCCTCTGCTAAGTGAATGTGCTACCTGTGGACTCAGTGCAAATGCAGAAAAAAGCATGCCCTTATCTTAATCTTAATGTTACTTTATAAACTTTGGGGGTACTCACACTGAGAAGTCAGGTCCCTGGAAGGCTGGCTAGCTATATCTCTCCTTATGGTTCTGGGATTGGGATGATTCTTCTAATGCTAATGACTTAAGCCTCCATTCCAAGGTCTTTTCCCCAATATCAAATAATCCAGTAGCAGTAAAACACCCTTATATCATTAATTGAGACAGTGATGATTGCTCCACTATCATTTTAATTAGTGTCCACTGGCTTTTACAAAGGGAGATTTACTGAGAAAATTTAGCAAGCACCAGGGGGGCACCCTTCCTCTTCCAGTATATTGGCCCTTGGGGATCCTTGGGCTCAAACTTAAAATGGTTGCTACAGGTCTTTTTGTGGTGGCAAAGAACTGGAAATTGAGGGAGTGCCTGTCAATTAGGGAATGGGCGATTTCAGAAAAACCTGGAAAGACTTATATGAACTGATGCTGAGGGAAGTGAGCAGAACCAGGTGAACATTGTACACAGTTAACAGCAACATTGTACTATGGCCAACTGTGATTAACTTAGCTCTTCTCAGTACAACGATCCAAGACAATTCCAAAAAAAAACTTATTATAGAAAATGCTATTCACATCTAGAGAAAGAACTATGGAGTCTGAATGCAGATTGAAGCAAATGTTTCTTGACTGACTGATATCATCTAGGCACCACATGGGAGAAATAGTCAAATCCAAAATTCCAGAGATAGGACCTACACTCTCACCTATAATAACAATCCTTCCCAGACTCTGTCACCTGCGTGTTTATATCAGAGATCTTCTGAGCTGAGGTCACGCCTAGACAATAAGCTTCTTTTCAGCTTATCTCTTAACTGAGACACCAAAGCAACAGACAATTATAGCTCTTTCCCAAACATTAGACAAGTCTGGAGCAAAGCCTATGACATCATGACTAGGGACAATGTATGCATGCACTAGAAATGCCACATGATGAAATTTCTGCCCAGACCTCAAGGGGCAGTTAAAATGTTCATGTTGTGGATCTCTCTTTGAGAGTGGTATAGCGTGGTGTAATGTGGTTCTAGGCTTCTTAATTCCTGCCTAGGCCCACTTTTCCTTGAGTGGTTTGCTTTTAAAGTCTTTTCCTTGGTCTGTTCCAATTGGTCTACAATTCTCATAGGGAAGCATACTAAAGGATATATTTTCCCCCTAACACTAAATTCCTGGTTGGATATGCCTATGC
This sequence comes from Phalanger gymnotis, assembly GCA_028646595.1. Classification (NCBI taxonomy): domain Eukaryota; kingdom Metazoa; phylum Chordata; class Mammalia; order Diprotodontia; family Phalangeridae; genus Phalanger; species Phalanger gymnotis. The sequence goes on from CM053622.1 coordinate 377,546,578, forward strand.
ATGCTGGGTGAAATGGTTACTCACCACCACTTCCTATAACCCTTCTGACATTCTGTGCTTTACTCAGGCTGCTTCACTTTTACCATTAAATTCTTATCCTTATAACAGGTGAAAAAAAAGCAAATTATTCTTAATCCCCTTCCCCCATCTACTTAACATGTAATAATTTGAGCACACTTTTTAGTCCATGGAAAGTACATTCAGTATGTGATCCTGGCAATACTTACACAGAATGGAAGGTGTTACAAAAAAGCTAAATTTTTTAAACTTAATATGTATTTTTTATTTCATTCTTAATTGCATAGTTGCATTTGCTTATAAGAATACATATGCGCAATAAACATAAGTTCTCTTCTTTTCAGATACCCAGCCATAGAAAAACTGAAATTGTCTTTTTTTTTTCTTATTCATGTAAGGGTGTGCTGGAGCCCAATCATACCAGCTTTTGGAAGCTGATTAAAAACATTACAATCAGGGCTTGATTTATTGTTTAGTTGATTGTCTGAAGGAAATGATGTAGATAATGATATTAATGAAGATTAAGCTTTAAAAATGAGTCATACACACATTTTTTTGTCTGGAGAGGCAGTTAAGTATTTACCAGAATACCCTTGCTCATTAGGATAAACCACTGCTCACCTGGTATTAGTGGGCCAGGTTATGTTTGCCAAGGTCAGGCTTGAACTTTACTGAGGTGACTGCTCTGGCTCAGACCAATGCACTGGAACTCAGCTTTGTTCATGCTGCGGCATTTACACTTCCCCATGAATATAATCGGATATTACAGTCTATCTTCCTTCCTTGACCTCAACATGATTCTACTGAATAGCTTATTTTAATAAGTGATCTAATTTTCATCTATAAATGCCAAACACGCAGCAGTCAGTTCATTTTGTATAATCCTCCATCACCAAGAATTAATTCCTTTGTTTTCTCTTCTATTTCTATTAAACTGTCTGTCATGAATAGTTTAGACAATCTCTTGGGGTCAGAGAGGTTTATAAACTTGTCTCAGAGATCAAATTTTGTCTTTCAAAACAAAAGCTTGAATCTAAAATGAAGTAAAGTTGCTATTGACAATTTAATAGCTATCATCTCAAATCCAAACTACTACCATGTACCTATATATTATGTATACATGATAAATATTTATGTAATATATGTATTTCCCTTTTAAAATTTAATATTCTTTGAGAAAGAAAAAGTACTTCTATGCCGAATGGCACAGTAGACAAAGAGTTGGTCCTGGAATCAGGAAGACCCAAGTTCAATCCAGTATCAGACACTTCCTAGCTGTGTGACCCTGGGCAAGTCACTTAACTATAGTCTGCCTGAGTTTCTTCAACTGTAAAATGGGCATAGCAAGAACACTTACCTCCTGTGGTTGTTGTGATATGTGACAATGATGTATGACTTGTAAAGTTCATAGCACAGTGTCTTGAACATAGTAGGCACTTAGTACATATTTTTCCCTCCCATTTCCCTTTCCACACATGCCAGGATTCTTCTTCAGCATAGGTATTCTTTACGCTGATGCAGATTGCATTTTCTCTTGCCTTTAGACTGTGTTTGTGGAGGGCTGAAGTCAAAATCATTCATCAAACGGTAGCCACGTTTCTGGAAATGAGCCTCAATGAGTGCAACTAAATTGGTCCTCCTACGACACACGAGTGGTCCGCTTCTGGGCCCACACTCAAAACAACATGAGCAGCTGCCAGAGTTCATGCTCCACTGGAAGAGTCTTCAGGAATCCTAGGCCTCACGCCAGGATAAAGCACCACGGGGCTATTTCGGTGAAAGAGCTAACCATTCACCCATCCTGAATTGACATACTTAAGGATGAACATGTCGTTCAGGTACCTGTATTTGTTACTTGTTTTGGATGGAAATGCCTTGAGGTCAGCAATTTGTATATCTGCAAGCTACTTGAGGTTAAACAGTCTTTTATCCACCAGAACACCCAAGGCGTCTTGCTGAAAGCAAAAGTGTTCAGTGAATAAATCTAGTACATCTCTGTTAATTGGGTCACAGATTCTTTCATCCAGTGCCTCCTCACACCCATGGCTGAGTATTTATTTTGTGAGATGCACAAATCGAGAGACCTCTCCATCCCAAATGTTCAACTATTTGTGCTGGACTCATGGAAAAGCCTTCCGAACTCCTGCTGGACTGATCAGCCACAGTTGAACACACCTCACCTTGACCCCAACGTCTTGATGTCTTTGGTTCTCTTTGAGTATGAAGGATGAACAACAACATCAAATACAGTGTTGTATCTCATTATTGGTGAGCAGATGGTTTTCCTCTATCACAGTGTATATTTCTTGAGGGCAGGTACTATCTCAGTTTTTTTATTTAACATAGTACTTGTCACACAGTAGGCACTAAAGAATGCTTATTGACTGCTGGTTGATGTATTTGATCATGGTGATCATTAATTTTTTCTGAGATGATATACTTTTTAATACAAAACAATTGTAATGAATGCTTCTTAATTGAAATTAATGAGGGGGCAGAGCCAAGATGGTGGCCAGAAAGCAGGGACTTACTTAAGCTCTCCCCCAGGTCCCTCCAAACACCTATAAAAATGGCTCTGCACAAATCCTACAGCTGCAAAACCCATGAAATAGCAGAGAGAAGCAGGGCTGCTGCCCAGGACAGCCTGGATGGTTTCTGGGAAGGGTCTATTGCACAGAGATGGGAGTGGAGCAGAGCAGAGCCGAGCGTGGGCTGTTCCAGGACCAACCAGACCGGGAGCTGGGCAGAACAGGCCATGGGGCCCAGAATCAGTGATCTGTGGCAGTTACCAGACTTCTCAACCCACAAATGCCAAAGACAACAGAGCAAGTTAGTAGGAAAAGCTTCTGGGACACAGTGAAAGGAGTTCGAGGTTGGCCACCGCCCTGGGGACAGCAGAGGTGGTGCAGCCCTGAGGCTGCTTCCAGAGCTACAGCTGCAGTTGCTTCTGGCCCTAGACCTACCTGGTGGGAGGAATTAAGCAGTGGATTAGAACAAGAGTGCAAAGCCTGCTTTGCCCTGCCTGGATCTGGGTCACAATCCTGGTTGGCAGTTCTTGGGGGAGAAGGAGCACTGGTGTGGCAGAGCTTGCTATGTAGAAGTAGCTCTGAAAACAGCAGAGCAGTCCCTCAAGCTTGGGACAAAGTACTCTCTACAAGCACCGCTGAAAAACTCAAGGGTCAAGTAGTTGGCTGGGAACATGAACAGGCAATGAAAACGGTCTCAAATTCAGACTCAGAATTTGGAATCTTTCTTTGGTGACAAAGAAGACCAAAACATACAGTCAGAAGAAGTCAACAAAGTCAAAGAGCCTACAACAAAAGCCTCCAAGAAAACTATGAATTGGGCTCAAGCCATGGAAGAGCTCAAAAAGGATTTGGAAAAGCAAGTAAGAGAAGTAGAGGAAAAATTGGGAAGAGAAATGAGA
>CM053622.1:377550522-377576020 GCA_028646595.1 Phalanger gymnotis
TTGAAAGAATCCACTGATTGCCTCCTGAAAAAGATCCTGAAGAGAAAACTCCTAGGAATATTGTTGCCAAATTCCAGAATTCCCAGGTCAAGGAGAAAATACTGCAAGCAGCCAGAAAGAAACAGTTTGATTACTGTGGAAACACAATAAGGATAACACAAGATCTAGCAGTTTCTACATTAAGGGATCGAAGGGCTTGGAATATGATATTCCTGAGGTCCATGGAGCTAGGATTAAAACCAAGAATCACCTACCCAGCAAAACTGAGTATCATGCTCCAAGGCAAAATATGGATTTTCAATTAAATAGAGGATCTTCAAGCTTTCTTAGTGAAAAGACCAGAGCTGAATAGAAAATTTGACTTTCAAACACTAGAATCAAGAGAAGCATGAAAAGGTAAACAAGAAGGAGAAATCATAAGGGACTTACTAAAGTTGAACTGTTTTGTTTACATTCCTACACGGAAAGATGATGTGTTTGATTTATGAGACCTCAATATTAGGGTAGCTGAAGGGAACATACATACATACATTCACACACACACACACACATACACACACACACACACCCATGCACAAATATATATATATGTATATATATATATATACATATATATACACACACACACACATATATATTCAGAGGACACTGAGTGAGTTGAATATGAAGGGATGATATCTAAAAAAACGAAATCGAATTAAGGGATGAGAGAGGAATATATTGAAGGAGGGAGAAAGGGAGTGATAGAATGGGGTAAATTATCTTGCATAAAAGTAGCAAGAAAAAGCAGTTCTCGAGGAAGGGAAGAGGGGCAGGTGAGAGGGAATGAGTAAATCTTGCTCTCATCAGATTTAACCTGAGGAAGGAATACCATACACACTCAATTGGGTATCTTACCCCACAGGAAAGAAGGAGGAAGAAGATAAAAAGGGGGGATGATAGAAGGGAGGGCAGATGGGAGAGGAGGTAATCAAAAACAAACACTTTTGAAAAGGGACAGGGTCAAGGGAGAAAATTGAATAAAGGGGGACAGGGTAGGAGGGAGCAAAATATAGTTAGTCTTTCACAACATGAGTATTGTGGAAGGTTTTACATAATGATATACATTTTATCTATGTTGAATTGCTTGCCTTCTTAGGGAGAATGGGTGGGAAGGGAAGAGGGGAGAGAATTTGGAACTCAAAGTTTTGAAAGCAGATATTAAAAAAAAAAGGTTTTCTTTGCATGCAACTGGGAAATAAGATATATAGGCAATGGGGCATAGAAATCTATCTTGCCCTACAAGAAAGTAAGGGAAAAAGGGATGGAGGGTAGTTGGGTGACAGAAGGGAGGGCTGACTGGGGAACAAAGCAGTCAGAATATATGCCATCTTGGAGTGCGGGGGAGGATAGAAATGGGGAGAAAATTTATAATTCAAAATCTTGTGGAAATCAATGCTAAAAATATTAAATATATAATAAAATATGATAAAAACATATAAAATTTATAAATAATAAAATTATATAATATATAAATATATAAAAGGTGTAGTATGGTGGATAGAGTACCAGTTTCAAAACCATGAAGTCCTATAACTGAGATTTTATGTTTGTGTGTGTGTGTGTGTGTATGTGTGTGTGTGTGTGTGTGTGTGTGTGTGTGTGTGTGTGTGTGTGTGTGTGTGTCTAGGCTGTATGCCCTTGGGCAATTCACCCCATCTTTTGGGAGAGACTGGAGACAAATGGGGTTAAATGACTTACTCAGGGTCACACAGGTAGTAAGCATCTGAGGCCCTATTGGAACTCAGGAAGATGAGTCTTCCTGACTCCATACTCAGCACTCTATCCACTGAGCCACCTAGCTGCCCAAGTGGTGTATACAGAATATGTAAAGTGAGTCTCAACCCTGTTTTATATTAGTTTTTACAGAGAGATAAAATGAGGCATGGCTGTTACCTGATTCAGTTTGTCTCAGATAGTTCGCCTAAGATCAGGAAAGAATAAATACTACGGAAACTGGACACTGTGCATTCATAGCCACGTGGAGACTGAGTGGTGAGAAAAAGACCCGAGGCCAACCCAGAACTCCACAGTAGTTCTTGCCTCACCTATCACTAGAGAAGAGAAAGTGATTTTATTTTTTTGAGCCATTTCTATACAGACTCAATTCTGTCTCGGCTGCCAATTAAAAGGTTTTTTGTCACCATGGAACCAAACCAATAGAAAACAGTTAGAAGATACTTGCCCACTTTCTGAAGTGGGAAGTGAAAAGGTCCCATCACACACTTTGGGAAGCAGGCTCACAAAATTTCCACATGAATATTCAACTGGCAGAAACCACCGTATGCTCCAAGCCAGTCTCATTGGCTAGTCTCCCCCTTACCCTCCTTTTATAAAATCAGAAAAATGTTCGTCAATATCCAGTCTTACAACACTTTTCCCACTGTATAGTTACTCAGAAAAGGACATAACTAGTTCTACGATCTACAAAATCACATCTTCAATACTGTTATGTTTTCCCCCAAACCTTTATGTCTTCCCAACTTCCCTGTTACTATCAAGGAGACCACTATCTTCCCAATCACTCAATCCATCCACCTTGTCATCATCCTTGGCCCCTCACTTGCACTCACCCCACACATTCAATCTGTTGCAAGTCTGGTTTTTACCTTCAAAGCACTTCTCCCATATGACCCTTCTCTCCATACACAGAGCCAATGCCCTATTGCTATCTCCTTCCCTCTCTTGAGGTTCCTTTCTGTTTTTGTTATGTGTGTTGTGCCTTTTCTAATTAGGCTATCATTATCTTTGTTAGAGAAGATGCAAGAAAACAGGAATTAACCATCTGCCACCATTTAAGGCCCTGTTTTCTATTCTCCCAGGTCGGAACATATTTAATGTTTTTTAAGAAGTCCTTTTTGTTGTTTTTCGGATGCCTCATCTTATTCTAGGTTTTAGCCTTCCTCCTCCTACTTGTACAGTTCTCTGCTGCTTTTGTATTTGTCCTTGGTAAGGTGTCCTAAATCCCCATTTTTACACATGATTTTTTCAAATTTGAGCTCGTTAAGAGCTCCCTGTGCACCTAATCTCCAGATGTCTCCCTCTGTGCCTCCTCATTAGGATCATTTGTGATCGTCTGCATTATATTTGGGAGATGTTACTATACCACTTGAGCTCCTGTCACATTCACTGTTTGCCTACTTGTTTATGCCTATAATAATACACTCATCCTTGCCCCATAGTAAAGACTTACCGTATAGCCCAAATGCAGAGCATCACTGGGACCATTAGTACCTTCACTACCCACACTTCCTGGATATCAAGAGGAACAACTGTCTTTTGGGTGACCTCCTAGAGAGCTCTGCAAGCAGTGATTGACCTTCCCACTGGCTTCTTAGTGGTAGGTTGAAAGGGGTGGGAAGGAGGAGTGAGAGTGTTCTGGGAAGGCTGCCTTTAAAGAAATGTCTTTATTCTCTCTAGCTCTCTGCTAGGGCTTATTCTTATACTCAGGTGTTCACGTTAAGAGCTATTTCACTTGACTAGGCATCGATACAGTCTCCATATGAAATCAGTGAGCTTACAGAGACTCTTGACCAGAATATTTGAAAAAAAATCTCTCCTTCTGCCTCATCACTTTTGTTTTCTCTGTTTCGGTGCTGTTGGACTTCTGATTATTATTCTAAACAGCTGAGTAGGTAACCTCTTATTAATTCTCTCCAAAAAGAGAGATTCAAGCTCCTACCTTTAGGCACTATTCCAGTATCTAAAAACCTTCACTGTCAGGAAATCATTCCTTATACTAACTCCAGTCAGTCGCACACTCAGCCATCAAGCATTTATTTTCCCTTGGTAGATGATAAGAATGAGCTGTCCCAATGGCCATGAAGGCTGCTGAAGCAGGCCCTGTAGAGTGCTTAGAAGTTGGTACTTGAAAACGCCAAGGAGCATTGCATCTTGGGCCATCGCCAGTTGTCTTGATTTCTGTCTTGCCACTGGACTTCGATGACTCTGGAAGAGAGAGTGAGGATGAAGACTTTATGCAATTCTGCCTCACTTAAATCCACTTGAGAGTCAAGACATCACCTCACGCTGTCATTGGTCCTCTTTGAAAACAAAGGATTAACAAAAACAACAGTTCATTTTATGTATCAGGCACTGATAAATGTATGTTACAAAGAAAGTAAAAAATATAACGTCTACCCTCAAGGAGCCCAAATTCTAATGAGGGAGACAACTTGTAAATAACTAGGTGCACGCAAGATAGGTACAGTGTAAATGGAGGTAATGTCAGAGGGAAGGCAGAAGGCAGTGGAGTCAGGGGTCAGGAGAGGTCCCCTGTAGAAGGTGGGATTTGAGCTGCATGTTGAAGAAAGCCAGAGGCACCAGGAGGTGGAGATGAGGAGAGAGAGCTTTCCAGGAATAGAGTGAAAGCAGTGAAAAAGGCATAGAATTGGACAGTTGTGTGCAAGGGACTGCAAGAAGCATCGCTGGATCTTAGAATACACAGAAGGGAATAAAGTTTAAGATTACAGAGATTGGAAGGGGCCAAACTGTGAAATGCCAAATGAATCATTTAATATTTGTTCTTAGAAGTCATAAGGAGCTATTGGAGTTTATAAATTAGGGTGGAAGGCAGGGATAACATGGTCAGACCTGCATTTTTGGAAGATCATTTTGGCAGCTGAGTGCAGGATGGATTGGACTGGGAAGACACTTGAGGCAGAAAGACCCACAAGATCACTATTACATTAGTCCAGGTATGAGGTAACAAGGGCCTGCACCACAGTGTTGACATGTCTCTGGAGGGAAGGGGACATATAGGAGAGATGTTGTGAAGGGAAGGACTAAAGCAACAGATTGGATATGTGGAGTGAGTGTAAGTGAGAAATAAGACTGAGTGACTGGGAGGATGATGGTCTCCTTGATAGAAGTGAAAGTTGTGGGGAAAAAACGAATTCTTTTTTTTTTGGACACATTGAGTTTGATATATCTGTGAACCATTCAATCCTTCATGCTTTGTTTTAACCTTAATTGATTATTTTTACCTTGCTAGAAAGGTAAAACAAGTAACATTTTTTATGTGATGGGACAAGTTTCTACAAGTAAAGATAATTTTTAAGTCACCAGTCAATCTTCTTATATCTGGCTGGCTCTTCAATTTTCCCATCGTTAAATCTTATCTGTTTCTCTATCTGGGAATAGTATAAGCTATAACGTCTAATGGTTTCTTATGGGTCATTGATTGAGCCCACCATATGTTCATCTAGTCAATTTCTGTCACCCATTTTAATCATGACGAAACAGAAAACAATAGTCAAGTCAAGCCAAGTCAACAAGCATTTATTATGTGCTTACTATGTACTCAGCACTGTGCTGAGAAATTATGATACAAAATGGAAACCAAAATTTTTTTCTTTTCCCAAGGAGCTTACATTCTAATAGGAAAAGATAAGATATAAAAGGAAGCTGGAAAATAGGGATATCCTCAGAGGAGAAACAGTGGAAAAAGAAGTCTAGAGAGTCAGGAAGGGGCCTAGAGAGGAATGAAGGAGTGAACATGGATAGCCTGAGCCTTCCTTAAATGTATGTTCCAGGAAGAACTGATGAAAGAGAAGAAGGGTCTGTGGAAGCATCCAGATCTTACAGTTGGAGAAAGGTGAGGAGGCTGCCAACAACCAGTCCACATTGAAGGCAGATCATATCTAGCTTTGTAATCATACAAATAAGTCCACACAACAACAACAAACCATCCCTGCTCTCAAGGAGCTCATGGTCTAATGGGAGAGCCAACATTCCCCAGCTGCTGTCCTTCACTGTCCTGATATCACCACCACTCCTCAGCTATGCAGGTGAGAAGTCACAGTGCCTGGTACCTTCTCACCCTATAACATCCCCCTGCTTTGCTCTCCTCTCCCACTGGTGGATTCCTTCTGAAGCCTCCATTTTGGGGAGGGACCTATGCCAGCCTTTCTTCATTCCCCTTCCTGTAGAACTTTACCACCATTTCCTCTCACAGGTACCTTCCCTTCCCCACCCTTCTTCAGCTGCTTTCCATATGTTGTCTTGCCTGCATTAGAATGTAAGCACCTTGAAGGATTATTTTTGTTTTTGCTGATATTTGTATCCCAGTGCTTAGCATAGTGCCTGGCACATAGTAAGTGATTAATAAATGCTGATTGCCTTGCTTTGTCTTGTAGTCCTCCACCAAAATAGAATTTGCATGCAACTCTTGGAAGTACCTCTAGTCGACTGGTGGGCATCATCAGTGAGACCCCATCCAGGAAGGAGCAACCTGACTAAGTAAGAAGAAGGAAGAATTTGATTCAGTCAAGGTCATCTACATGAAAATAACAGAGCCAGGACTTCAAATTGTGGACTGTTCCTACTCTGCCATTCTGATCGTCCATCCTATTTTGACCCTGGAGCCCAGAATTGAGCTGAGTACCAAGTCAGAACAGGGTTTAGTATAACAGCAGAATTACCTTTCAGTTCTTTAATATTTTGTATCACTCTACGCATTCCAACATTATGTTTGATTTTTAAAACTATTTTGCAATAAATGGTGCTTCCCTCTGAGTCAATTGGCTATTCATTATGATTTTGCTATTTGTGTGTGTGTGTGTGTGTGTGTGTACATCTCTAAATTCTATGCTTTTAGCTGTTGACCAAATATACACAAGAAACTTGGAGAAGTATTTATGTGGTAATAATAAAGTGTAATTGCTACATATGACATGCAGAAAAGGATATAAATTGGTCAAGAATTGAGAATGGGCATAGCAAATGAACGGTCTGAAAGTTATCTGGGTATCCAGGGGACAGAAGGCCTTCAGTACATCGGATAGCTCCTCTGGGGGGGACTTGTGGAAGACCATGGGCCAGAACTACATAGGCTGAGAGGACATCCATGGGTTATGATCTGTCCTTGCAGAGAGATCACTCGTGTGAATGGGATCATGGAGCCATTAAAATAATAACAGCTCATATTTGTATAATGCCTTAAGGTTTACAACAATTTCCTCACAACAGTACAATTGTTATCCTCAGCATAGTGATGTGGCGACTGAATCTCAGAGAAATTAGATGACCTTCTGATGCTTATATGGTCAGCAGTGCTGAACTCGAAATCCAAACAAAATATAATAGTAACTAATATTTTTATAATGTTCATTTATTTTCACTTGTGTAAAATTCTTCATGACCCCGTTTGGGGTTTTCTTGGCAGAAATACTGGAGTGGTTTGCCATTTCCTTCTCCAGCTCATTTTACAGGTGACTTGCCCAGGGTCACACAGATAGTATCTGAAGATGGATTTGAATTCAGGAAGGGTAGTCCTCTTGACTCTGAGCCTAGCGCTCTGTGCCCTATGGCGCCACCTAACGGCCACTTACATAGTGTTTAGAGGTTTGTAAAGTGCTTTAAAAATGTTATCCAATTTTTAATCTCATGACAAACCTGGAAGCAGATATTACTATTAGAGGCAGCTAGGTGGTGCAGTGGATAGAACATTAGTCCTCGAGTCCAGAAGACCTGAATTTAAATCTGGTCTCCTACACTTACTAGCTGTGTGTTAACTTCTGTCTGCCTCACTTTCCTTAAATATAAAATGGGGATAATAACCTACCTCACACATTTGTTGTAACAAGCAAACACTATTACAAGTGATATTTATAAAGCATCTAGCACCGTACCTCATACATAGTTAGTGCTCAATAAATGCTTATTTTCTACCACCCACCCTCCTTACTATACTCATTTTATAGATACAGGAAAGTGACCACAAGTCTTCCTGACTCAAGGTCCAACATTCCATCCACCATACCACCTAGCTGCCTCTATGATTGCATGATCTTATGACTGACCCCAAATTTGTTAGTGCCATTCAATGCTGACTCCAGGAATCAAATAGTTCTGTCCATTCAACAATGGTGGATAAAAATCCTGGAGTTCCACTGATACTAAGCAGTTTGGTATTTAAGAGAAGGCATTTTGGTTCTGTAGCCCAGGGTAAATGTATACTGCACACCTATCATTTGTCTCCTTGCTTATTCTCACACACATTGCAAGGGGAGGATGGTAGTGTGGGTGTCAGGAAAGATCTGGCAGAAAATAGTCTTTAAATTGTCACTTAAGCATGGGTGAAAATAACCCACTTGTTCTTTTATGTTTGACTATATGCTGTAATAGATAATGAGCAAATATTTTGTTTTAAGAACCTGGGAGAGAGAACAGGGAAAGGAAAATGGAACCATGTTCTCAATTTTGAGAAAGTTTCTTAAAATTTCCCAAAATAATAATGATAATATAATGTAGAACCTATGTTGGATTCCATGCTGTCTTGGGGGGGGAGGGGAGAAGAGGAAGGGGGAGAAAATTTGGAACTCAAAAACTTGTGGAAGTGAGTGTTGTAAACTAAAAATAAAAAATACATTTAAAAAAATAAAAAAATAATGATAATATAACCAAAGCATGATGCAAGAGACTAAAATGTTGCTTTTCACAGGGCAAATGGATTATGTTGGGCACCCGGAGAAGAACAGGGAGAGGCCACCATGATTCATGGATGTATTTGTTATCTCTGCTATGTGTCCTGGGAGGGTAATACTTGTAGCATCTACATCCTTTCTTCCTCTGGAAGCCATGAAACTAGCGTGTCCACCAGACAATGGGGAGGATTTTGTTGTTCTTAAGTTGTGTCCAACACTTGGTGACCCCATTTGGAGTTTTCTTGGCAAAGATACTGAAGTGGTTTATCATTTCCTTCTCTAGCTCATTTTACAGATGAGGAAACTGAGGCAAACAAGGTTAATTAACTTGCCCAGGGTCACACAGCTAGTGTCTGAGGCCAGATTTGAACTCGGGAAGATAGGTTTTCTTAACTCGAGGCCTGGTACTCTATCCACTGCACCACCTAGGTGCCCCAATAGGGGGAATACATGAACAGGACAGTAAAGACATTTTTTTTCCTACATGCCAATGATTGTAGAATTCAGACTTTTAGAAAAAGAAGGGGATGTATCTTCCTATGGTCCTGCCTAATTACTTCAAAACAGTATAACACAGACAAGTGAAGTAAAAGGATAGTTAAAAGAAAAGAAAGGAAAGGAATGCTTGAAAAATAAACCCAGGAGAAAATTAAAAACAAAAAACAGCAAGGATGCATTGTCAGATTTTGTTGTGAAGTTCATTGTACATACACCAGGACCCATGCCCAGCTACGTCTGACTGTATCAATGGAGTCTGGAAATATACCCAGTTCTTTAACCTGTGGAGAAACAATGACTAGGTAGAAAAATACATGCCTCTGGACTAGATTGAGTTTCAGCTGAATTCCTTTCCCTGCAATTGATTATCTTGGAATGTTCCCTAGAGCACTGAGACATTTAGTGACTTGCCCAGAGTCACATGACTAATATATGTTAGAGGCAAGACTTGAACCCAGGTCTTCCTGGCATTAAAGCTGGCTTTTTATGCACTGTGTCTCTACTTCAAAGAAATGCTAACTAAACTATGGGGTTACCTAGATAGGTAGCATAACACAATAAAAAAAATATCTGATTTTGGAATCAGGAGAGCTTGGAACCAGAAGAGTTCAAATCCTACAATTTTTATTATCTGTGTGATGTTGGGTAAGTCACATAAGCTTTCTAGTTCTCAGTTTCCTCAGCAGTAAAAAGGAAGGGGTTAGATTCCATGTCGATGGTCCTTTCAAGCTACCCGGCACATAGAAGACACTTAATAAATACTTGTTAATATGGCAATCATAAGATTGTAAGACTAATTTTGGGGATCTGGTTCAGAAATCTAATAGAAAAATAAGCAAGAAATAAATTAAGAATCTTAATATTCTTAATATATTCAATCTTAATATATTCAAAAATATAGGTATGATATACCTTTGAATGTGATTAATTGTAAATTTTAATAATGTTAATTTTTTAAAATGTTAATTTAGTATTATAATTATTTAATTTTTAAAATGTAATGTTAAAATCATTAATTTTAATATATATTTTTCAATATTGCATGCTGTCGTGGTAGCCTCCCAATTCATGTCAGGAATTGAAAAAAATTATTCCTTCATTGAAGAAGCCTTCTGAAAATTATGAATCAATATGTTTTATGCTGCTTAATATCTGAAGCATGTATGCCTGAGGGGACGTGTACTCAAAATTACAGAGAATGATGAAAGGTTTTTTTGAATCATAAAAGTTCAGAAAACCTTCTTATCTGACTGGAGATGTTCTTTCTGCCTCCTTACACATGAATTCTCTTGTTTTTGTATCCTGGGCCCACCCAGTGTTAACTCTGTGCTTGCTGATTTATTGGGTTCTAGAATATCGAAGGATGAAAGTATAATTGGTGAAGATGGGGAGTCTCCACAAAAGTTGTTCATGGATACCATCCAGAGAATCCTCCCTGCTGCCTTGGGCTAGGCAGACAGGATCTTTTTAAAGGCCCAGGCCCCAAATGTGTCAGCATAATTGTTAACCAAATTTCTGACCTCTTGAACCTCCCTTGGTATTGATCTTACAAGCAGGGAATCTGAGTCTATCATAGCCCTGACAGCCTATGTGAGGAAGTGAGAATTGTGCCATATATAAAGGCCCATCAGAATTTTCTCTTTTGGATTCTCTTTCTTTGTGGTCCTATATCCCTGTTGTTAGCATTATCATTGGTCAGATTAGTAACTGGCCTAAAGGGAGAGAATCCTGTGGGCCTAGTGGAACATTCCCCAAGTGGAGGGGTCCCACGGCCCAGTTCGGCAGCCGTGCTCCTCTATGTCTCCTCTATGAGAATAAGTGCCAGTTGACTTCACCCCAAAATTTCATCCAATGTATCCAGTATTAGATATGTAAATGTTGTGTGGGGGCTGTTAGTCTTTTCAGGTCTCAGCACTAATTAATCACAGAATCTCCCACTTAGACAACATTTGCCCCTGTGTAACCCCAGGCCAGGCCAGTCACACTCTGTTTGTCTAACATGGTGCCTGCTGTGGCCCCTGCCGCGTGGGTCAGGTAACCTCCTTCTATTGGCTCCCTGTCTCTTTAAAACAAGACAGTGCTATCTTAATGCTCACTATCTTTTCAGCTGCTCTTTCTTCGGCCTCTATTGAGCCTGGATGAGAGGGGAGGGATGACCCCTGCTCTCCCTCTTTTGCCTGGCTCAGAGAAATGGGCCTGGGGGTGTTTGTTTCTATTCGGTATTGATCGTTCTCTCTAATTTCAGGGGCTGGAGCGAATCCTCATGGACCCTGGAGCCAGCATTGAAGGTGAGGATATGCAACCAGCCTGGCACGGAAGACTTGACTGAAGCCCGAGACACAAGACTGGACTTGGAACTGAGACTGTGCTCATGGGAAGTGCACTAAGCCATGAACCTAATTATGGTCCTCTCCCCAGAGACTGAGGTGGTGCAGGGTAGGGAGGGGTATTATGCATCCCCTGTGCTTCGAGGAATATGTTCATGTACTTATGATTATATTTTTGGAAGTCAATAGTCCCTTATAAAAGCTTCACTATATTACAACTAAATGATGGGAAAAATGGAAGAGTCTGAGCATCTTTCTGTCTCCAGGAAGTTCCCTGAATCTCTCAATATACATGGCAGCTTTACAAATATTGATCATGTGTTAGCACACAGAGAAGTCATCAATAAAATGCAGAAAGGCAGATTTTGAACAGTTCCCTCCAAGATCTGAGTGCAATACAAATTGTCGGCAACAAAGAAAATATTGAATATTGGAGACAAAATAATGTTAGTCTAAAGAATCAAATAGCAATTTATAGAAACAAGAAATAATTACATTAAAGAAAAACAACAGTGAAACAGTATAACAAACTGTGTGGGAAGGAGCTAGCAGTCCTCTGAGGAAGCTGTATTTCCAAATACTGTATTAACAAAAGAGAGAAGGTCAATCAATTGAGTATGAAACTAAAGAAACAAACAAAAGCCACAATTAACCAACCATCCTCAAATGAGCATGTGAACTGAAGCCTGAAAATTAAAAATTATTGAGCTGATAAAACCAAGAGTTGTTTTTAATATAGCAATCGAAAGGACAAATCATTTGCTAATTCAAGTGAAGGGGGCTAGAGGATTACCAAAATAAAAAAGCGAGAAAGATAATTTCCACTTAATGGACAAAAACTAAAGAAAATTGTCAGAATGTACTACACAAAATTATATATCAGCAAAAATGGAAAGGTAAAGGTAATATATGAATATTAAAATAGAAACATCTATAGTAACAAAATAGGACACAGAAAATTTTTTAAATCACATCTCTGAAAGAATTGATAAAACCGTAAATGAATTTCAAAAGAAAAAAGCTGCTTGTCTAGATAGATTTTTCAAGTGAATCTTATAACACATTGAAAGAATAAGTAGCCCTTATGCTACATAAACTGTTGGCAAAGATGGAAAAAATCATTTTACAATAATAATAGCTAGGTTACTTAAAGAGAACCCAAGAGAATTAATAAAAAACATAATTGAGGCAATTCAGTAAAATAGAAGGTTTTAGAATAAATCCATAATATAATAACAAGAGAATCCAGGATAAAGAAAGATTATATTCAAAGTATTTATAAAAGTCATAAAACGTCTAGGAGTTAACCTATCAAGACACACTGAGGACTTATATAAATAAACAAATCTCTCTTTAACGAAATATAGATTTAAATAATTGAATCAATAGTGTCTCTTTGTGGTTGGACCAAGTCAATGTAATAAAATGATGATACCACCTAAATTAATTTATAGACTTAGTGGTATGCCAAACTACAAAAGGATTGCTTTACAAAACTATTCAATACATTAACAGAATTCATTTGGAGGAACAAACGGTTGATAAGAGAAAACAATTTAAAAAAGTAAGAATGAAAGTGACCTACATAAAATAACAAGATCTCAATTTAGTAAATTTCCAAAGCAGTAAGCATCAACACTATTTAATAGTGTTTAAAACACAGAAAAGTAGGTCAGTGGAATAGAGACAAGAAGTAAATTCAATTGTTTTTCAGTCATGTTCAACTCTTATGACCCCATTTGTGATTTTTGTGGCAAAGATACTGGAGTGGTTTGCCATTTCTTTCTCCAGCTCATTTTACAGATATGGAAACTGAGGCAAACAGGGTTAAGTGACTTGCCCATGGTCACACAGCTAGTAAAGTGTCTGGGGCTGGATGAATCTTCCTGACTCCATGCCTGACATTCTACATTGTGCCACCTAGCAAGACCTATCAGCCAATAAACACAGTAGTCCAGTGTGCTTTAAACCCAAGAAGGAAAACTAGAAAACAACTCAATAGAAAATAAGTTTAGGCCAATGTTTTACGCTAGATATAAATTCCAAATTGATACGACAGCTAAGTATAAAAAATTGCATTACTAAAAAACAAACAAACAAACCAACAACAGAAACTAGAAGGTACTACCTTTCAGATCTACGATTGGGAGAGAATTCATAACCAAAAAGGAAAGAAAAGGATAGAAGAAGTCACAAAATATAGAAATAGACAATTTTACTTATATAAAATTAAAAAGATGTTATGTGCACAAAATCCATGCAGATTGAAAAAAAGAGAAGCGATTAAATTAGGGAAATCATTTTATCCAACATCTCTAACAAACGTTTGGTATCCAAATGTATAGGGATATGACTCAAATATAAGAGAACAAAGTCATTTCCCCAATATATGTGGGCAAAGGATATGAATAAAGTTTTCTTTTCTTCTTATTTATTTTAAGTTTTCAACATACATTTTTATAAGATTTTGAGTTCTAAAGTCCCCCCTCCCTCTTCTACCTTCTCCCCAAGACAGCATACAATCTGATATAGGCTATATATACAGAATCATATTAAACACATTTCCACATTTGTCATATTGTGAAAGAAGAATCAGAAAAGGGGAAAACCATGAGACAGGAAAAAAAGAGAAAATAGAATTCTTTGATCTGCATTCGGACTCCTTGGTTCTTTCTCTAGATGTGGATAGCAATTTCCATCATTAGTCTTTTGGAATTGTCTTAGATCCTTGCATTGCTGTGAAGAGTTGTCTCTCATAGTTAGTTACCATATAATGTTGCTGTTACTGTGTACAATATTCTCCTGGCTCTGCTCACTTCACTCAACATCAGTTCATATTAGTCAGTCCAGGTTATAATGAAATCGGTCTGCTCCTCATTTCTTATACCACAATAGTATTCCATTACATTCACATACCACAACTCGTTCAGCCATTCCCCATTGATGGGCATTCCCTCCATTTCCAATTCTTTGCCACCACAAATAGAGCTGCTACACATATTTTTGTAACTGTGGGTCCTTTTCCCTTTTTATGGTATCTTTGGGATATAGACCTAATAGTGGTATTCCTGGATCAAAGGATATTTATTGCTGGATCAAAGCCCTTTGGGCATAGTTCCAAATTGCTCTCCAGAATGGTTAGATCTGTTCACCAACTCCACCAACAATGCATTAGTATTCTAATTTTTCCACATCTTCTCCTACATTTATCATTTTCCCATTTTGTCATGTTAGCCTATCTGATAGTTATGATGTGGTACTTCAGAGTTGTTCTAATTTGCATTCCTCTAATCAATAGTGATTTAGAGCATTTTTTCATGTGAGTATAGATAGCTTTAATTTCTTCATCTGAAAAATGCCTGTTCATAACCTTTGACCATTTATCAATTAGGGAATGACTTGTATTCTTACAAATTTGACTCAGTTCTCTATATAGTTTAGAAACGAGGTCTTTATCAGAGACACTGGCTGTAAAAATTGTTTCCCAGTTTTCCACTTCTCTTTTAATCTTCATTGCATTGACTTTGTGCAGAAACTTTTTAATGCAATGTAATCAAAATTATCTATTTTGCATTTCATAATGTTCTCTATCTCTTGTTTTGTCATGAATAAAGTTTTCAAAAGGATAAATGTAAACCATAAATAGCTAGATGGAAAATGCTTCACCAAGGAGAAAATGCAAGTTCAAATTATTCTCTAGATCACATTCATTAAATTTGCAAAGATGATGAAAGATTGAAAAAATTAATGAGGGACAGGATGTGGAAAGTCAGGCAAACAAATATACTGTTGGTAGAGTTCTAAACTGATGCAACTGTTTTGTAAAACAATTTGGAATTATGTGAGAAAAATTATTAAATATTTATAGTCTTTCATTTATCCCACTATTGGTAATATGCCTCAAACAGGGAAATGACAAAAAGAAAAGCGATACATGTATATCATATATATGTACATATACATACATATATTTACATATAGACACACATAAACATGTGTATAACACATAGCAGCACTATTAGCAAAACACTGGTGCTCATTGATTGAGCAATGGCTAAATAAATTGTAGCATATGAATGTAATGACATATCACAGTGTTCTGATGATAAGAGGCATCTCAGGAATTCAGAGGAATTGTGGGGATTGAAGCATATGTGGAAACAGGCCCAGAGGCACATCCCAGGGAGTGTGTGCCAGGGTTCCCCTAGAAACTTCCAGGGACTTTCCCTGTTATTGTAGAGGACAACAGCATCCTCCTAGTTCCTCAAACTCACAACCTAGGAATCATTCTGGAATCCTCACTCTCTCTCACCCCCACCCCCATCTGATCTGTTACCAAAGCCTCTTGATTTTATCTTTGCCGCTTCTCTTGAAGATGCCCTTTTCTTTTCTCTGACACTGCCACTGCTCTAGCTCAGGCTTTCATCGCCACTCTTTGGATACACAATAGCCTGTCGGTCGGTCGGTCTGCCTGTCTCAACTGCTGTCCCCACTCTAAAGCACAAGCCCATTATGCACCCCTTCTACTCAATAAACTCCAGCAGCTTCCTATTGCTTCCAGGATCAAGTACAAAATAATCTGTTTGGCATTCAAAATCCTTCATAACTTAGTTTCCTCCTGCCTTTCCAGTCTTTTTACATTTTACTCCTCAATCTGTACTCTTCAATCCAGTGACACTGGTCTCCTAGCTGTTCCACAAACAAGACACTCCATCTCTCAGCTCTAGAAATTTTCTTTGGCCGTCCCCCATGCCTGGAATGCTCTCTCTCCACCACTCTGCCTTCTGACCTCCCTGGCTTCCTTTAAGTCCTAATTAAAATCCCACTTCCTACAGGAAGCCTTCCACAACTCTTTTTAATTCCATTCTCTTCCCTCTGTTAATTATCTCCTGTTTAATTGTGTTTATAGCTTGCTTTGTATATATTTGTTTCCATGTTGTCTCTCCCACTAGATTGTAAGCTCTTTGAGGGCAAGGTTTGTCTTTTGCCTCTTTTTATATCCTCAGTGCTTAGCACAGTGTCTGGCTTATAGTATGTACTTAATTAATCTTTATTGATTGATTGACTACAAAGGCATATATGATTTAAGGTTGAAAGGCTTATGATTTGAAATGATAAATATGGATGACTCTGACTCTTTAAAAAGGAGTGACCCACCCTTAATTGCTGCTTTCTCTTCTGACTACACATCCTTTTAGCCTTTTCAATGTGGACAGTGCTGGTGAGATGGGGTTGGGAGATTCATGTTGTGATAAGTATGAGGGATACAAAGACAAAAACAAAGTAGTCTCTGCCCTCCAAGGAGCTTACATTCTACTAGAGCAAGGTTCTTAACCTGAGAGCCATAATTTTTTTTTCATATTTTGATAACTGTATTTTAATACAATTGTCTTTTTAAAATAATTCTATGTATTTCATTTTATGCATTTAAAAACATTACTCTGAGTAGGAGTTCATAGGCTTCCTCAGACTGCCAAAGTGATCCCTGACACAAAAAATCAACACACCTGTATTAGAGAAAAATGATGGAGAGTATCGTATCAGAGAAATTTAGGAAGATTTGTATGGACTTATACAGAGTGAAGTGAGCATAACTAGGATAATAATTTATACAATAACAATAATATTGTAAAGAAAAAAACATTTATAAGATTTAAGAACTCCAATCGACATAACGACCAACCACAATTCCAGAGAACTCATGATGAAGCACACCACTCACCTCGTGACAGGGCCGATGGACTGGGTGCAGGTCGAGGCATATATTTTTTGGACATGAACAAAGGGGGAATTTGTTTTGCTTGACTATACATATTTGTTACAGGGGTTTTATGCCTGACACATAATGGAGGATTAATATATGTTTGCTGATTGATTGATTGAGGGATACAATAGGTTCCAGATAAGGAAATACTGGACATAAACATGATAATTACAATGTGTTCATGATGAGGGGAACTAAGATGCTGAGGAATCAGGAAAGGAGTCTTGAAGGAGGTGATGGTTGGAATGAGTTGTGAAGGAAGCTATAAAAATAAATAATAATAAAATGCAAAAATTTAAAACTAAACTTCCATTTGGCAGCCATTTGGAGGATAAATTGGAGAGGGTTGTATGAAACTAATGTAGGCAAAGAAAGTAGAATCGGGAGAATAACACACAGTGGTATGTGAGATATTTGAGACAAGCAATAATTTCAGTGTAGTTTCATTTTGTACCCACAATATTCAAGTGTGTGTGTGTTTCTACTGATAGTAAGATTACTCAGCCTATCTAACCTTAAGTACATTGAACTGGTATCCCCATCATCGTTAATTCTCTGTCAGTTGATAATTTGCTACATCTTACTGCTGACACATTGTGTTGGTAAGCAAAATGGGCTCCTTAGCACTTAGTTCAACAAGTGCCCTTGAAGAGTTTGGCTTTTGTTTGCATTGAGTAGTTCAGCATATTTCATCGAATCTTACTAAGTGCTAAGCCCCAGGCCCAAACCCCTATTAGGTGTAAAACCTATGTGGGTGTGGATTGGCAACTAAGGTGGGGCCCAAGGTGAGGCTAACTCCAGAGAGGGCCTAGTTTACCTGTCTGGGACAGCAGAGGCTCTTAGACCACGTGGGTTTAAGTCTCCTCTTTGTGACGATTTTAGGTCACGTGGGTGAGTCAGCTGACGCTGAAAAAGATATAAAACTAGGGGTTGGCCTCCTCTTCCTTGGAGCTCTTCGCCGCAGCAGTGGTGGCTCGAGTGACTCTAGGCCAGCCTTGTTCTGAGCTCCTGGGCTGAACCTGGATGTTGGTAACTACGAATTGTATTGGGTCTGTCAGTTGATGTTTGTAATTTGTTTGTGTTTTGCTCTGAAGTTCAGTGTGCTGGCTTTTACTCCTGAACTAAGTGAATGATATTCGTGTGCTGAATTAAAGTAAGCTTGCCAACCCCTTCACCTTGCTTTCCTTAGTTAAGCAGATCAAAAGAACCTGTGCTGTTGGCAGCTTTCTGGGTGCTGGCTGTGGGTAGATCTTTCACCCCCACAGAAGCTGCTAGCCAGATTGTTAAAACACAGATTGAACTTTGATTCATTTAAAACCCCACATCTTTTTCAGACAAATTGCCATCTAATCACGTCTTCCCTATTTTGTACTTGTGAAGGTGGCTTTTTGAAACCAAGTAAAAGACTGTATTTATTTCTAATGAATTTCATTTTATTAGATTTAACCCAGTGTTCTAACCTGTAAAGTTCTTTTGGGATCCTCCATCTGTCATTTAATGTATTATTCTGTCTTCTACTCTTTGAATCTGGCCACTCAGCCACTTCCAAATCTATCTAATTGTTCTATTATCTATTCCACATCTTGTCATCTTTTCCATGAGAATATATGAGATAAGTTTTAAAATGCCTTGCTGAAGCATAAGTAAATGACGTGCACATGATTATCTTAATCTATGAGTTTAGTAATCATCTCAAAAAAATAAAATAATGTTTGTCTGGCATGACCTGCTTATATTGAAGCCATGGTGTCTCTTTGTAATAGCCCATTCTTTTTTTAGGTGTATCACTTTAACAGTCTCTTCTAGAATTTTCTCAGGAACCAAATTCAAGCTCACTAGTCTATGATCTGAAGACTTTATCCACACACCCCACCCCTCTTAAACTGGGGCAACATTTATCCTTCTCCTTTTCTATAGTACCTCTCCAATTCTTCTCAGTCTTTCCAGTGGCATGTATGATGGCCCATCAGTCACATTGGTCAGTTTTTTCAGAACCAGATGATATAGTTCATCTGGGTAAGGTGACTTGATTTCACCAAACTAGGCACTCTCTTACTCTCTCCTTACTTGTCTTGGACATCGCCTCCCTGTTGGTCCCTTCTGTTACATCTTTTTAAGGACAAAATCAATTCATTCTCCTCAGCAGAGAAAACAGAAACAAGAGAGTTGAGTTGTTTTCCTTCAGGAAGGGCTACTTGTTGGGGATATTGTAAAGTTCAGGTTGTTCTAAGATGACCTTTGAAGTCTCTTCTAACTCCCAGATTTCTATAATCCAAGGCCTAGAAGCAACATCTCTTAACTCCTCACCTTGTGCTACTCTCTTTGAGAAAGATCTCTCATATAGGTATGTTTATAAGGGCACATAACAAAGTATCGACTGAGCATAAAAAAGCAACAAAAGTTTGTTTTCAAATTTTACTCAGACTTTCCAATGTGGCAATTATAAAAAGACCAGAGGAATTGCCACGATAAATACACTTGTTTATAATTCAGAGGAAAAAAGACCAAACTGAAATTCTTAACACATGTCCACGTTGCCTAAACCCAGGTTTCCAGGTAAGGTTCCGTTTAGAGAGGGATTTATACAATCTTCATACAGCAGATGGTAGAGTATGGTACCTGTGCGACTCATTTGAGTATGTCTGGTGTTCCACGGCTACAAAGAAAACAGCAGCTGGCCTGTATTGTCTGCCACTTTTCCCTGAAATCACTGTGTCAGAAAGGTTATAATTCACTCTCTGTCCAAAGAAAGGGGAACAGACATGCTCTGAGAAGGTTCTGGGAAAGTCCTAATGAACATCTTCATCCCAATCTCCATATAAGAGATTCCCTTCAGAACCTTGTGAATCTCAACAGCAGCCCTTGGGAAGATTAGATCTTGGGGATAGAAGATTGAGGTTATGAGGTCATGGGAAAAGCCATTTTGGTCCTTCAGTCTCCGATCACACACTTCACTACCAGTGATGTGTCCATTGATTGCATTATGAGTTAATTGGCCCCACAAAGCCTCCAGAGTGCTCACAGATAAGCAATCACCAGGAGCATCCCTATCTTTGAAGAGGAAAATATAACATTTTCAAATTACCTCAATATTATTTGCTATTCTCTTTTCTTTTGTTCCGAGCATGAAGGACGAGGTGCAAAGCCATCTACTGCTGTCCTTGATCACACCCCTTCTTGTCTCTTCTGGGAGGTTCTCTTTGATGGTCCTTTCCCTCTCCTAATTTTCAGCCTCTCCTTATCTATTGGCTTGTCTATGAGCATGCCACAAATTTCCCCATCTTTTAAAAACAACTTGACGCAAGGGGCAGCTAGATGGTGCGATAAGTAGAGCACTGGCCCTGGAGTCAGGAGGACTTGAGTTCAAATCCGGCCTTAGATACTTGACACACTTATTAGCTGTGTGACCTTGGGCAAGTCACTGAATCCCAATTGCCCTGCTTTCCACCATCCAAAAAACAAAACAAAAAAACTTGATGCAACTATCCCCTCAAATTATTTTCCACAACTCTCCTCTTATTCAAAGCCAAACTGCTAGGAAAAGTTAGCTATCCTTGTTATCTCCATTTTTTCACCTCCTGCTCTCTTCTGTGCCCTTTGAGATCTGGCTTCCTTTTCAATCAATGAATCTGCTATGTCCAAAGTTATCAAGCATCTCATGATTGCTAAAACTCTCATCATTATTGATTTCTCTGCAGCATTTTATTCCATTATCTATCACTTCCTTTCTAATACTCTCTCCTCCCTTATTTCTTTTTTTTAAATTAATTTTATTAACACTTTTTCATTTTTATACCACAGTCATTTCAAGCCTACTCCCCTGCTTGAAGTCTAGATTGAACTCATAACTATGATAAAGAAAACTTATTAATTAAAAACGATGACTCTATCTAACAAAGTAGTCTGTATTCCCTCCTAAAAGTGTCTCTGCTGTGTGTGAAGAAATATGTTACATTATCTGTTTTTTGGAACATTCATCGGTTTTTCTATTACTCGGGGACTGACTTCTTTTTAATTATATTTACAGTTACATTATTATAGGCATTATATATACTATTCTGGTTCTACATATTTTGCTCTACATCAGATCATATCAAAATTCCAATATTTCTCTAAATTCCTCATGGTTATCATTTTATACTGCATAATAGTATTCCATTATATTTGTGTGATATAGTTTTTTAAAGATTTCCCAATTGATGCTCACTTTGTTTCCAGTTTCTTTGCAACCACAGTGTTACTATCAATGTCCTGGTATATAATGGACTTTGGTTTCTGTCTTTGACTCTTTTGTGTTTGATTTAATTTTTTTTCAATCAATGACTGTCTACTCTTTCTCTTTTCCACTTCTTCCCAACTGAGAAAGAAAGAAAAACAAGACTCTTGTAACATATATGTGTAGTAAAACAAACTAATTCCTAGATTGTTTAGTTTCAAAAAATACATGTTTCAATCTGCACTCAGAGATCATCACCTCTGTCAGGGGGTGGGTTGTAAGCTTAATAAGGAGTTCTCTGGAATTGTGGTTCGTCATTGTATTGATCAGAATTCTTAAGTCTTTCAAAGTTGTTTTCTTTACAATGTTGTTGTTATTGTATATACCATTCTCCTGGCTATGCTCACTTCATTCTGTATCAGTTCATATAGGTCATCATAAGTTTCTCTGATATCATTCCCTTTATCACTTTTCTTATAGTATAATAATTATATTGCATCACATTAATATACCATAATTTGTTTAATCATTCCCTAATTTATGGGTACCCCTTAGTTTTCGGTTCTTTGCCACCACAAAAAGAAATACTGATAACTATTTTGGCTCATTTTCCTCTTTCTTTTATCTCTTTAGATATATACTTGGTATGGTAGTCTGGGGTCAAAGGGTATGCACACTTACTTTTGGGGTAAATTTCTAAATTGCTTCCTTCCTTTCTTCCTTCCTTCCTTCCTTTCTTCCTTCCTTCTTTCCTTCCTTCCTTCCTCCCTCCCTCTTTCTTTCTTTCTTTCTTTCTTTCTTTCTTTCTTTCTTTCTTTCTTTCTTTCTTTCTTTCTTTCTTTCCTTCCTTCCTTCCTTCCTTCCTTCCTTCCTTCCTTCCTTCCTTCCTTCCTTCCTTCCTTCCTTCCTTCCTTCCTTCCTTCCTTCCTTCTTTCTTTCTTTCTTTCTTTTCTTCTTTTTTTCTTTCGTCAACTTTGCCAAACTGATGAATGCGAGATAGAACCTCAGTGTTATTTTAATTTGCATCCCTCTAGTTATTAGTGATTTGGAGCATTTTGTCATATGGATATTGATAGCTTAGATTTCTACTTCTGAAAATTAATTGCTCTTTTTTTGACCATGTATCGATTGAGGAATAGTTCTTATTCTTATACATTTGAATCAGCTCCCTATATATCCTGGAAATGAGACCTGTTAGAGAAACCCTATATAAAGATTTTTCTTATTTATCTAATTTTCTTATTTAGCTGCATTGGTTTTGTTTGTGTAAAACCTTTTAAAATTTTATATATTCAAAATTTTCCATTTTATCTTCTTCCACTTTGCTATTTTACCTTCTTTACCTCTATCCTTGTTTACCCATGAACTTTTCTCCTATACATAAATCTGACAGGAAATTTCTTCTTTGTTCCTCTAATCTGCATATGACTTTGCCCTTTATTTCTAAGCCATTTGAAGATTGTATTGTTATATCATATGAGATATTGGTCTATAGAACTACTTTTTGTCATTCTGCTTTTCTAGTTTTCCCAAGAGTTTTTGTGAAATGGTGGCTTCTTAATCCAATAAACAGTATCTTTGGGTTTATGAAAAAATTGATTACTGTGCTCAATTACTTCTGTATGTTGTATACCTAGTCTGTTCCACTGATTGGCTTCATCAATTTTTAACCAGTACCAAATGATTTTTCTGTCTTTGACTTATCTCAGTGTTCAATAATGTAATTCCTGGGTTGAAGAATGTGGACAGTTTGGTCTTTATAGCAATTTCTTCCCCTTGGTGATTTGGAACATGTTTCAATGTGCCATTTATCATTTGCATTTTTTAAAAAAGTGTTCATATCCTTTGAACCATTATCATTTGTTGTGGAATAGCACTTGGGGACCCACACACACACACACACACACACGCACTCATACATTTGTGTCAATTACCTGGAAATTTTGGATAGCAAGCTTTTTTGTTGTTATTCGATGCATATATTTCTACTACTTTATTTCTTTTCTAATTCTGCTTTTATTGAGTTTTTTCTTCCCCAGGTTTTTTAACTGAAGTAGTCAAAATTATCTGTCATCTTTTATGATCTCCTCTATTCTTTGTTTGGCTAAGAAATATCACCCTTGCCAGAGTTGTGAAAGATACCTGGTCTTATTCTCTTCCAAATTTTTAAGGTGTGATCTTTTACATTCAGGTTATGTATCCATTGAGCAT
Organism: Phalanger gymnotis; assembly: GCA_028646595.1. Lineage (NCBI taxonomy): Eukaryota > Metazoa > Chordata > Mammalia > Diprotodontia > Phalangeridae > Phalanger > Phalanger gymnotis. The sequence continues at coordinate 377,574,004 of CM053622.1, forward strand.
ATTGTGGCATGTGGGTGTATATCTTAATCTAAACCTCTTTTCTGCCAAACTGCTTTGAAATTTACTAGCAGTTCTTGTCACAAATGAAGTCTTTCCTCAATTACTTGTGTTTTAGGGCTTATTAAATTCTGCTTTACTGTTTTAAGTTGTTCCTACAACTTGTTTTTTTTAGTCTGTTCTGTGGATTCTCTTTTCTGTTGCTTTAAAAATATTCAAATAGTTTTGATGACTACTGCTTTATGATGTATTTTGAGGTCTATGCTCTCTCCATGTTTTTTTTTCATTAATTTCCTTGAGATTCTAGACCTTTTTAATCTTCCAGATGAATTTATTATTTTATCTAGTTCTATAAAGTATCCTGATATAACACTCAATTTATATATTAGTTTAGGTAGTATTGTCACTTAAAGCTATATTGACATAGTTTAAATAGGACCAGTGAATCTATCTCAAATTAGTTATGTTTCTCATTTTTCTATAAAAGATGTTTTGTAGTTTGGAGTGAGCAAGTGTGTGTGTGTGTATGTGTGTGTGGGTGTGTGTGTGATCATATGTTTTAGGCTAATTCTTAAATATTTTATTCATTTTGTTAATCATTTTAAGATGCATTTCTCTTATTGCCATTTCTTTTTGGTTTTTGCTAGCATTGCAGAGAAATGTTAATGACTTTTATGGATTTATTTTGTGTCCTGCTACCTTGCTGAACCCATTAATCATTTTGATTAGCTTTTCCACTGAATCTCTGAGGGTTTTTTAAAACTAACATGTAATCTACAAATAGAAACAGTTTTATCTCTTCTTCATGATGGTTATAATTTTATTTTTGTTCTCTTCCCTTCCTGCTATTGCTTGTGCTTCTAGAACTATGTCAAAAATAGAGGAGAAAGAAGACATTCCTTGTTCTTTGTATTATATATACATATAAATATATACTTGTATTAATGTATATATTATATATGTTTACATATGTATTCTACTTATGTATATAAATAATGCACTCAAATGGTACCACTTATGCCAATACAGCCTGCTTTGCTCCAAGTAAAACTAGTTATATGACAGCAATTCAAATGTGGGAGGAAGATGTGAATTCCATGAAATCGAAGCTTTATGAATTCACCAACCAAATATCTTCTACTCTCAGTATTTGGGGAATATTAACAACTGGGTGAACCAGAAAAGATCTTTTGAAGAAGATGGAATTTGAGTCTTCAAGTGAGCTAGGGGCTCGCAGTGGTAGAGGTGAAGAGTTAGAATATTCCAGGAACTGGTGTCAGTCTGTGCTTCAGCATCAAGCTGGAAGATAGAATGTTATGTATGGGGAACAGCAAGTAGTCCAGTACGGCTGGAATGTGGATATGTGAGAGTACATAAAATTTTCCCATATTTCTATATTGTTCGTCTTTATGAGTTTCAGGGAAGGACAAGAGGGAAAGTTTAAATAAAAATATCATACAGCCATTTGGAAATTCAAAAAATTCTTTTGGAACAAAGGAGTTCAGAACAATTTCTTAGACTTGTTCCCATTGTGAGAATCCTTAGTATGAAATTGGAGGTGCTTTCTATCTCAATAACAATCAAAGCATATCAACCACACTCAATGAAATCGTAATCCTGATATATGCCATCATGATGATGCTACACCTATAGTGTTATTTTCATTTCTTGGAGGAATTTTGAAGCTGAAATTGGAAATTGAATTGGAACTTGAAAATTCTTGGAATTTTAGGAAGGTTCTTGACAAAGTGGAATGTGTCAAGTGAAGCACAGTGATGACAATAAGGGGACTCAAAACCAGACCATCTGAGCCATGATTGAAGGAACTGGAAATGTCTTGCCTGGAGAAGAATGGCATGGGTTCTTTGATCTGCTTTTCTAAGGAAAGCAACTTTAAGGGGTTAACAATCTCACTTTAATCAAACATACATGTATCATTCACTTAGTTCAGGGGGAAAAACCAGAAACCTGAACTTCAGAGCAAATACAAACAGAAATTACAAACGGAGACAATATAAAC
>CM053622.1:377581695-377613202 GCA_028646595.1 Phalanger gymnotis
GACAAACCACTCCAGTATCTTTGCCAAGAAAATTCTGAATGGGGTCACAAAGAATTGGGTGTGAATCAAATGACTGAACAACAACTTGTCCTCAAGAAACATATGTTGTAATAGCCTCATTCGGGGAAACTGAAGCTAGGGAAGGAATTTTTGGTTTCCAAAGTCACAAAGAAGGTCAGTAGAGTCATTTTAAAATCTAGTAGCACTAGAAGTATTGATTTGATTATAATTCCCAAAGTTCTAATATGAGGGAGAGGGGGGTAGAAAAACCACAGAAGCATCCAATTTCAGAGTTGAAGGGACTTGAGCAATTGAATGTGTGACAAAGAATTATCTCTACATCATATGAGATAAGAATTCACAAAGCCTCTCTTGGAGGTTCCCCAAGGAGGAAGAACCCACAACCTCTCAAGGCAGCCCATGTAACTTTCAGATAGCTCTAGTTATTCATAAATAACATTTGTATGGTATTTCACATGCATGATCTCACTTGATTCTCATAGTAACCTTGTGAGATGAGTCCCACAGGTGTTATTATCCTCATTTTACAGATAGGAGAACTGAGGCTCTTAGAGGTTCATTGACTTGCCCAGGGTCACACAATTAGTAGATCTCGGAGAGGGCTCTGCAGACATCAAATCCAGCATGCCTGCTACTATACTGCCCTGCCACTGGTTAAACCATAAAATATTCTAAAAACATGAAGAGAAAGACACAGTATGCTTGTTTGCCCTACTTTATTAAGGGCTCAAAACAAAATAATAATAATAATAGCTAGCATTTACACGGTGCTTTAAGGTTAGGAAAACAATTTATTTATGTTATTTCATTTTATTCTCCTAACAGCCCTGTGAAGCATATGCTATTATAATCCAAATTTTACAGACGAAGAAACCAAGTCCAAGAGAGACTAAGTGACTTGCTTAGGGTCACTCAGCCAGAAAATTTCTGAGACAGGATTTGAACCTAGGTCTTCTTGACTCCAAGTCCAATGTTCTATCATCTATCCCACCCAGTTGCCTATGGATCAGAAACCAAGCAAGCTGTATCCGTAGAGCTTGCTGACAGCTCCTTCATATCCCTTGCTACCTTTCCCAAGGTGTCAAGCAGGTAACCAGGGAAGAGGAAGTTCAGTGTTTCCACAATTAACCCCCTGAATACCTGTTTCTTTTCTCTTTTCTCCCCCTCCTTCCAATACATGGCTTCGATGTGCATGCTGCCAGTAGTGGTAAGATGGATGGGAACCCCACCTCGAGAGTGATGCATGTGGGGCAGTGGAGGTGAGACAGAAGTGATGAGATTGATTATAACAGCATCTCAATCCCAGCTCCCACCTCTCAACAACCTTAGCAGGTGAAAAAATCCAGAAGGATGTTTATTTGTGTTTTCCCAGCTGGAAATGATTTTCCTCTCATCTGATCTTGCAGCATTTTGTACTCTTCCTATGCACTTCCTATAGTTTAATTGTCATTGTATTTAATCTGTGTATACCTTCCCACTAAATTGCAAGCTGCTTAAAAGTAAATTCTTCATCTTATTTATCTTTTATCTCCCCCAGTGCCTAGGACAGTGCCCTTTCCTCAATTGGTCTTCATTGAATGTTGTTGCTGTTGTTGCTTGTCCTTCATTCTCTAGAGGACTGTGACATCAGGGAGGTGATGCCATGACATGCAAGTGAATTGGATTTAAGTGAGGCAGGGCTGTGCAAAGCCACCAGCCTCACTCTCTCCTCCGGAGCCATCTGGGTCCAGTGGCCAAGTATAGATTAGGACAGCTGGAGACATCCCAGGATGCAGTGGGAGGAGACCTTAGTCTTTTTTAAGCTAAGGTCTTTAACAGGTCTCAGTTTGACTGAGGATGAATGGATGAATTAAGATACCATACAGCCCTTGCAAGAATGTGCCAATGGTGGTAAACACCCTGGCCCCATTTAGAAATCCTGTTTGGCAGGAATGGAAAAAAATCCTTTCTACCTAAGACAGTTAAAGTATGGGAAAATAAACCTGTTTCTAAGAACTGACTTAAAATAACCCAAAAGCCATTTCTAATGTGTCTATTAAAGGACATTTCCAAGGAAGAAACATTCCTTTCTTTCCAAATAATCTCAAGGACTAAATCATTGCCATGATTTTATTTGTGTTCCTTGAGGGTAAAAATTATCCTTCAATTGTGGGGAAGACAGAAACAATAGCTCTTTGTGCTTACCAACAGGCTGTCACCCATCATCAGCTTCATGAATTTATCAACCAAGAAGGTAAAAGTAATTTGGACTTATACAAGGATCTCTCTGATTGTTCTTGTCTCCATGTTGATAACATTATGGGATATTCAGGTCCAGAGTCTAATAGAAAATAAATCCTAGGGTTCCCATGGTATTGTTTAGTATGGTACAAAATGAAAAAATCTGACTGTATTATTAATGCTGTATGATGCATTCTAAACTGTAATAAAAATTCCTTTGGAACTGAGACAAGGTAATGTAGGGGAAAGAGCATCCAACTAGGATTCAAAGGCTAGGTCCTGGTCCTGGTTCTGCCTCTAATTTTCTGTTGTTACCTTGGGTACCTTTCTGGGCCTCAGTTTCTTCTTCAGCAAAATGTGAGATAACTGAATTTGTGCTACACTGAAGTACTTTACAATGAAATAGTTAAGTGGTATAATGAATAAAATGCTAGACTTGAAATCAGGAAGATCTGAGTTCAAATCCTACCTCAGATACTAGATGTATGACCCTAGACAAGTCATTGAACTCCATTGGCCTCAATTTCCTTATCTATAAAATGGGAACAACCATAGTACCTACCTCATGGGGTTATTATAAGCACTTTGCAAACCTCATTATAGTATATCACTATAATTGGTAATTTCCATGATATAGATGTTAGAAAAGAACACCAGGTATTTATAGCATAAGAGATTAAAAGCTGGGAATGGGATGGAGAGGAGATGCATTTGTGGCAGTTTCATGTGTCCCACAGAGAGAAAAGATTAAGAGAAAAAATTAAAATAAACAAGAGAGAGCTGGATCCCAGCTTAGTTCTCATTATTTATAAAAGAAATTGTAAAAAAAAGGCAAAATAAGTAAAGGATCTGGGTGCTTACCCCATAGATACTTCTAACCAGTGCCTTAGTTGTAGACATTTCAGATGCTTGCAGCAGGCCAGATATTTAAAAATGTTTTTTCTTCAAAGACGGCTTCTGGTTTTTAATTGTTAAGCATCTGCTAGTATACATACATACATATATATATGTATATGCATATACATATATATAAAATATACATACACACTTATGTGTATGTACATGTGTATATATACATATACGTATATGTATATATACACATATACACACACATATGTGTACATATATATGCACACACACACACACACACACACATAGCTAGATATCATCTGTCACTCAAATTAAGACTACACAGTAGAGCAAGAAACCAGGCAATTCTGGTTGCTTCAGCTGCCACGTCACAAGCTCTAGACAATAAACCTTCCTCAAACAGAGCAGATGGAAAGCTACATCTGGCTTGAAGTGTGTTTAACATTTCCATTCAGTTTTTTAGGATGTGTGTGTTAGTCATGCACTCTTTCATTTAAGAGTATATCCCCTTCTTCAGCTATGAGCCATATTTAGTTTCTGAAGCTTGGCCTCACGTGAGTCCTTTGGTGAGGACTTTGCCAGTGGGGGCAGGTACAACCTTTACCCACATCCATTACCCTGACCTAGAACAACCTTTAGTTTATTTACCTCCAACTCTGGAATTGTAGGCCACTCCAACACCACATTTCTGATTATTGGCTTGCATGGCGATTTCTCCAGCACACCTGGTTCCGTGCCTGGGAACAATAAAAATAGAAAAACATAAATAAGAAAAAAAATTGTTGCTTTTTCACACATGTGAAAAGAGAGATTAAACCAAGAATCCTCGTCTAGTCCCTTTTCAAGCTTTTTACACCAAGGTAGGTGAGACGCTCTCGTACCTTCCATAAGATATTGGTTTGAAATAAATGTGTCTACTGTTTGTTATGATAATAATAATAACTCACATTTATATAATACTTTATGAAGCACTTTCCTCATTTCAGCCCCGTGAGGTAGGTAATTCAATAAAAGTAATATTAGCTAGCATTTATATAATGCTGTACGGTTTACAAAACACTTTACGTACATTATCTCATTTGATCCACACAACTTGGTGAGGTGGCTGTTATGAGGATCTTCATTTTACAGATTAGGAAACTGAGGCTGAGATTTTTTTTAGGGAGCTTATCCAAGGTTATTCAACCAAGAAAGTTTAAGAGACAGATTTTGAACTCCAAGTCCAATACTATCTGCCTTACCTCAGAGCTGCTATTTTATCATTGATTATCCCTACTTTATGGATGAAGATGCTCGGAAAGGTTAAATGATTTGCTTCAAATCAGTAAGTGTCAGAGACTTGGAGCCCGGTTTTCTGGCACTAGAAGGAGTCAAGCATAGTGTGTTCTCTGGCTCCCAGCATTGCCTTGTGTTAGTGCTGTTCCTTTGGCTGCCTGGGAATGGTTAACTCTCAACCCGCCTATGCAAGATACCCACAGCTTCCATAACATCCCTCTGTCTTCCCCGTAGCAGCCCATCACTTGTCAGATTAGGATTCCCAGTGTTCTTCCAGTGTTGGTAGAAGATAGCAAAGCACGTTTGGAGTTGGGAATGCTGAACAAAATACCGATAGGAGATACTGAAGAATTGCTTTTGGCTTTTTCTTCCCAGACTTATTTCATGTGGAACCAGACGAGAGATGCTACCTTCCGAGCAGTCAAGGTAGGCACTCATTTACATGGCATAATTTGGGGAATTTAAGAAAGTTTTTCTTTCTGAGAAAGAACTCCCACTCATATAGTCTTAATGCCTAAGATTCTATTCTTAGAGATTTATTCCTTTGGGTTAAACATTGCCCTGCCCTGGCACAATCTTGAAAAGATGAAATTTTCCTGAAAAAGAAAACACTAATACTTTAGTAAGGATAAGTATGTCAGATGTGATAAATGGAGCCAAGGGGTAGCATGAGGACCCAAGGTGAGCAAGGAAAGGGAAACACTGTGAGAGGATGAAAGGGAGGAAAAGGACATTGAAAATAATTTTCCCTTCCTTCACCATTTTGCCTCAGGTTGGTCCTGACTAGCAAATATTTTAGTGGTGAAATGTGTTTAGAGACATTCGATTTAGTGGCTCCTTCCAGGAGTTAGAACACTGGCAGTCAGGTTAAGTGCACCCTTCAGTATACAGCACACAGAAGGGTCCCGTTCCAAGTCAGAGTAGAAAATCCAGTCATTAATTTTCTCCAGTGTTATAGGTAATATGTGGAGAATGGGTACAGAAGGCTTTTTCCTCCTTGCCTGTAGTTTCCCCTCTTTTCTCAAGACAATTCACTGTCATTTAAAGAGCATGAGAAATCCCATTCTAGGATGGGCAATCAGGCCAACAACATGCCCTTCTGTCCCAGACATCTTCCCTCTGCTCTTTCCCATTATTCCTGCCTCAGGAATTTCCCCCAATGGTGGTTGTATAACCAGGTCATAAGTAATACAAGGTAATACCCAGGGCTTAGTACAGTGCCTGGCATATAGTAGGTGCTTAATAAATACTTGCTAACTGATTACCCTCAAATCTTTGTTCCTTCTTTTTACCTATTGTGAACAACACTGGAGATGGGCTGGGCTACCAATCTAACTTCAGTACAGCTTCTTCCTCCTCCATTCCTTGGCCCCAAGCCAAAGGGAAGAATGTGAAGGTGTTTCTTTTCTTTTTCTTAAGGTGTTTAAAGGGAAAGAACCTGAAATTATTTTTTAAAATGATGACAGGGATTGGCACTTAAAGCGGTTTAACTTCAAAAAGGATTATTATGCAAGATAGCATTTCATTTTAAAGAATACTATTATGTTGGTTAAAATGCCTTGGTCATACCTCTCATTTCAGCACTCTGTAATTGGTGCTGAAAGGCTTAATTTAATGGCAAGAGTTTTCTGCACTTCGAAGATTTTGCTATTTAGTGCTGTTTGGCTTACAGTGTCACATTCAAATGCTGCTCACATTAATCTCATTTACATATTAATAGAGAACTGTTATGATACAGATAGGTTTGGGAGATAATGCCATTGGAATTAGAGAGCAATTCCCCATTGCTATAAAAGTCAAGACAAAATGGAGACATTTATTCTCAAAGCCAGAGTCATTTATCCCCTGACAACACGCTATTTGGCCAGCTTGATTCTGTAATGCCAAGTGATTAATGATAGGGATGCTATCATTTTGGCTGACAAAGAAAAACTGGAATGATTTTTGCTCATGGTGTCATTTTTAAACAGCTGTGCCCTAATTGGCTTAGTGGATTTTCTCTACAACCTTTGGAGCCTGTCATTTCTTCTCTAAATACGTTATTGATCTCAACTGTAGAAACTCATACCCGCCTCGCTTCATAGCACATGCTGCTTTCTCATTGGATCAGAGATTCCTTAGAAGTCAACATGCTCATATGACATTCCAAAAGCAAAGTCAAATACTGGGCCACTGTAAAAGCCCAACGAAGAGAGTATAATTGAATATATGCAGGTATGACCACATTTATGCACAAACAAGCAGTAGCTCTAAGCTGCCCTCTGCTGATGGGCAAGGCAACTTTGTAGAGCATCAGTGTACCCAGGTATTTCCCAGTCTTAGAGACCTTAGAGTCTCACCTGTAGTAAAAAGCCCAAGATACAGTATGGACAGCATTTCCATACGCAGGAGTTGGTAGTACATTCCTTAAGCTGGATACCACCTAGGTTGGGAGCAATTTTCCATTGCTCCTTGCCACCCCCATTTAGATAGAGTTAGATGGCTAGTGGATAGAGCAGAGGAGCTAGAAATAGGAAGACCTGAATTCAAATTCGGACTTAAGCACTCACTAGCTGTGTGAACCTAGACAGGTCAATTAAACTTTCTAAGACTCAATTCCCTGCTCTACTTTTCAGGGTTATTGTGAGGATCAAATTATATAACAAATGTAAAACACTTTCCAAATCTTAAAATCATCATATGAATGCTGGCTATTATTATTCATATCAAGAAAAAGTGGGAGGAAGTGGAGAGAGGTTTTCCTCCTCTCTTTTCCTCCAAGGAGACCATCATCCTCTGTGACAATAGAAGGATCCAACCCAGAAAATGGAAGGATTAAAAGCTTACCTAAACAACACTATATTTAGGAAAGTGTGGCAAGGGATATTGTTTCTATTTTCTAGATAGAGAAATTGAGGCACGAGGAAATTAAGAAATTTATCCAACATCATATAGATAAATTATGGCAAAGTCAAGATATCAAGACTATTTAAAACTAGCTAGCATTTATATAGCACTTTAAAGTTGGCAAAGTGCCTTATGAATCTTTTCTCATTTTATCTTCATGACAATCCTAGAGGTAAGCGGTACTATTATTCTCATTTTATAGAAAAAGAAATTGGGTCTGAGGATGGTTAAGTGATTTACCCAGGGTCGCATAGCTATTAAGCATCTGAGACTGCATTTGAACTCAAGACCTCCTGGCTCCAAGGCCTTCACTCGCTATGCTACCCAATGCCACTTACTCGCTAATTCCTAATCTGGTGCTTTAAGGCAGAGATATGTTTCTCATGAAGCAAAGATTCTGTATAGAATTATTTCTTTTATTGTTCTTCCTACAATATTGGCAGACCCCAGAAGCCATTAAATCTGCCCAATAAATTAATAATTCCCTTCATCTCTAGGATCTTTTCACTTTGCTCCCCCCCCCCCCAAAAAAAAAAGATGCTTCCTTGAGTTTCTAGTGGTATCGCTAATAGTGGAAGAAGAAGCAGGGGGACGTGGTGGGGGGCAGGTGGAGGAGGAAAATGAAGGTAGTTAATGCTACAGGTCAGCTGACCATACTCAATAACTTCATAAAGTAACTGAAATGCTCAATTTGACCTGGGAACTCAATCAATTCCCATACCCGACAACAAATGCAAAAATAGTAGGTGTTTTGGTTTCTTTTAAAAAACAACACAAAACCCCAATTGTGTCATTGATGGTGGGAACAAATAGTTCTACAGTTTAATGGTGAAGCACTATGCATGCTGAGTATCCAGAGTGCAGAAAAGCCTGGGCCATTTATAGTACATTTTGCTCAGACAAGCTGGAAACATTTAAATGCATTTTTCCAAGTATGGACATTTACTCACTTGTTTTCATTTGTGGGATCATATCTGGGAAATGGATCACGGTCATTGTCATTAAAGTCATAACTGGCCTCAGGGTCCTACAGAAACAGCAAATCAGCATTACAGGATGACTGGGCAAAGGCAACCCACCCTCCCCCAGGGGCTGGTTCAGAGGAATGTACTAGAGTGGCATTTAGCCCTATCTGCATGCCTACATCTTGCATCCTCTAGCCCCCTAAATGAACCAGGTGATGATAAATACAGATAAACTATTAAAAGAGTGGTCTGCTTAAATATCTCTTGTCTTGCATCTAAATGCTAGGGAGCCTGAAGTCATGAAAAGGATGGTAGCATTAATAGTAGTAACAATAATAATAGAAATGAGATTGAGGTGATAATAAACCCATTTACATAGTGTTTTTAGGTGTGCAAAGAGCTTTATGTATATCATCTCATTTTATGTATGTTATCTCATATTTATGTATATTACCTCAATTTAGAGTACAGGCCTGAGGCTTAGCACCATGTGACTTTGGGCAAGTCACAAAATCTCTGTTGAGTCTTATTTTTTTCAGTCTATAAAGTGGCACCACCTAGTTTATAGGATTATTGCAAGGCTCAAATAAAACAAGGTATGTGAAAGTGTTCCATAACCATAAAGTGAGATGTAACTGTAAATTATGCTCCAAAAATAATGGAAAGTGATTTACCCATATAATTTTGAATTCACAATCAATGTATTTTTCATAATGACAATTCACTGTATATTTTACAAATCTTTGTAGATGATTCAGAAAGAAGACTTCTAAACCAATAGCTAGAATTTTAACTATGTAGGAAGGGTGGTCCAGTACAGTTACTATAGCCCCAAAAAGTAAAGCAATAATAGGCCTTTGGCCTTGTGGCTAGGCAGAGTCAGTGCTGCTTACTTCTTTAAGTGTTCTATGTGTGTGTTTCACATATGGCATTGGGTTCCACTTATTGAACATCATCAGGCAAACAGACTTTTCCTAGACTTCACTGTTCTCTCTCCTCTTCGCATGTACACACACTTGTTCTAGCTCTTTCTCCCCAGGCTAACCCCAAGTTAGCCCCATCACCCTTCTGGCAAAGACGGCAAATTGCTTATCATAAGGTTGATGAACACTGTAGAGTGTTAAAGCAGGAAGGGACCTCTTAAATTAACTTCTAGAGCAATCCCTTCACCTGATAATTGATGAAACTGAGGCCCAGAAAGTCTATATCACATGCTCAAAGTCACATAGCTAGTTAGTGGCAGATTCTGGAACTAGAGCCCAGGTCCAGTGGAGCCCAGTTCTCTGCCTTTCTGTTTACACGGTGCTGTCTGTCCTCACTGCATTAGGGTTTTTTAGGGTTGATGTGCCTTTAAGAAGAATTATGTTAGTGTAAGTATCACTCCTAGAGTTGAGAGCTTGGGGTTTGGGGGAAAAGGAATGTTAGACCATGCCTAGAATCTCATCAGACTGCATTGCATTCCTTCACCCTGGACTCTTTCTTCCTGTCTATGCCAATTTTATTCTCCACTGAGCCTCCAGCTGTGGTTTGAACATGGGCTAAAACATGTAACTGAGGTCTCTTGGACCAGGATAGAAAGCTATTTTGTAGACTGTAGGTGGGCAGAGAATTCTCATGTACAAAGATTGAACTAAGGAGTAGTACACATTTCCATTTCTTGGGAATTCTCTGTTGTCCCTGACATCTTTTTAAAAATTTTCTTCTTTTTACATTTAACTTTATTTTTCAATGAATAAAAAATCTATTTCCCTTCCATCTCCCCTAATTTCTTTTTAAAAAAGCACTTTTAAAAGATAAATAAGCATAGTCAAGCCAAATGAATTCCCATATTAGCCATCTTCTCCCCCCCCCAATATGTATGTTCCTTTCCAGCTCTTATCCATAGTTCCTGTTCCTTAGCTTTCTCCAGCATTATTCACAGTTATAATTATGTTAAATATGGTAATTGGTTCCAGCCCAATGGGAATATTCAGTGAGAATTAAAATAATCTTACTACTTTGAGGGATTCATTATTTGCACTAACACCTAAAGGAACCCCTCCCCCCATTACCTTGTATTTATACTGTAAACATTTTGTATACATTCATAGGGTCTCTCAAGATTGAATGTAAGTCCCTTGAGGGCAGAGAACGATTTTTTTTCCTTTGTCTCCCCTGTGCCTAGAAGAGGGTCTGTACTTAATCATAGGTACTTAATAAATGCTTTTTTCTTGATTGATGCTGAACACTCAGCATTTCTGCCTCACTGCCTTCACTATGTTGCTCCTGCTTTGGATTTCAGCACTCTAGAGGATGTACAATTTAAGTATATGACATGATGCCATGATGAAGACACTGATCTTTGGAGAAGTGCAAGAGTGAATTCTAAAAAGTGGATTTAGTTACCTAAATTTTGTTTGGCTGCCATTTTTTGCCCAGAGAAAGTCTGAAAGATTTTTAATAATTCACCTTGTCTCTGTGACAAGGGAATACGCCTGAGGTCTGATGCCCACACACATCCATCGTGAGATTACTCCTGGGAGATTAATTCTATTCAATTCCCAGTGATACAAAGCAGGTTTATGATAAGCTGGCAGAAGGGTGAGGGAAAGGGACAAGAGGCTCTGGATCATGTGACCCAGGCCAGGCAGAACAGTCTCCTGCCTGAGGAAATAAATGCTCAGTTCCTTTATGTGTGTGCAGCTGAGTAGGGAGCTGTCCACCACTGTCTTGTTCATAGGCAGAGTGTGAGAGCCGGAACTCACATAGTTTGTGTAGATGTCGGTGTGATTCCACTCCAGGCCATCGTCCAGAACGGTGATAACCACCCCTTTTCCTGTTATTCCTTTCTGCCAAACCGGTATCACATGAAGGTCCAGCTTGGGCAAGACCGGGGTCATCCTGGTATCTTGCTAGGAAATAAAAACAAGAATCATTGGCGGATTCATGCTTTGTTTACTTCATTTGGGAACCCAACTTGAGCCTCAGTCGGGAAAATTGTGTTTGCTCTTCCTGGTGTCATTCTTGGGTGTTTGAGCAATTTCATAGAAGGTAATTAGGTTAAAAAACCTTAAGTTGAGGGTAGGTCTTGATGAGTGAATCATCAGGGTGGTACGCTTTTCCTTGCTGCCAGTGGAAAATCACTTGAAAGGATGAATCACCCTGGGGCCCCTTCTCTTTGAAGGATGAGGCTTTGAAGAAGCCACTTGCTCATCATTTTCTTTCTTTTCTAATGAAATGTTCGAGTTTTCCATCTACCAAATCTTTGTTTGATATTCTATATTTCCTTTCTCTGGAAAAATAAAGTGAGGCACAGATTACTATTCTTCTATGCTTTTGATTGCTTAGTGCATGCATAGTCATATCTCTAGAGTGTTTTTTTTCCTATTTCCCTAAGAAATAGGGCAACCTGCAATGGCCAGTCAATGATGTCATTTAATTGTCTGTTTTGAAATTAGAGAATGAGCTTATGTTGGAGTGCTCTCTCTCTCTCTCTCTCTCTCTCTCTCTCTCTCTCTCTCTCTCTCTCCCCCCCCCATCTACTTCTGTCTCTCTGTCTCTGTCTCTCTCTGTCTCCCTTTCTCCTTCCTCTCTCTTTCCATCTCTCTGTGTCTGTCTCCCTCTGTGTTCTAAAGTTGTAGAATATGGAACTACATGTTTGCAGGGCTGTAAGGGAATGGAAGTCCATGGAAGCAGAACACCAAGAGAGGTTGTCAGATATGTAACAAAAAGTCTGTAACTTGTATATAACAAGAATAAAAAATTTTACCAGAGGCAGAATAAACCCTTCTTTCATTTGCTGGCTTGAAGTATATAGAAACCATAGTCTACCAACTAGGTGCCAGTAAAGTATGCTATGAAGGAAGCTAGGGTGTTCAAATCACATAGCACACGTCTGATCAAATTCATAAGAGAATGAACTTTCAGTTGAAGGAACAATGAAGGAGGACATACCTCTTACTGTGGAAAGTAACTAACTGAGATAGGGTTGGGAGTCATGGAGAAGTGTATTCTTCTACTGAACAATACATAGGGGATTATTTTAAATTAAAAATTTCTTGTATAAATAAAACCCATGTAGCCAAGAATAGAAGAAAGGCAGAGAATTGGTGGAAAACTTTTATAAACAATCTCTCAGATAGGATGTGATTGTGTTGGAATATTGCTGTGGTGTATGAAATGGTGAGCTGGTTGATTTAAGAAAAAGATGGCAAGATTCTGACTTACGAAGGAAGATGCTATTCCTTTCCAGAGAAAGATAGGACAAGTGGAAGTATGCATAGTATGGTCTTACATGTATGTGTATGTATATATGTACATATATACATTTTTGTATTTATCTATGTATATGCATGTATATTTATAGCTTTCTTGGGGTAGGGGAAAAAAAGTAAAGTAAAAAGTTCGCAGTAGAGAGCAAAAGAAACCTAGAAGAAAGCACAGAAAAGCAGGGTATCTTTGAAAGCAATGTGTAGTATTTATTATATAGGTTTTCTTGAAATGGAAATTTATTGTTTTATATTGAATCCTCTCTTATGTTCTGTTGTGTACATGGAAATATTCTTTTTTTCTTTTCTCATTTTATTTGTTTAAAATGAATAAAAAAATTTACAAAAAAACCCCCAATACATAGGGAGAAGAATTCAACTTTTGATTCCATTGGTATAAGAAACTCCCAGAGGAAGAAATTCCTTTTATTAATGTAGGCTGGCACTGTCACCGAAACAGAGTCTTAGAGGGTTGCCTGGAGCAGTGGTGTCAGACTCCAATAGAAATGTAGACCACTAATCTGTACATAAGAGTCCTTGTAGGACCAGAATTGATGTAGGTTTAAAATGCAATGTTATTTGTGTTTTGCTATATTTTATTTATTTTATTAAATATTTTCCAATTACATTTTAATCTGGTTCTGGTTGTACTTGGGACCCTGTGCATGTATGACCCCTCTGACTTGGAGCACTGAGTTGTTAAGTTACTTGTGTCATGTCAGAGAGCCAGTATGTCCAGAGGGGTTATTTAAACTCAGGTCACCATTCTAAATGAGGTTGCTGACTGAGCATGAAGCGGCCTGAGGGGTCACCTAGTCCAACTGCCTCGTTTTCATAGATGATTGATTACCTGAAGCCCAAAGTGGTTAAATAACTTGCCTAGGGTCAAAAAGGAAATAAGTCCCAATTTCCCAGAGGCTGAATGGGCAAAAGAATTGATATCCATCTGACAATCCAAGGGCCCTGCAATGTTATTCTTTCCAGAGATTTAGTAGAAAGTAGCGAAAGTAGCACTAGAACTTAGAGGCAGCTAGATGGCTCAGAGGTTCAGTTGTTTCAGTTGTGTCTGACTCTTTATGTCCTCATTTGAGATTTTCTTGACACAGACCCTGGAGTTGTTTGCTATTTCCTCTTCCAGCTCATTTGACAGGTGTGGAAACTGAGGCTAACAGGGTGAAGTGGATTGCCCAGGGTCACACAGCTAGTAAGTGTCTGAGGCCAGATTTGAACTCAGGAAAATGAGTCTTCCTGACTTCAGACCTGACACTATCCACTGTGCCACCCAGCCTCCCTGGAGTCAAAGAAGACCTGAGTTCAAATCTGGCATTAGATAGTTACTAGTTATGTGACCCTAGGCAAATCACATAACATCTGTTTGCCTTAATCCATCAGAGAAGGAAATGGCAAACCACTTATTACCTATGTCAAGAAAACCCCATGAACAATATGGTCCACAGGGTCACAAAGAGTCAGACATAACTGAATGACTCAACAACAACAACAAAGCACCAGAACTCTCTTACCTCCCTCTCTTGCCTTCTACCACTAAAGGACTAAGTTTGAGATCTTCTGAGAATCCATTGGCTCATCCATCCAAGCTCACACAGGGTTGTTGCATTCTCCAATATGTCAATATGAAAATATAAAATTGCTGGCCTATACTCATCCATGTTAGAGTAGAGACTTACCAAATACCATTGCTGATTCCACATTGGGTCATTGAAGAGGTCCTCTGCTGACTCTCTTAGGATAGAACGTTTATTTCTCTCTTTTCCATACTGTTGCTCAGCCCATGTTACCTGTGGAGATATTTAGATAGGTAAAACTACAACATTCCCCAACAATATCCCTCTCGTCACTCCCATCAGGTCCTAGCCTCACCAGAGATCTGGCAGATGAACAATCTGAGCTCAGTCAATGCAAGGAGGATGCCAATCAGGGAGATAAGCATTCCCTTTAGAACAGTAAAGCATACCTCAAAGAGGAAAAGAACCATTCACCAAAGAGATGATTCCTTCGAATTATTTACCCTGTGGTTACAAAAGAAGCAAAAACATAACACGCTTTACACACAGACTCTACAATGTCCATTTTTATGTTGAAGTTACAGTATTCTGTAGTTGTAAATGTGTCTACTGTGACAGAGAGACTCAACAAATGAAGGAGTCTAGCGATGACTGCAATTTAATTTCTCATCATATACTTGTACTGACAAACCAGAAACTGTGAGGAAGTAATTCTAAGTCTCTCATCTTCAGAGACAGCAGCTTATAATATGAGAGTTAAGTTGTGATGAGAGGTGTCTATATTGACCCACGTATGTGTAACAGCAAACTCCCTAGCGTACCCAGGATGGCCCGCTTGCACAGGTTCTTTAATCTGCTTTTAAAGGAAAGCAACTTTAAAGGAGTCAACAATCTTACTTTTAATTACATTCACTAGTTCCAGGGAAAAGTCAGTACCCTGAATGTCAGAGAAAATACAACCAGAGAAATTAGCACAAAGACCAACAGACAGGGCTCTGACTGCCTGAATCAAAGCAATATTGCTATATACTTTACATACACCACTGAGAATCTTTACATCTGAGCAGTCGGGGGGGGGGGGGGGGGTCTGAACATACAGCTACTCAGTCTCGACCAGGAAATCACAAGAGCTTTCTTATAATCAAGCCCCCAAAGCAAAATACCAACTCATAGTACATATGTCAGAGACAGAAGGCATCACGACCCTCATGACTCAGTGCCTAATTAACTTAATACCAAAAGGTGTGAAAGCCTTCCTACAAGCAAGCCTCCCCTAAGCAAGCTTCACTTAATATGCTCTATGTGAGGCCTATTAATGGGTGGGGAAGATCTTCATATCCCATTAACATTACAATATAGACCACTAATACTGAATCACATATTATGTAAGTAATGAAAATCCTCTATCCTATAAACAATGTCTGTAACAGGAACTTAATTTGAGGCACTATCTTTAGGTCACACAAATGGTTGGGGGTTAACTGAGAAAAGGATTAAAGTCCCAACTTCACACCTTATCTAGCGTATCATAGGCTTATAGCAGGAGAGCTGCACATTTATGCTTCTGTGGATTTGAGCTTATGATATGGCCCTGATAGAAAGTGTGCTATATGTACCTTATACAAAATACAATACATACAAAATTCAATAACAGTACCCTAAAAGAAAAAAAAATTTAAACCCTGACCATAGGTTTTAGAAAGCATAAGCCTTTTTTTAATGGTTTATTGTCATAGCTTTTTCTACACAAGCACTTGGATGAAAGAAAAAAATCCACTCAGTATTTTAGATGTTTCTATACTATCTAAAGAAGTGTTTGACTAATGGAATGAGGTTTTTTTCCCCCATTTCTCTGAGATGATGGTCAGTGTATATCACACAATTTGCTTTTATTTTCATTTAAAATGAGAGGTTGGGGGGCGGCTAGGTGGTGCAGTGAGTAGAGCATTGGCCCTGGAGTCAGGAGGACCTGAGTTCAAATCTGACCTCAGACACTTGACACACTTATTAGCTGTGTGACCTTGGGCAAGTCATTTAACCCCAATTGCCCTGCCTTCCTCTGTCCAAAACAAACAAACAAACAAACAAACAATAAAATGAGAGGAGGTTGGGGCTATGTAATCTCCCAACTACCTTGAAACTTGAACATTCTAAGATTCTCCAATATTTTTTCTAACTGCATCCATACCATCAGATAATAAACAGCTTATATGTGTGTGATATTTTTAAGGTAACAAAGTACTTTCTTCAAAAAACTCCTATAAAGTAAGTAGACCAGGTGATTTTTCTAGTAACTTCAATGGTCTCAACTCCTAAACTGTGTCTGTCTCTATTTGCTTAGCCACTCAATCTCTTTTGGCTAGTATTATCTCCTCATGTGTTTGGTTTATGCATCATTTAGTAAAAGCTGACATTTGTTGAGCAATTTACAGCTTATTAATGTTCGAAATACACTATCTCATTCTTGTATGTGCTATTGTCACAACATTTCCATGACGTAGGTAGTGTATATACTATTATTCCCACTTTACACATTAGAAAGGTGAGAAGTGAACTGCTCAAGGTCACAGATTAGTAAATGGTGAGAATTGTGACTTCAAGTTAAGTCTCCTGACTTTCAGTCCAATATTCTTTCTACTTCATCACAGAGTCACAAGATCTCGGAGTCGGAAAAGACATTAGAAGCCATCCAGTCCAAACTATATATAATCAAGAATCCCCTCTACAACATATCTGAGAAGTGGACATCCTGCCTTAGCTTGAATATCATCGTTGAGGAGGAGCCCACTAATTCCCAAGGTGGGCCATTCTGCTTTGGGATAGCTCTAATTGTTAGGAAATGTTTCCTTACATCAAGCCTAAATTTGTCTTTTTGTAACTTTCATTCATTGTCTTTGGTTCTCTTCTCTGGGGATGAGTAGGACAAGACATTTCCCTCTTCCATGAGGCAATCCTTCAGATAGTTATGCTGTGTCTTTCGATTCTTCTTAAAAGATGCTGTTGTACCTTTTAAGTCTTCTCTTCTCCAGGCACAACACCCCCAGTTCTTTCAGTCTCTCCTGGTATGGCATCAACTAGAGGTCCTTCATCATACTGACTATCTTCCTTTGGACATTCTCCTTCCTAAAATCTGGTGTCCAAAACTTGACATAATATTCCTAATTTAATTTGACTAAGGCAGAGTACAGTGGTACTGTCTGAACCTCCCCAATCTTCAACATAAAGCCTCTCTTAAACCTAAGATTGCATTCACTTTCTTAGCTGCCCTGTCATACTGTTGCCTCACTCTGAGCTCATTGTTGTCCAGTAAAATTTGAATAAATAGCAACACATGGGAAATAGCTTTAATTATCTTTCTCGTACCAGGCATGACTTTTAACAAGCAAGGCTTACCATTATGTTAGTAAGACCCATTTGCTGGGCAAGAGAAACCTTTCCTCCCTACCTAAAATGTTACCTCTGTTGTACTCAAAGTGGAAGTACAGTGAAAGTTGGGATTTAACAGATGTATGTGAGAACTTATGAGTTAAATGTAAAAATAAAATTGGGAAAAATAATCTGAACTAAACTATGAAAATCAATCACTGAGTTCATTTTGATGTTTCAATTAGAAAATGTGCTGTGAAACTACCGTAAACATTGGAAGGAATTCAGGAACTAGAAATTACTCACTAATGAATTATTTTTAAACTGCCTGTATCTGAAAGCAATATTGTGTTGGCTTGAAATATATCCAATGCTTAGAATAGACTGCCCATCATTTAAATTAGTCTTCTGGAAGCAGGCTGCTAGGGAACAAGTGCTTGTCTTTAGAGAAGAAGGTCACTTCCAATTGGAGAGTATTCTAGTACAATCTTAGGAAGCGAGTACATAATTGCATGTCATTGTAAGTGATAATTTGAATGAAAATCAGAAAAAAATGTAAACAAAATGCGCTAAAATGAAACTTGGAGTTGGTTTTGCAAATGTCAGTCAGAGCAATGAAAGGGGGCAATCATTGATTTACAATTCTGAGAAGCATGGTTGTAGGTAATGTCATTCATCTAGCAGTCCACAACAATCTCTGGGACAATGCAATTGACATGATATAGCAAATTGGAAACAGTCTTATTATGGACAGAATTTGGATAAGGTAATTGGGGACCCCCAAATGAGGAAGTATCTTAAAGGGGAAGGACCAGCAATAAAAATGGAGATAGAATAGGAATATTTTTAACCTATCATAAAATTTATCTAGGTTAGGATTTTATTAAAGTATAAGTTGCTACCCACTGTTAATCAAGGTTCAACCCTTCTTCACACTCTCTCTTCTTTTCTTGTGAAGACCAGAATGGCTCCAAGAGGACAATAACACGTTAAGAATAAAATTAAGCTATTTGATCCTTTCTATGAATACTCTGAATTCAAAGAGAATTAGTTTCTCATTATTCTGCCCAATCACCCTTTCTTCTGTGAGTTGAAAGAAGGGGGCAGAGGGAGAGGGTTGAACTTTATTGATGACAGCTGTGGAGGTCAGTCTGACTCAGTATTGCTGTCATTTAACCAGAGGAACAAACATGCGCGGCCACAGTGCCTGGAGACAAGACCCCATGTGAATGCTGATACACAGCCTGCAAAAAGAGGTCTGGCCTGAGGAGAGGAAAGGAAGTTTTCATTGGAAAGGGATCCTGAAAGATATTTGCTTGGGTTTGTCAGATACAAAGACACAGAATGTTGGAGCTAGAAGAGACCCCTAGAGATCATTTAGTCCAATTTATTCATTCAGGTTAAAAAAAACCTAAGGCCCAGAGAGGAGCTGTGACTTGATTAAAGTCACAGAGTTAGTTAAGGACAGAGCTGCAACTCAAACCTGGGTCTCCTAAGTCCCATTCCACTTCTTTTTGCATTAGTTATTCTAGTGTTTTGTACTTCACAAAGAATTGTTATATCAAAGAATGTTGAAGCTGGAAGGAATCTCAGAGATCTTGTCCAACCCTTTCAATTTACAAAGGAAGATTAAAGTGCCAAGACTAAAGTAGAGGGAGAGTTGATGCAACTTTTTGTCCACAGATAATTGTGTACTCAATGCACCTCTGAGGATCGATTTGATCCTGCTTTTGCCAGTTTTGGCCCAACAAATAGCAGCAAGAAAATGCAGGTTCTCCACCAGCTAGCACCACACCATCCATATGTGGAACCACTGGTTACAGCAGATAGAGAAATTTTGAATGCTGTGGATAAGTTCACTTACCTTGACAGTAGACTTTCCAGGAATAGACGATGAAGTTGATGCATTCATTGCTAGAGCTTTGGGAGGCTCCAAAAGAAAGTGTGGAGGAGAAGAGATATTAAACTGCCTACCAAACTGAAGGTTTACAGAGCTCATTGTTGTGTGCCTCTGAAATCCAGACAGTATGCCAGAGACATACCAGGAAACTGAATCACTTCCATCTGAATTGTCTTAGATTCTGAAGATCTCCTAGTAAGATAAGGTACCAAGCACGGAGGTCCTTTCTAAAGCTAGACTGCCAAGCATTCAAACTCTACTACAGAGAGTGCAACTCTGACAGGCTGGCCACGTTGTTCAAATGCCAAGCATATGTTTGCCTAAAAGACTATTTTACATAGAACACACATAAGGCAAGTGCTCACATGGAGGCCAGGAGAAATGATACAAGGACACTACCAAGGTGTGTCTCTTCTCTCTGAAGAACTTTGGAATCAATTGCATGACATGAGAGACACTGGCAAATGACTATCTAGTATGGTGTGCCCACATCAAAGACAACACTGAGCTCTACCACCAAAGTAGAATTTCAGTAGTTCGAAAGAAAGGTGAGATGTGCAAATTTAGAGACATCCCCACTCCAAATGTTCATGTGGACTATTTGTGCCTGACCTGTGGTAGAGCCTTTCAAGCTCATATTGATCTGATCAGTCACAGGTGGACGCACTACCTTGACTCCAACATAGTGATATCATTTTGGTCGTCTTCAGGAACAAAGGACAACAGCTAACCAACCAACAAAGGAGGAAATTGAACCACAGGAGTGAAATAGTTAACGGCAGATGTGGACTAGAGGTTAGGTGTGCTCTTTCAGGCTGGTGTTCTTCCCTTTAGATTGTATTGATCTATTCAGAGATACTGAGTATAAATGGTATTATTTCTGGAATCCACATGCTATATACATCTAGACAATTCCCTGGCCTTCTCCAATCTGGTATAGTTGGAAAGCAGGGCTGCCAGATTAGGATCCTGAGATTGACAATGAACTGAGTAGCAAGGTGATATATCAGAATGGAGGATGAAGGTGGAGGATTAAGGTGGAGAGTGGCATCTGACTTGTGCAGGCACTGAATTATAGAATCATAGAATTTCAAAGGGATCTCAAAGGTCATCTCATTCTTATTTTAACATAAATGCTGTCTACACTGCTTCCTGCTGATAGATTGCTTTCCTAAAGAGGTTGTATAGCAGATCGAGTTCCATGTCTGAAGACAGGAAGACCTGAGTTCAAATCCAGCCCCAAACGTTTGCTACATGTGACCCTGGACAAGTCACTCAGTCTTTGTTTGTCTCAGTTTTCTCATTTGTTAAGTGAACATAATAATGGCACCTACCTCCCAGGATTAGTGATGATCAAATGAGATAATAATTGTAAAGCACTTAGCACAGCTGGCACTGTGTAAGTTCTATGTAAATGTTAGTTATTATCATTGTTGTTATTGTTAAAGACATTTCCAATCTTAGCTTCCATCTCAGGAATGCTATTGATCATTTGGGTTGCTTAAATTAGCCCAGGAAGCTGTGGGGGTGGTACAGATGCCAAACACAATCCCTGCCTTGGTGGAGTGTGAAAGGCAACATTGAAAAGACTACTGGATATGGAAGTAGGAGACCTGGATTCAAAGTCCAGGTCTACCTTCTCTATACTTCTTGTATGACCTCTAGCAAATTACTTCAAGAGACAAGAGGAACTGCATTCATTTCTCACCTCTAATACATATTGGCTGTTTGGCCCTTGGCAAGTCAATTAACTTCTCCCCAGATGACTAAAGACCACTTATTGATCTCCATTGGTGTAGGGAACATTCTCATTTTGATTTCCCTACACCTATGATGCCCAAAGATGCAGGGAAGGATAATGAAGGGATTGGATGACCTGCCCTCTAAGGTTCCTGTGAGATCCTACAGCACTGGACTTGAAGTCAGGAAGACCTGAGTTCAAATCTAGCCTTGGATACTTAATAGTTTTGTGACCCCAGACAAGTCACTTATCCTCTATCTACCTCAATTTCCTTATTTGTAAAACCAACTTCCCAGGGTTGTTGTGAAGATAAAATGAGTTAATATTAATAAAATGCCTTGCAATCCTTAAAGTGCTATAACAATTCTATCATCATCATCATTGTCATCAAATCTATTCAATTCTGTGGTAAGTATAATCTGACATAGCTACATAGATCTGAACAATAAAGGCTAGAGGAGGGTGAAACTGAAGTAAACTGATTCCTCATCCATAAATTGAGAAGGTTGGGCTTGATGGACATTTTGTCTAACTCTAAATCTATTGTCATTTATTGCATGTAAATTCCTACACATACAAGTTCTCATAGGTAGTAATTTTTTTGGGGGGGAGGGGCAGGGTAATTTGAACATAGGTTGTCAGATTCCAAAATCGATCCTCTTTTTTTTGAGACTGGGTCTTCCTATCTTTCCCATGCTGGAAGTACAGTGGCCACCACTGCGGGGATGTTTCTAGAGAGATCATGTGTCCCATGATACTTCACTCTGGGTGACTGCAAGTGTATTTTCTTAACATGTATGTATATATATATACATATATATGTATATATACACATACACACATATATGCACATATATGTATGTATGTCTGTGTATGTATGTATATACGTGTATATATACACGCATATATTTTAGGAAGAACAGAATGAATGCTCTAACCATGTTGAAAAGTAATAACAGCAAATAGCTCCAAAGGCAAGGTATCAATCAGACGCATGATATCTCATGTATAGCCGAAAAGAAAATAGCCACAAATAGTGGCACACCCTAAAGCAAAAGCAGCTTTAACTGCTAATCAGACAATAGGCACAATGTGCCTATCATGGAAGACTACAATTCAGATGTACCAAAAAATATTATACACAGTTAATGACCTTGACAATCAATCCACAAATACAAAAAATACATCTAATTATGTATATATGTATGTTTCTGTATAGTGGCCCAAAAATCTTAGTGCAATTTAAAGCTCTAATAGCTTAAAGTAGTTATTTTAATAAATAATAATAATATAGATATTTCAGTAGCTATTAGCTTAAAATGCACTAAGACTTTTAGGACACTGAGTGTATGTATGTATGTGTATATATATATGTATGTATGTATACACACACACACACACATGCTACCCTTGTGAATTGTCTATGAAAGTTGCCAGGTAGATTAAATTTATACTAGAACTTAGCTGTGGTATAATGGAAGGAACACTGGACTTAGAGCCAGAAGTCCAGGGCTGGAATGTTGACTCTGCCACTTACTAGCTGTGCAACTTCAGATAAATCTCCTAAGCTCTGTTGGCATTGATTTCCTTGTCTGCAAAACGGGTTTCTACTGACCTCAGAGGGTTGCTGTGGGGAAAATTTTTTATAAATTGCTATGTAAATAAAATCTGTTACCATGTGGCTTTTGTCCCATGATTCCTGGTCTAATGTTAACATCGGTTAGGTATTTTAAGATATGTTTCTATAATAAATACCTGCATTTGAGGTAAGACATATGAATAACACTTTAGTGGAAGGATATATATCATGTATGATATGCAATTGGAACATCTTGCATATGTATATGTGTGTAGATATGTAAGTATATATGTGTACACATAAATATGTGCATGTATGTATGTGTGTATAGACACACACACACTCCCTAAAGCACCAGTCCAATTATGTCACACACACCCCTTCTCAGTAAACTCCAGTGGCTTTCTATTATCTCAAAGATCACATTTGAAATGATCTGTTTGGCATTCAAAGTCTTCCTAACCCAACCCCTCCTACCTTTCCAGTTTTCTTATATCTTATTCCCTTCAGTCCTCTTATATCTTATTCCCTTCAGTACTCTTCAGTCCAATGTGACTAGCCTCTTTACTGTTCCAAGAACAAGACACTCCTTCTCTCAGCACATTTCCTCTGACTGTCCCCCATATCTGGAATGCTCTCCCTCCTCCATTCCACCTACTGACCTGCTTGGCTTCCTTAAATCCCAGCTAGAATCCCACCTTCCCCAACCCCTCTTAATTCCAGTTTTTTTCCTTCTATTAATTATCCCTTATTTATCCTGCACATCATTTGCTTTATATATACTTGTTTAAATGTTGTCTCTTCCAGTAGATTATAAGCTCCTTGAGGTCAGCGACCGTCTTTTGACTCTTTTTGTATCCCCAGCACTTAATACAGTGCCTGGCACATAGTAGGTGCTTAATAAATATTTATTGATTAATTGATTGATAGACATATTGAATCCTTATTCCTCTACCTTAACTTGAACAGTGGAGGTAAGCCTGGCTTCTTGGAGGCTATGACAAAGGCAAAACAAACAAACAAAATTAATCTCTGGCCTGCATTAGCAAACTGCTGGTTCTGAGACATCCAAAGACAAGCTAAGCTAAGGTTAGTGAGATTCATTACCAGGACAGCTATAGGGAGGCAAATTTGGTGCCACAACAAATCTCAAAGACTTTCTATCAAGTCCTTAGAGGGACTGAGCTCTGGTTGGGAAGGAGCCACAGGGGCAAAATCACAAACATTTGCAGTATCAAAGTAAATATACAAATAGGCACATTATATTCCTTCATGTTTATCATCTCACACAAATTAACCCAATAATACTATTTTTAGTGAAAGTATATACTTGCAGTAAGGAAAATTACAGAATAAGTCTAATTATCAGAATAAAAGCTCATTGGCTTTTATTGGAATTAAAGATTAGGCAAACAAGCCAGCACACTGGCTCATAGAGAAATTAAAGAACTTACTCTTTCATCATCAGATAATCTCTTCGTGATGTGAATGGCACTTCTTCGAGACCTTCTTGGGTGACTTTTATGCCTGAATAAGTAGTGATTTTCAAGTGATCCAATCTATAAGGTGGAGAGATTTCAAAATAAAAAATTCATTTCTCAAACAAGCACTTATCTGACAAACATAACTAATTTCAACTGACCTGCAAAGAATGACTTTTATTTAGACTATTCCTTGGAGTTTAAATTAGGATTTGCCTCTTCATAAGATAGTGGATGTATAGCTGAAAATCGGTCAGTCAATAAGCTTTCATTAAATATCTATCATGTACCAGGCACTCTAATAAACACTGGGGATACAAAGAAAGGTAAAATACCGTCCCCACCCTCAGGGAGCTCATAGTCTAAAGGGGAAAATGATATGGAAACAGCTATGTATGAACAAGATATAGACAGGATAAACTGGAGATAACCAACAGAGGGAAAACACTGGAATTAAGAAAGAGATTTTAGAGGCCACTGATTTCAACCCCCTTGTTTTACATTTGAAACAACTGAAAAATAGAAAGGTTAAAATCCTAAGCACCTGAGGTAGGATTTGAATCTGAGTTTTCCTGACTAAAAGTGCCCTTTCTGCTACATCACACTACAGATATTCACTCTTCTTTTCTTGGTAGCACATACATGAATATAATAGGCCTCAGTTGTGGAACATTTTGGTTCATGCTATATTAATGGAAAAGTGTCTGCTTCTATTTAGAGGCAGTACATTTTCATAGAATATTGCTTCCCACAATGCTAGACACATAGAAGAGATTCAATAAATATTTGATGAATTCAATATAACTGAGAGGAAATAAATGTTTTCTCTTCTTGGATACTATTTAAATAGACAGTGTTATAAAGGCTATGCTGATGATTTGTACTGTTGTCATAGCCATAGTTATAGGTAGATACATTTGAGTCAGAAAGATTATGTTCTACAATGCTGATCATACTTTCATTGGAAAAGTTAGCTTTAGTCACTACAAATGCCTTGGGGGAAAAAATTTCATAACAAATGCTTTGCCATTTAGTGTGTCTAATCCAGTTGATCCCCCATTATAAATCTTTGATTCAAGAAACAGTTATTAAAGGCCAACTATGTTCAAGGAATTGTTCTAGGCCCTAGAGACAAATGCTGGGACTTTGGAGTAGTGTCCTACAGATGGTGGGTCCTTAATAACCCGAAGTGAAGATCACTCACTGGTGACCCTCCCAATTCTACCTTTGCCTTCACATACACTCTTAACCATGTTGAGTCATAAACTATGGGCAAATGGCTATCTAGGTCAATGAGAGTGGGTTGTGTAAGAAGCCATAAAGGGAAAGCTGTGGCTTCAAGCAGAACAATAATAAATATTCCACTGAAAAATTCTATAAGGAAAAAAAAGCCATGTATGCAAATCATATGCAAATAACCATGAGCTATTCTAACAATCTTTAGGTGACAATACTCCCCACAAAGAAAAATCTAACCAGGACCACTTGCTTGATTTGTTCTGGTTTTTTTTTTTAATTTGGGGGAGGGAAACAGGGCAATGGGGTTAAATGACTTGCACAGGGTCACACTAACTAGTCCAGTATCTGAGATCTGGATTTGAACTCAAGTCCTTCTGACTCCGGGGCTGGTGCTGTATCCACTACACTGCCTAGGGGTCCCCTATTACAAAAAAATTAAGAGTAGATTGTAAACACCTTGAAGACAGCAACTGTGTGAATTGGGCTTGCAGCTGGAAGGAATTTGCTTCAAACTGCCTCAGACACTCAGGTTCTACCACAGTGCCTTGCACAAAGTGTGGGTTTGTTTGGAACACAATTGGGTTATAGTATGACTTTTTTTTTCATATCAGAGGCAGTCTCAGAGACAGAAAAAAAAAAGCCTCTGGATTCAAATCTTGAGATGACTACATTTGGTCCTTCCCCATTCTCACACTCTTGTAAGGCTGTGGTTCATTTGTATGACTGTAGGCAAGTCACTTAATGCCTCGGCAATTATCTAAGACTACAAGTTGTAGAACAGATGATGATCTGCATTCTTCGTAGGGAGTTCCCTACACCAATGAAATCACTACTACTAAAAAAAAATTGTTCCTAGGATCCATTATGCTACAATGCCCGTATCCTACTTAGCTGTGAATATACTTTATCATTCCATGCTAGATTCTAAGCTCTTTAAGGGTAGGGACTATCATTTTTCATCTTAGTATTCCTGGCTACAGCACAATGCCTGGCACTTAGGAGAAATTAATAAATATTTGTTGCATTGAATTGTAGTTCCACTAAAGAAAAGTCTTTTACCAGCACGTGGGAAAAAGGAAAAGAATATTAAACTCTGATTGGGATCTTATATTTGGTCTTCATTTTCTTCCTCCGGTCCCTCCCTGTACCAGGGACTGGGAATTCTAAAGGACTCTATTTGACGGTGGGATTGCTGGTTATTTCAGACCCAAGGTGAAAAATGTGGCCACTGTAAGTGGAATGTATTTCCATTCCCTAGTGGTCTCAGTGGATAGAATTAGCAATTACACTGAAACGTAAATCCAGTTACTCATCTGTGGCTGCAGTAGCGTCACGAACACAACCTCCGGAAAACGCGCCAAAAAAAAAAGAAAAGAAAAGAAAAGAAAAGAAAAGAAAAAAGAAAAAAAGGGAGAACGAAAGAAGGGGGAAAAGTACAACTCCATCCGCCGCTCCACCTATCTAGTCACCCCTACTCATAGTAACTTCCCAGGCAGCGAGCGGGGATTTTAATTTAGGAAATAAATAATTTGTCACCAAGCCTGGCGGATGAACACTTTCCCCGCCCCGGGGGTTCTCTTATTCACCACTTATTTCTATGAACCTGAGCCCACTTTTTCTCGGGCTCTTCCTTCTCAGGGAGGGAGACCCCTGGCCATAGCCAGACCCCTGGCCATAGCGATTACGCACTTAGTAGAAGGACTCGATGGTTAATGAGTCCTTTCCCCAAAGTCAGGCAGGTTGAAGCCTGGGGGTTAGAGTGGGGCTGTGAGTGGGGGGCATACAGGGAAAAGTTGAGAGCCCAGACTTCGCAAGTTTCCCGGTAAAGCATCAGTACAACCAGAAAAGGTGGACAGGGCGGGGCCTGGGACCCGGGGGCAGTACCCGAATTCAGTACAACGCTCCCAGACAGTTCCCGGCAATCTCCGCACCCCTCGAGCTTCTTTGGGATTCGACCCATTTCTGGCTGAGTTCTGCCTCAGTAGCTCTGGCATGCCCCCTTGCAGCTGCCGGGACCGCTAACCGATACCACCGAGGCCTGCCTTGCTTATGACGCTGCCATATTGAAAAGAAGGAAGCAGCTGCTCCTGACGCAGACTGGGTCGAGGCTCTAGGAACTGCGTGCGTCGGGACTCCTGCCCGGCGGGTCCCGGGAGTCTGGGTATACTGGGAATTCCCTAGGCAAAGGGAAGAGATTTCACTTAGAAACCGCACTGGGACAGTTTTCATACTGAGAGCAGGCAGTGAGTGGGAAAGAGAATAACATCCAGCTGCTGCACAAACATGCTTCTGCCGGGTCGCACCCATAGAAACGGCAACTAATGCATGCATTTTAACAGCCCGCTCAGAGAAAGGACTAAGTCAAGCAGAGCAAACCTCGTTTAGTGTTAGCAAGACGACTAAGAGGTCGGCAGGACCGGAGACTCCAACATATAGATAACTACACCTGTGCCAAACATCGGAAAGTAACTTGTGAAGTGCAAGCTTACCTGTCCGAGAAGGTCGTAACCCAGCTCCTCTGCTATCTCTTTGGCTGAATTTAGACCCCCAGGAATCTCCGCTGCCCATTCATTAACGAACTGTTTTTCTGCTCTACCACTGTACATTGCACACCAGCAGAAACAGAGAGCAAAAGCAATATACTGCAGAGACCAATATCTCACATCCATTGCACACACACGATGGGAATAGGAGAGAAGAGAAGCAAATATAGGAGAAAGACAAACAAGAAATCAATCTTTCAAGATTCAGACGCTGTTGGATCACTTCTTGCTCCTCGTTGCTATGCTAACGGATAGGAGCTGCAGAAGTAGGAGCTTTCCAGCGAGCGCACAGCACAGCGCCTCTGTCTCTGGGCTGAATGGAGCCCCAACCCTCCGGAGCCAGAATGGAAATGAGTGTTTACACGTCAAATCGACGAAAGCCATCTCTTGACGTCAGATCTACCTGGACTAAGATCTTGATGGTATTCCCGGCGGGGTAGGGAAGCGGCCAAAATAAAGCAGCGGGGGTAAAGAAAAATCGTGAAACCGTTTGCTTGGCTCTGTGAAGGCGGCTGCCTTTTCTATCTCTGTAGCTATCTCGCCATGAAAAGAATGTACATCTATCAAAGTGAAATGCCCCATTTGAGCATCCCAAGTACCGATTAGTTTGTAGCACTCATGATTGCAGGATAGGTCTGATTTGTTTGTTTTTATTGTGGTCCTTGGAGGTTTGATTTCTGCAAGTATCCTGCAGAAATCACAAAAGCCTGTTGTTGAGTTGGGAATCTTTTAACAATACAAGCCTAGGGAAATGGTAAATAGCCTCTCCTAATAAGAAGTCAGACACTTATTCAGCACTGCCCACTTCAGAGGAGGGGTAACAGCAATGTGTTGTCTCTGAAACTATAAGGTTTTCAAATATGCCAATTTTGGTTTACTGATTTATTTCCTTCCATTTCGCCACTAGATCACCACTACAAAACGAAACACGAAACTTTATTACAAGAACCACTCATGACCTTAAATATATTGTTAAATGTAATGTCCGAGCTTTAAAAATAAATGCAAATTAAGATCTAGGTTTCATGGACTACCTGAAAAGAGCTTGCTTTTTTCTCAGGGCTGAGACTGAAAGTGGGCAAAAGGTCCCAGACATTCTTGTGTTTTGTCCTCTGGGGAAGAAAGAGATCATAAATCCAGTAATTTCCCTTATGAGGACACAAACTTAGTCCTTTCACTTTCCGTCACTTTTCCAGATTCCTTTACTTGGATACTCCTCTATAGTAATGCCCCTAGTTTTTCTTACTTTGCATAATGGAAGAAATTCATCCTAAATTGAAAGAACAAGAGAACCTCTAAATCAAATCCACAGAGGCAAGAACCCGATTCTGTTTCCCACCCTCCATTTACTGATTCTGCACAGGATTAAACAAACGTAGCTCTGGAAATCAGAGATTCTAAATTTCAGCACCAGAGTCTGGACAGCGTTCCAGCATCTGAGGAAGAGCAGCCTTCCTTCCCCTCCCCCCCCCTCTTTTTTTTTTTTTGACCAGAGACCTTTGCAATCAGTTTACTTCTAAATGTGACTTTCATTTCTCCCCCCACCCCCGCCCCCCACTCCCCACCTAAAAATGGACATTGGATATTGGGATGTTGCTATTTATAACTCTAAGCCAAGACGATTTAACTTCCTCTGTGGAGTAAAACTACAAAGGGAAGAAGAGTGATTTATTTAGCCTGCTGCTGCAAAGAGGAGAGATTTTAGCCTCTAACAGCCTATAGGTGGAGCTCTACTTGAGTAGGGAAGAGAAAAAGTGAAAGAGAGGAAGTAAGGAAAGGAAAAAGGAGTGGAGGAAGAAAAGGAGAGGATAGAAAGATTCATGTGCAGGTAAGCAAGAAGGCATGCAAAATTAACCTCAGTCCTCAGTGAAGCTCATTAATGACTATCTACAATCCGTTTTCTTCTTGCTCTGGTTAAACACCACTCGTTTTATGGGGTTTTATAGAGTTGCTAGAGTCAATTTCTAAAATGCTTACTTGATTTAAAAAATCGTAAATCTGGCTACATAAAACAAATCACACCAAATACATATAAGCATGTAAAATAACATGTTTTCATAATACGTACATTGAAAATTAAAAACCTAATTGGAGCAGTCATAAAATATTTAATGCCAATACTTGCCCTAGAAATACAAATTTTAGATTCTTGGATGAATCTGCCAATCTTTCTTCCTAGCTTGACTCACCAGCAATGGTCATTTCCTTTATGTGACATATAGCTGTATGTATTGTATACACCTTCATTTTACATATTTCAATCATTTCAGAAACACTCATTTATGTTAGAGAGAGGCACTAGTAACCCCATGGGTGAGATTTTATCTATGTTAGGAAAATGTCCAATAATAATTCTATATAGCACAGGATAAGAACTTTTATTGTTTGTTCTTATTGCTGCTTGAAAATGGTACTAGGGAGCTTCATATTGATCATGCTTTTGCTTCATATGGAAGAACAATGGTTTGGATCATTTCACCAACTATAACCAATTTTCACAATGCTACTAAATACCAATACAAATATAGAAAATACCAATTAATTCCTTCTCTTTTTCTCATTTTATTTCTAGACAAGTGATCGTTCTCCTTCTAACCAAAGTTAGCCTCTCTCCTTTTGCCCTTCATCCTCTTTCACATTCTCTAGATCCTCTCTCCATCAAATATAAGTTATCTTTGCGCAGCTTCAATATTTCCTACTCTACTATATGTTTCTCTTTTACCTATACATGTGTCCAGGTCTTCCTTATAAGCCCATCCCTTGACATTACCTTAAGCTATTATCTCATTTTCCTTTCACTGTGAAATTTCTATAAAGATCAAGTTACATATCCTGTCTTTACCTCCTCACCGACCATTTGCTTCCCAACTCCTTGCAACCTGGATTATATCCCTTGAAATTGCTCTCCCAAAGAGATTGATCATCTCCGTATACCAAATCCAATGTTTTTTTCTCAGTCCTTCTCCTCCTTGACCTTTCAACCTTTGAAACAGTTTGCCACTCCTTCCCTCCTTGATGTTGTTTACTTTCTTGGCTCCTATGATACTACACACTTCTGGTTATGACTCTTTCTTTATATCCTTTTCTTTTTACTAATAAGTTAATTTATTTATTTTTAGTTTCCAACATTCACTTCAATAAGTTTAAAATTTTCTCCCCCTCCCTCCCCTCCTCCTCCCCAAGATGGAATGTAATCCAATACAGGTTCTACATATACATTCCTATTAAACATCTTTTCACATTAGTCATGTTGTGTAGAAGAATTAGAGCAATGGGAATAACCATGAGAAAGAAAAACACAAAACAGAAAAAGAAAATAGTCTGCTTAGATTTGCATTCAGACTCTATATTTCTTTTTCTGGATGTAGATATCATTTTCCATCATGAGTCTTTTGGGATTGTTTTAGGTCCTTGCATTGCTGAGAAGAGCCAAGTCTATCAAAATCAGTCCCTGCACACTGTGGCTGTCACTGTGTACAATGTTCTTCTGGTTCTGCTCACTTCACTCAGCATCAGGTCATATAAGTTTTTTCCAGGTTTTGCAAAAGTCTGTCTGTTCATCATTTCTTATATCACAATAGTATTCCATTACATTTGAAAACCACAACTTGTTCAGTCATTCTTCAGTGGGCATCCCCCCAATTTCCA